>CANTUT010000759.1:115000-515000 GCA_947687605.1 Reutealis trisperma
AAAATTATAACCAAACATATAAGTTTAAATGTAATTTTATTTGTGTGATATAAAAAATAAATTAATACTATTGAATGTATAGGGAATAATTATGAGGACCGATAGGAATTGGATGTACTCTAGACTTACTGATGGGTATTTGAATCTAAAATTCTTGGAGGGTTTAGACAAATTCATGCAATTCGCGATATCTCAGCCGCAATGCATGAGTAGGACTAGTGTTCGATGTCCTTGTAACCATAAAAAATGTCAGAACCAAAATTTCATTGAGCCATATACTATCAAGTTGCACATTCTGAAGAAGGGTTTTATACCAGGGTATTATGAATCATATTTGCATGGTGAAGTTAGTGGGTCTGGATCTTCAATCGTGGTAGAAGTAGGCATTGAAGATATGCACAGTTGTCCTCTAACTACATACCATAATATGTTAATGGATGATGCTGGGCCGGATTTTGATTGGGATCGAATGGAGGAAGCTCCAAATCTGACCGCTCATAAACTGTATGACATGTTAGGAGCAGCTAATGAAGAATTATGGCCTAGTTGTGAGAAACAGCCTAAATTATCTGTTGTGGCACAACTTCTGAATATCAAGTCAGAACACCATCTATTTGAAAGGTGTTATAATGAGATATTACAATGGTACAATGAGTCATTGCCTGTAAATAACATAATGGTTGATAGTTTCTACAGCACGAAGAAGTTAATGTAGGGTTTAGGCCTTACAGTCTAGAAAATTGATTATTACAAGAACAATTGCATGCTTTATTGGGGTGAGGATAGTAATCTAATTGCATGTAAGTGTTGTGATTGGCCAAGATATAAGCCAAGACATTGGGATGCATGTCCATCGGAAAAAATATTCGATATAAGATTATGTTTTACTTCCCTCTGACTTTGAGGTTGCAGAGATTGTATGCCTCTGAGGCAACTACAAAGCATATGAGATGGCATGCGGAACATATAGAGGAAGATGGGGTGATTGTTTAGATTCTATAGCATGGAAGCATTTCAATCAGGTGAATCCAGATTTTGCTTTTGAAATTCGCAATGTCTGTTTGGGCTTATGCACTGATGGCTTCCAACCTTTTGGACAATTCGGACAACAACACTCATCATGGCCAATTATAGTGACCCCATATAATCTGCCTCTAGGGATGTGTATAAAGAAGGAGCACATGTTCCTGTCTATAATAGTTCTTGAACCAAATAATCCAAAATAAAAGTTGGATGTATTTTTGTAGCCTCTGATTACAAAATTGCTATAGCTATGGGATATAGGCGTTGAAACATATGATGTGTCTATAAAGCAGAATTTTCAGATGTGAGCTGCTCTGATATGGACTGTGAGTGACTTTCCTGTGTATAATATGTTGTTTGGTTGGAGTACTCAGGGTAGACTTACATGTCCATATTGTAAGGAACCAACAGATTCTTTCACTCTTTCTAAAGGGGGTAAGCAATCATGGTTTGATTGCCATCGCAAGTTCTTACCGCTTGATCATCCTTTTAGATGGAATAAAATAGCTTTCATAAAAAATAGAGCTATTCAAGCAACTGCTCTGCCTATACGTTCGAGAATTGAATTGTTGCAGGAAATAACTAGTTTGAAGTTGATAAGGGTGACCGAAGTAGGAGCTGATGATGTGAATGCTCAAATTACAAAGCGAAGCGGATGTGGATGGAAGAAATGAAGTATATTTTGGGATTTACCATATTAGAGGACTAATCTTATTAGACATAATTTGGATGTCATGCATATTGAAAAGAATGTGTTTGAAAATATATTCAACACGGTAATGGACATCACAGGGAAAACCAAAGATAATGCTAAATCCAGACAGGACTTGAAACAATTCTATCTTCGTAAGGAGTTAGAGATGGATGAAGTGTCTGGAAAATATCCTAAAGCAAAATATGTGTTCCATAAGCAGGACAGACAAGTCTTATGTGAATGGCTGAAAGATTTGAAATTTCCTGATGGGTATGTATCTAATATGGGTCGATGCATTGATATGCGAAAACTAAGATTATTTAGGATGAAAAGCCATGACTGTCATGTTTTTATGCAATGCTTGCTTCCTATTATGTTCCATGAAATTTTGCCGAAGGATGTTTAGTAACCATTGACAGAGTTGAGTTTATTTTTCAAAGAACTCACTTCAACACTTCTTGGGGAAAAGGACATGGTGAGGCTTGAAAATACCATTCCACTCATCTTGTGTAAACTGGAACTCATTTTTCCTCCAAGTTTCTTTGACTCTATAGAGCATCTACTAGTACATCTTGCTTACAAAGCTCGTATAGCGGGTCCAGTTCAGTATCGATGGATGTATCCATTTGAGAGGTAAAATATTTGCCGATTTTAATATTTACAATCACATCCATTCATTTATACTCAAATGTCGTAATCTATGATATTTACTTGCTGTAGATTTAATGGACATTTGAAATATAATGTCAAAAATAAAGCAAGAGTTGAAGGCTCCATTTGTAATGCATACTTAGTTGAGGAAGCTTCATTATTTGTAATGCATACTTAGTTGAGGAAGCTTCATTATTTTGCTCTTATTATTTCAAACCCCATGTCTATACAAGGCATAGGAGAGTAGCTCGAAATGATAATGGTGGAATGCCTGAAGGAGCAAATATGCCTGGCAATTTATCAATATTCAGTCATCCAAGGAAACCATTTGGTCGACCTAAAACAAGATTGATGACGGATGAAGAATATAAGGCGGCTCAATCCTACATTCTTCTTAATTGCTCCGAAGTTGCAAAATACGTCGAGTAAGTTACAACTTAATTAAAATAATTCATTCATCATTTTGCATAGTTTCCTTTTCATTTTACTTATTATTTTCCTTATGAATGAAGCTTATACATTGATATGTTGAAGCAAACTATGCGAAATATATCAACAATTGATATAGATAAAAAATTAGAGATAGAATTTGCGCTCTAGTTTCATTCATATGTAAGTATAATGTAGTACCATTACTTAAAAAATTAATCTTAAATTTCTATCATATGCAATCAAATTGATATGTTTATTTTTGTCATAGGCCACTGATCCCACGAATAGAATAACAAATTAATTCATTATTGATCTATTCAAGGGTCCATTACGATATGTTACGACCTATCCTATTTACTTCATGCACGATTACAAGTTTCATACCGAAAAGCAAAGTTCAAGTAGGTCATCAATAAATAGTGGTGTATGTATAAAGGGTTCCAATTATAGTGAGAATGCATTTAACTATTATGGTTGATTAACGGATATAATGCAATTGGAATACCCTGCACTTCTAATTAAGAGGACTGTTTTCTTTAAGTGTGAATGGTGGGAACGAAAGTTTATGAGCAATATAATCTTGTTGAAGTCAACCACAGGCGGCGATTCAATAAATATGAGCCATTTACACTGGCAATGCAAGCTTGTCAAGTGTATTATATTTCCTATCCAAGTCTACGATGAGATAAAGCGGATTGGTGGGTAGTACGCAAGATTAAAGCTAGATCAGTCGTAGAGATTAAGGAGGGTAGTGAAATAAATACAACATTTGAAGAACCATTTCAAAATGACGAAGTTGATGAGCCTATACTCGAAGTTAATGATGATAAGCTTCCTGCAACTTTAAATGATCCTGAAGAGCCATTAGTTGATATGGATGACGAAGATGATAATGATACAGATGATGAATCTGAATTTGATTCAGATGTCCAGAAGTTTGAGGAAAACATAGATGAAGATGAGCTTGAAGAAATAGATTCTGAATAAATGTATTGTGTACTTATTTCCTATGGATTGTTTATGGATTTTTCCTAATTGTGTAAGAGAATATTATTTTTACGTTTAAAATGTTACATTATATTTCAATGAAGTCATTTTTAACTTGTGTCATAATTTTTTTTAAATATTTACATTATTATATGGTGATTACGTCATATTAATTTTCTGGTATTTTATTTGTGTGGATGTATGTTTTATGTAACATTAAATAATGAATGAATTTATTAAATTTTACTAAATATATAGATGTCGACTCTGAGACGTGTACCAACTTCTGGAGATACTCCTGGTAGTAGTACATCAACATCCCAGAAACGGTGTTGCTCACAGGGAGGGCCTACTACCACTAGCGATCTTCCCACTACCGTTTCTTCTTTACCATCTTTCTCGCCTTCTATACCACCTACATTCACCCTTTCGACCGTCACCACACATATCCCTTTATTTGTTCCTCCTCCTATATCTACTAGTTCATCCACCGGTCCTATACTTTCATCATCTTCCATTCTTCCTTCTTCCATTTCCCCTTTATCCGCTATGCCTTCTTCTATTATCCCTCCATCCACTGTCCGTTCTTCAGTTATTCCTTATGTTACCCCTTTATCTACTATTTCTTCATTTACCCCTCCATCTACTATTCTTTCAGTTACCCCTCCATCTACTATTCCTTTTGTTACCCCTCCATCCACTGTCCCTTTGCTTATTTCTCCATCTACCCATCCTTCATTTTCTACACCTACCGCCATTACCTTTGCAGTAGCTCCTACTACTACAGTAGCTCCTACCACTGCTTCAGATTTTACCACTGACCGAACAGTCCAGCTTTCAGATTCGAGGTGTAGGCAGCATATCACATTGCAGGGAGATGTATAAGTACTATATTTCTTAAGATAATTTTTAATTTATAATATATTATTTTTCGTTTAGCTAACATTTAAGTTTTTTAATTGCAGGATGTATCCGCTAGATGCGACGCGGATGATATATAAGATATTTAAGAACCAGCTGAGACTTGAAGGCATAAGTTGGAAATCAGTGTCTTAGGAGACGAAAGAGTTTTATTAGAAGGAGTTTCAGGTAATGAATAATTTATTATATAGAATTCAAAATTATATATATATATATATATATATATATATATATATATATATATATATATATATATATATATATATATATATATATATATATATATATATATATATATATATATAGAAAAACTAGCTTATAATATTATTGTAAATTAAGGAAATGTCGACTATAATTACCTAATAAATTATAACAAATTGATATTAATATTTTTTATGGTAATTGATATTAATATTTAATATGGGGTTTTCATTACATATATATAATTTTAGTTTCAAAAAATACAGACATATATATATACAATAAACTGCAATAATATATAATAAAATATAATATTTTGTTAGTAAATACATAATATTAGTAAATTAATTTTGTATTTTATATTGTAATTATTATTTATTATTTATATACTAACTTGTTTTTTGTTTTTTGTTTTTTTTTTTTTGCAAAAGTATTTTTACTGGAATCTCGCTATATCAGAGATGGTGAAGATACTTTTTTTAGGAAGGCTGCAGTTCGGTACAATAACTTCCTTTACGACGTCAAGAAAAAGGGGAAGAAAGAGACATGGATCCCTCAGGAGACATGGGATGCTTGGAAGAAACACTGGGATTTTTTAGAGCATGAGTAGTTATCCCAGAAGGCATCAATGAATAAAAAGTCAGAAAAAGGCGGTTTAGCGAGTGGATCATCTAAGCATACAAGAGGGTCTATCCATGCTGCAGAGCATGCTAGAAAATTGGTAAGATGTCATTTTTTTTATATTAAGTAATTAAATCATACGTACTTTAAAAATTTATTTATTTTTAAGTTATTAATTTCATATTTTTTATTTATTAAATGTAGGATGATACATTTAATTTTTAACAGAGAAATGATCTTGGTCAAGACCCTACTCCTGAGGAGATCTTCGTCCGCATCCACACAAGAAAGGAAGACCGACAGACTTTTGTCGACCAGGACTCCTAGTGGATTTATGTAAGTTTTAATTATAATTTTTTCCACTAAAGTACATTAAAAATTTTAAATGCTAACTACTATTATATTGAAAATAGGAGGATCTCAGAAACCTCTGCGAGCAGATGTCCCAGCTGGCTCCCGGATCTACTAAGCCAGCTCAAGTAGATGAGTTTCAGCTATATTTCAGAGCTGTTGGGGGCTAGGAGAAGGGTTGAGTCTATGGGATGGGTTCAATGGCTCACTCATTTGGAGATCCCGAAGCCAGTTCTTCCTCAGCTCCACCACTGCCACCGCCACCTACAGCTAAGCATATGCAGTATGAGATCGATAAGTGAGTAGCTTAGATGCGGGAGGAGATGCAGCATGAGATGTAACAGACAGTCCAGGAGCAGATCTGCCAGCAAGTCGAGCTGTAGATGCAACAGTTCTTCTCTAGATATTTTGCTGGCAGTGTTGCTCCTCCACCTGTTCCACTACCGGCTTCTACTACTTCTGACCAGCACACTTTAGCTGAAGATGCTTCTATTGCTGCTGCTGATGCGTATATAGTAGATCTGGAGCATGGCCAGTCTCATGCCGAGGGCCACGAGGAGGATGATGCTCGAGAGCATGATTAGTTATTTTTTTAGTTTTTTTAGTTTAGTTATTTGTAACATTTATATGATGTATAGTATATTACATTTTTTGTAAATAATATTACTTTTTATGGAATGAAAAATTTTAATATTCACATTATATATTAACTTATAATTTTCTAATTAATATATATTATATAAAATTAATTTATTACATAATAAAAATTATTTTTAAATTATTTTTAAATTTACTGACGGAAAATATTTTTAAATTATTTTGTTAATATATTACTGACAGATTTGTGACTGTTTTATATAAAATAATATTTGTTTAGGTTTATTATACTGACAGATTACTGACGGTGAAATTAAAATATTATCATTTACTAAAATTTAATGACGGATTACTGACCGCTTAGCCATAAAATATTATTTTTTATAGTTATTTTACTAATGGATTACTGACCGTGATATTAAAATATTATTTTTACGTTAAAATTACTGATGGATTACTGACCCCTTTTGTCATAAAAAATTATTTTTTAGTTCATTTATTGACGGATTACTGACTGTAATTTTAAAATATTAATTTTCGCTGAAAATTACTGATGGATCATTGACCGAAAATAATATTTAATTATATTTTAATGATGGATTACTGACAAATTACTGACGGATTGATGTTTTTAGCAACGGATCACTGATGGAATAGTAATATTTGCTATCTTTTTTTGGACGAAATCACTTATCGATTTCTATAAACTACTGGTCCAATTCCGTCGGTAAATTTACCAACAGAATATTTTTCCTGTCGCTAATTATTTACTGAATATCGTTTTAATGATGGATATTTTCCATCCTTAATCCATCGGTAAATTCATTTACTGATGGATTTTTAGTTATTACAAACGGATTTTTCCGTAAAAAATTTACTAGATTTTTGTAGTGAAAGTGCACATACTGCTCACTTCATTGAAGTAAAGGGGCCACTGATGAGGGACAAAATATGCCAAACTGGGCCCAAACCCAATAGAGAAATGAAGTTTGGATAAACCCAAGTATGAGAGAAATTCTCCGCTCATTGCTTGGAAACTAAATCCAAAACAAACTAGTAATACAAATTGAATTAAGATCAAACTATAAGTCAGAATTCTCATATGAACAAAGTAAGGACATGTAATCTATAAATACCTCAATTGTAAAACCTCAAAGGCATATTTAGCCATATGTGAGGCCTTGCCAGAACATCGACCCAGTCCACTAGAAGGAATCAGGATGCTTATTCGGGTTTAGACACACGATGAAACCCTCGAGTTAGGATTGGTTGATTTTGAAAATGATTTTGGGAGTCGCCATCTTAATTTTATTTAGTTGGGAAAACATTAAGGAAAAAACCCAAATTGACTCCAATTTATTAATTTTGCAATTAATTTACCCAATGATAGAAATCACTAGTCTTCGAACCAAGCTGAGCTCGGGGACTAAGTTTTTGGTTAAATAATCTAAATTTGGCTCTTAAGTTTAATTTGACTTTAAAAATTAATTTCATGAATGACAAATATTATATGATAATCACGATTAATGCATGAGCATGGTATGAGTGTAATGAGAAAATTAAAATGAAACATACATAAATTATGTTAATTAAAAAGGGGAAAGGGGATTGATTGAGATTGGATTTAGATTCCAAACGTGCCTACGTACCCCATTGAATGGGGATCAAAACCCACTTAGTTCATTCCATGATTAAGTGGAGGGGTTTAGAAGTTGATCATGTTGATTTTGGTTTAGGTGCTTGAAGAGGAGAAGGCTAATACCTTTGCTTTTGCTGGAAAGAGGGTTTTACCAGACTGAAGTTCTGTTGTATCAAGACTTGATGATTGGATTGATTGGGAGATTAATTGATTAATTAAAATAATTAATTAACTAATTAATATGATGAAATGGATGGATGGATGGATGGATTAATTAATTAAAATGATTAATTATTTAATTTGGATGAGGAGTGTATTAAAAAAAGGATTAATTTGATTTTAGAGAAAAAAGTGATTAATTAATTAATTAATTAAGTGATTAATTTTAATTTAAAAAAATTAGTTAATTAAAAAGATTAATTAACTTGGTTAGGGTAAGATAATTAATTAAATAGTGGTTTGAGGGAGGAGAAGAGAGGAATTTGAGGATAGCCATCTACTCAATTTCAAAGGGTGTGTTGAAATGGAGGAAGTGAGGAGGTATTTATAGGAAAATGGGGTAAGGGTAATTTGGGAAGTGGAAAAGTGAAAAGACTAAAAGGGTGGGGTTGGAAAAATGCTAAAAAAATCATATTGGGGGCATTTTGAGGACAATAAAAAGGGAAGTGGGGCCCGCACCACCAAACCCATTGGCAAGCTGGGTAACATGCCACTCGATGGGGTACCGGCGCAACCCCAAGCCTAGGTGGGTACACCATCTGGATTTTTCCATTATGCTCAGACAGATTTGAGACTTTCAAGTCAGTTTTTGGGAGTTTTAGAGCTCAAAAAATTCTTCGGTCAGCTTTGACCCCTGTTTACTAACTAGGTAGCGGGATTGTTGTATTAACTCTGTGTAGCTCATTGATCTTAGCAGGTGTCAAGTTACGATCAGATGATGAGATGTAAAATTAAGGGTTAATAGCTATCCCCTCATTAGAATTGTCTTGTCTGTAAGGCAATTCTAACGATAATGAACTCGAAAGAAGGGGTGGTATAAGGAGCCAAAATGAGGTCTAGGTTAGTGATTAGCCATGTTTGGGTGGGAAACATGGTTGAAAAGGGAAGATGGTAAAAAGAACCATTAGGATGTTTAAGCAATCGCTCCTAAACATTTATGAGGGAAAATGTGGCTGATGAATGGAAGTGAGAAAATAGACCAAAGGGATATCTATGCTAGTGTCTAGATATTTTTGGGTGAATTAATGGATTTGGGTAAAAGATGTAGAAAATGGAACCATATAGATGTCTAGGTGATCGTTTCTAGATATTTATGAGTGAAATTGATGGATTTAGATAAAATAGATGGAAAAAAGAACCACGTAGATATCTAGGTGACCGTTTCTAGACATTTATGGGTGGAAGAGAATTTTAGACAAGATAACTTAGTGAAAGGAGAGCCTCAACCTATGGCAAGTTAGCTCAAGAGATTCTAACAAGATTTTGGTAAAGGGAGATCCTCAGCCTATAGTGAGTCAACTTGATGAATTTTAAAAAGGTTTTGCTAAAGGGCAGAGCCTCAGCTTATGGCGAGTCAATTCAAGAGATTCTAAAAAGAATTTGATGGGAGGAGAGCCTTGACCTATGGTGAGTTAGCTCGACTGATTCTAAAAAGATTTCAATAAAGGAAAAGCCTCGGCCTATGACAAGTCAGCTTGAGAGATTCTAATTGGATTTTGGTTATGCCAAAGAAACTTGGGCTTCTGAATGTGAGGGTTGGGCATTTTGAAAGGCTTAAAAGAACTTTGCTGGGAGTAAAGAGATTTTAGAAGTCACATTTTATCGATTAGATCTGAAAAGATATCATTTAGCTCCAAAGAGGCATTAGTGAGCTTTAGGAGGTGTCAGTTAACTTTAAGAAAGTATTGATTAGCTTAGGAGGTGTCGGTGAGGCTATTGGCCTAGCTTATGCATGATGGTGTATGATTGCATAGATGCTGGTGCATAGATGGTGCATATGCATGTTTCAGAATTCATGGACATTTTGCTTGACTTCTATGCCATGCATGATTTATGATGATGCCTATAATGAATGATTACATAGATGCATGAGGATGGATTTATGCATTTGCTTTGTGAATGTAATTTTTTCATGTGACTTTTGTGTCTTGCAGAGACATATATTTGTGGACTGAAAAATTCAACAAGTTGAACAACTCAACTTGGGTTGGTATGGAATAATTGCTATGGTGGCTTTACAAGGAGTTCAAGTGGAATATGGTGGCTTGTGTTTTCTGTTTTGGTGCTGCTAAAAAGGAGTTGTGTCCCACCTTTGGGATGTTCATAGCTTAGCTATGTCACGTAGGCAACTCTAGTGGTGTTAGAGTTTAAAGTTTAGCATTTTTTGCACTTTTCAAGAGTTAATGGACTTGCTTGAGGATGTCGCGAGCCAAATGATAGTGGGTGATGGTTAGGTGAATTTGACCATTGTGATTGAGAAGTTCGATGATTCCAGTGACTAGGGAGATATGAGGGAGACAGAGGCTTAGGATAAAGGCCTTGGTTTTCTGTTTGAGAGTCGGATACAGGTTCATTGATTGGGGTGATCCCTTAGTGATAGATGAAGCAGAGGCATTTTATGGTTAGAGCTATGCTAGCAGAGACACTGATGGGTCTTGATTACTTTGTTTGGGATTTAGAGAGATGAACTATCTTGCCAGTTATTCACCAGGTGAGAAAAATTTATTTATTCTTACCCTTTCTATTGAGGGTGTTTTGTGGATGTTTGTTTTAGGTTTTGGGTTATCTTGGAAGTGTGGCTAATAGATCATTTTCAAGTGATGGCCTCTGCTTTTTCGTCTGCACATGCCTTATTAAGACTTGGTCAGAGATCAGATAGGATGATTGTTTACAGCTTCCCTCTAGAGGACACATTTTTTAGCACTGTTAACGGTAAGGGATTAGATCTCTCATGACTGAGGGCCATGGGTGCTGAGTAGTTTGCCTGTTGGGCTTAGTTTAAATGACTTTCCACTAGGGGATGAAGGTTTTGAAGCAGATGAGACAGACTCAGGATATGCCCATAATTTTTTTTCTTTGAGTATGTGCAGATCATAACTCCCATTGCCAAAGCTAACAGGTGGTGGCTGGCTGAGGAGTTATCATGCCGTTTATTTTGGAATTTCACTTGAAACCACAGAGAGGTGTGACAGATGGTTGACAAAGGTGGTTTGGCTAGTTCAGAAAGAGTGAAAGGCTACCCTACTAAAGGGAATAAAGGGTGATGTAGCTGAGAGAGAGAGACTGTAGGAGGAGCCACAGGTTACAAGAGGACTGCAGCACAAACAGGAAGGGTGACTTAATCTTTAAAGGAGATTCAGGGATCTACTGGGAGTGCGACACTTTAGGTTGCAGTAATGACTTAAACTACAGTGGTGGTGATAAAGAACACTGTGATTGCAGTGAGATAGGATGACACTATAGTGGTGGTTCAGAGAAAGACTGCTATAGTTAGGATAGAAAAGGGTGCTACAGTTTCTAAACTGCAGATGAGGATTTTTGGAAGTAGTTTCAGGACTACTAATACTCAAGAGAGGATTTTCAATACTGCTATGGTGAATAGTTCTAATTTTATTGGTACTTCTAAACTGCAAACGAGGATTTTTGGAAGTAGTTTTAGGACAACTAATACTCAAGAGTGGTGAATAGTTCTAATTTTATTGGTACTTCTACTATTATGACAGAAGGAAGTATAGAGACCTGGAGGAGGGGTGTGCCCATTTGAGGATATTATAGCAGACTCTGATTCTAACAAGGACACGAGAGATTTGCACTTTAGGAGGTAGAGGAGGACTAGCTAGACCATGACTTTAAACATGACCTTTTTTGCTTTTTGTCCAAAATACTTGAAAGTTGACAAGGCTACATGAAAAAGAATAAGCTATAGATGACATTGAAAGGGCTATCCTTTTTGTCATAATGATGGGTTAGTATTTTAGAAAATTTGATCATTATTAAATAAGACATCTTTAATTTTTGCTCTACTTTCTGCCTAAGCCACCCTTTCAGGTTTTCAGCTTAGCGAGCATTCTTTCCTTCCTTTTTTTCTTTTTTTTTTTTTGTCTATGTCTCTCTCTCTCTCTCTTTTTTTTTGGCAAAAGAATTAAGTGAATAATGTATTAAGCACAAAGAGAATGAAAATGCGATGCAAACAAAACATTTTATATCATGATTTAAACTACACCTTAGACGAGCTGCCTACGTATCCCTTATATCACTTTTCTATCAGTTATTTCTTTTAGGGAGAATTGATTACATATGTATGAAAAGGGAAATGAAATGCAGATGTCATCTTCAAATAAAGTATCATTTTAGCTTATTCAAGTTGCAAGGATGGAAGAGTTCATTTCCTTCCACGTCCATGAAGATGACACCTTTTTCAATAGGATCTTCTTAAGCATATATAGTTTGGCCTAATTCAGCCTAAACTTTCCTCTCGGATCATGAATGGGGGCTTGGATTTCTCCTAGAATTGGATTTTCTTCTTGTGAACCCTTGTCTCTCACCTTCTAGTTAAAGTGCTCAGCTAAATTCCATTAATGACCCTAAATTTTGTACAAAGCATTGATTATCTTTTCGTCAATTGAATTCAGCTGGTCATGATACCTTTTGATATATTTTACCTTTATTCTCCACAACTTCTCCTTGATAGGCTTCTTGCATGTTAGGATCTTATAAATTGTGATGCTTGGATCATCCCTATCATGTCTTCATCTTGTACAAAATAGCTTATGAGCTTGTACTGCCATGCAAATGCAATGTACGGAATTTTAGATTTTTTTTTCTTTGTGCCATAATTAATTAATTCTTTTGCTTCTTTCCTTTTTTTGTTTTTTTTTTCATTTTTTACATTTTTAAAGATGTCCCATTTAAAGATGAATAAAAAAAAATTAAAGCAAATTAGAAAGTTTAAACTTTTTATTATTGATAAAAGTCTCATCATGATTACATTGAAGGATAAGCTTAGAAAGTGAAATATAGACTCAAATTCAAAGAAACATTTAATAGAAAACAGACTCAAACTCTGACTTAGACTCAGGCTCAAGTGACTTAGACACAAACTTAAATGACTCGACCATAGATTTGGAAGACTTGAATAAGGGTAAAGTAGCATTGGCACTCTTCTCAGGATACTGGTATCTAGTTAGGCTTGAGATAGTTGGAGGTCGTACTAGACTTTGGGTTTAGGAGCAATGATGTTTCCATTATCAATGAGGTCTTGAATTTTTTGCCTTATAGCCTTATTCACATTAGTTTTGTGCCCCAGCCCTTATTGATAGTTGCAGATCTCATTAGCACTATATCCTTTGAGCAAGGGATTTGGAAGAGGTCGTGGTTTTAAGGGCTTAACCATATTAGCCTCTAAGGATTTCTTGTAAATGACACCAAGGGGCATGCCTAGCTCTAAAAAAGTCCTCCTTGCTTCTAACCTCATGGGGTGGTGACAGGACTCGACATTTACCTCCCCCTCTCTTTAGGTGGTAGAGTTAGTGGTGTAATTGTTATCTTATGATACCTCAAACTAGATAATTCATCTTTGATTTGTCCCAATTGAATTGAATCCTCAATCTTAGAGGGAATGACAATGAGAGCTTTGAAGCTGGGGAGGTATTGAGTTTGCACATGAGCCTGATATTGGGGGAAGAGGTTCTTGACGATGTTGTCAATTTAGACAGTTCATCATTTGGGCTATTTTTGCCCTCCATCTTCTAAGGAAAACGATGAAGGATTCTCTTTGCCCTTGCTTAGTGGTCTCTAAATCCTGATGGGTGATATCCACCTTGATGTTATAGTGGCACTGTGACTGTAATTTTATGCAATGCTAATGCAAGTGCACGGTTCAAGCAAGAAATAAAGTGATGAGTATAGATATCGTTCCACAGGGGACAAGGATAATTACTAGCTCAAATTTTGATTATTGTTTAGCAAATCAATGATCTTGATGTAGTAATTAAAATAAGTTAACTAAATTAATTAGAAGACTGAACTAAGAAATAGCAGACAATTTGCAAAGAGTAATTGATAATGAAGTCTATCTAGATATTGAATCCCCCTAGCCACTAATCATACTTCATGAATAGCAACCCAATTAAATCAAACTAGTGATTTGAATTGGCATCCCACTAAATTAGATCAAAGCCTCTCTCAAATGAATTAATCCCTAATCACCAAGTGTAATGCAAGGAATCTCTTCTCAAGCATACTTAAATGACTCATGCATTAAGAATAAGGAATAATAAACCAAAGGGTTTTGTAAGTTTATCTCTAGCACCCCAAGAAACCCTCAACATTTGTAAGTATTCTATTCATATCAAGCTTTCTCAAGACAATAACATAAAAATGACAACCAATCAATAAGCATGCTAATATCAATTGGAAATAAACAAATCTTGAATCACAAAGATAAATCAACTCCATTGAATGATTTAATTATAGTAGAAGTTATTCAATCCATAAAATCAAAGCTATATCTAGATAGAAAAGAAATTAGTTTATGTTCAAAGACAGAGTATAAGAGCAAAAGAAAAATAGAAAAGAATCCAAATAATCCATGATGAATCATTCGAAATTCTCCACTTTAATCTTCAATTCTTGGCTCAACTCCTGTAAATCTTGGATCTCTACTTTCAATTTTAGCTGCAAACCCTTGGTTCTCCCTTAGAAAAGTCAGCCCTCATGATAGAAGTTCAGAAAAAACTTTAAATATGCTAAAAAATGAATTTATAGTTTGGGAAACATCACTTCCATGCCCATGGCTCTAGGCATAAGACTCTCACTTTTTCTTCTACTTCTTCGAATTAGCTTATTTTCCTGCACTAAACCTTGTCCTTTTTTATCCTATCGCATCATGACATGCCAAAATAGAGAATTCCTAAAAAGAACTGTCAATCGCACTGTCAATTGCACATGATAATTAAAAAGGTAAATTGTATACATTCATGCATTTATCAAATTCCCCCACACTTGAGCTTTTGCTTGTCCTCAAGGAAACGGACTTAAAATAATAGTTAGAAATAACAGTCCCCTTAAAATAATAGTTAGAAATAACAGTCCCCCTCTCAGAACAAACAAAAGTTAATCGGTTGGCATGACAACAACTTGTAACCCATGAGGCTCAAAATTCTTAATCACAAATTGATCAGTAAACATAATAATCCAATTAAGAAACCTTCAAGGCATAGACAATATAACCCTAGAGTCTAAATAATAAAGTTACAAATGTGAGCATAAAATTCCAATGATAACAGTTTAGGCACAGCATAACAATGAAAATTTTCCCCCAAGTGTTTGACTACTCCCCTAACTTTTCCTTTCTCTTAATACATATATATATATATATATATATATATATATATATATATATATATATATATATATATATATATATATATAACTTTTCCTTTCTCTTAATACATACATACATATATATATATATATATATATATATATATATATATATATATATATATATATATATATATATATAACTTTTCCTTTCTCTTAATACATACATACATATATATGTATATATATATATATATATATATATATATATATATATATACATATATATGTATGTATGTATTAAGAGAAAGGAAAAGTTATATATATATATATATATATATATATATATATATATATATATATATATATATATATATATATATATATATATATATATATATATATAACTTTTCCTTTCTCTTAATACATACATACATATATATGTATATATATATATATATATATAACTTTTCCTTTCTCTTAATACATACATACATATATATGTATGTATATATATATATATATATATATATATATATATATATATATATATATATATATATATATATATACATACATACATATACATATATATGTATGTATGTATTAAGAGAAAGGAAAAGTTATATATATATATATATATATATATATATATATATATATATATATATAACTTTTCCTTTCTCTTAATACATACATACATATATATGTATGTATGTATTAAGAGAAAGGAAAAGTTATATATATATATATATATATATATATATATATATATATATATATATATATATATATATATATATATGTATTAAGAGAAGGAAAAGTTATATATATATATATATATATATAGAGGAGCCTGACTTGTTTGAATATTCATACTAGTCTTTCTACGCAAAGATAAACATTTGTAATGCCGACACTTGGTTACTCGACTAGAATCACGGATTCAAATGGCTACTAGCATTATTCGTGATCTCAACAAGAACAGAAGAATAGAGTTTATTTTTCAAAGCTCCTTTATTTAAAAATTAGTCTTTTTTTTTTTTTTTGAGGAAATAGTCAACATTCTTAGGGTATTGAATATTTATACTAACTTTAATTGAAATGCACTGAAATAGAACTATGCTCACAAATGTAACTAAAGATTCAAACTCTAGGATTTATACATTTTGTCAATTCATTATCCCAACAAGGCTATCAAATTCAATTCTCTCTAAGTGACTAAGTCAATTGAGCCAAAAATCAACAAGTCATTGCCACCCAACCATTACCACTTTATTCCTTAGAAAGGGGAGATCTCATAACTAACCATTATCAAAACTCATTTTGCTTCGGCTTCACACTCCATCACACACACAAGGTAATTCAAAAATATATTTAACACACATGTTAGTCCCTCCCCCACACTTAAGGAACACATTATCCTCAATGTGTTAGAAAAAACCAAAACTAAGCATGAAAGGAGAGATGTTGTACTGCCCTAAATAGAAATACCTGAAAAGATGCGTGATTGCATGTGGTGTAATTCTCATTAGTTGAAAAAAATCAATGTCATCATCTCCAATTAGGTGGTCATCATCTTGTCAGTGCCATGAACTACAATGTCTAAATTTTGGTTAGTTTGCTTTATCATGCCACATTAAACTAGAGATTGAGAAACTGTCACAATACCATATTGAGATCCATAACATAAAATAAACATAAAATAAAATACTAAAACAAAAGAAAAAAAGGTATGAATAATTAAAAGAGAGTACAACTATCCCAAAATGAAAAATAAAAGGAAAGACATAAAAACTGCAAGGATAAAGAGTCTAGTCATCCATAGCATCATCATCATCACCCCCATTATCGCCATCCTTATCATCATCATCATCATTGGAGACCTCAACTTGGGGTGGAGGTGAAGGTGGTTTCTGACTACTTGGTGCAAAGCCTTGTTGCTCCTAGAACTCCATCATGGAGTGCTGCATCCATCATCACTGCTTGGCCCCTTGCTCCATGAATTACATCATCTCCCTTTGCATGGTATGAAGATGCTGGTGCTGTAGAGTAAGACTGCCCAAAGAACACTCAATATGGCACAATTACCGCTCTAAATTAATCATCTTCCTTCCTTGCTCCTCCTCACCAATATTGTGCCTCTAATCTCGAAACTCAAACAACTGATGGTAAGGAATAGAAGCAGATGGTCCAGATGGACTGGCAGATGATCTAGGTATAGTAGCCACCTGTGGTGGTGGGCCAGGGTCAGCAGGAGTAGTAGAAGGTGTCATGAAGGTTTTCTAAGGGTCCATCTTTGTTAGCGTGTTCATTGCCAAATGTCGTGGCAGACCATCTAGCGTCATTAGAGGTAAACCATTAAAAACTCCCAACCCCTGTGCTAGTCGAGTCACATATATGCCACCTAATAATGCCCCTTTTAGGCCCTTCCTAGACTGCTCATAGAGAAAATAGACCAAGGCATGCGACGTTACACCTATGATTCTTTGCCGTACACATCAGAAAGAAAAGGTCCTATCTTATAATAACACCTGTGTTATTGCAGTGAGCTGAAATTGTGTAAGCTAGGAGATTGTGTACCACTCGAAGAGGGAATGACTGAAGGTTAGAAGCCTTGGACACCCCTGGATTAAAATTACCAACCCCAGGTGCATATTGCCTCCATACATCATTTGGCATGTGCTCATTAGCAAAACTAACATCAGCGCCCTTATACACATCGGTGGCAAGCTCTAATTATTAACAAAGTCCCATGATTACCGTAATGTCACTGATGCTCAGATGAAAATCCTTCAAACCCAATATGAACTTGAGAGATGGCTTGTTTACTCGAATGATTTTCTTGTCAAACTGGAGTGAGCAATAAAACTCCAGAGTAGATTCTCAGTAAGCGAGTTTTGATATCTACAATAATTTCTACCACCTTGGTTGGTTAATCAATACCTGAATACTATCTGCTATACCCACAGTCTCTATAGCCCCCCAATCCAATATATGAGTGGGCTCAAAATCTTTGTATGCCAATTGCTCAAATTTGGCCCTAGCCTTCGCCTTACTGAATTGTACACACGGATGATCTGCTATAATGTGATATCGGGAATTGTAGCAGGTGGCGGGGCTCAAGAATTGCTCTCCCCTCTCCTTATTTTAGTGGGTAATTTCTCTGATCGTCTGGATGGGGGCTGTTTTAGTGGGATTGCAAAAGAAATTCAGTAAAAGTAGAGAGTATCCACCTTAAATCCTTCTTTGAAGCTCAAAATCAAAGATTAAGTGTGTGGATGTGTGATTTTTAGAGTGGGAGAGGAAAGAAAATGGAGACAAATGGGACAGTTTAGTTGAAACTGCCCCTTTTTAAAATGTGGGGCCATTCCCACACCCAACCACATGGGTGTGGATTTGGGCGTGCGTATGGTCCCTCTCATTTGCCTTGAGTGTGGGCTAACTTGTGGTTGGCTACTGCTTCTAGGCTCTGAATGCACCTTAGGCCACACCCAACCACATGCCCATGGGTCTGGGCGTGGCTAGCTTATGTGTCTCTAACATTTGTGCTGCTTCTCACACGCCCAAGCCCCTAGGCGTGTCTAGCTTCTATACCTCTTGTCCAAAATTGATTTTAGGGCATGCCTAACCACACGTGCATGGCTCTGGGCATGCCAGGCTACTGGAACAATTCTAAAATGCATCTTTCCACACGCCCAAGCCCATAGGCGTGTCCTTAGGCATGGCTAGCTGCTGAATCCTCTAAGTTTAAGCAAATCTCCTCTCTTTTCCTGCACAAAAACCCCATACCCCAAGTGCATTATCTCTAAATAACTTAAAACACAAAAATAAAAAAAAATTGCTAAAACATTAAAAATGGTGGGTGTGCTTCTTTAACGTCGTCTTAGTTAGACGTTGAGGGTGATTTCTCATCCTAATTCCTAATGATACTTAATCTCCACCACCTCATTCAATTCTCCCCTAAGGTATATCTTGAGCCTTTGCCCATTATCTTTAAAATCACCCTTCTTAGGATGAGTTAACTTAACTGTTCCATAGGGAAAGACCTGCTTAACAGTAAAAGGGCCAGACCAACGAGATTTTAACTTACTTAGGAAGAGTTGAAGTCTAGAATTGTAAAGTAATACCTAATCTCTAACTTGAAACTCTCTCCACTGTTTGATCCGAGCATCATGCCATCTCTTAGCCCACTCCTTATACATCTGAGCATTATCATAGGCTTGCAACCATCATTCATCTAGCTCATTCACCTGCAATTGCCTCTTCTCACCTGTATTAGCTGGATCAAGATTAATCAGTCTTATAGCCCAATAAGCATGATGTTCAATCTCAATAGGTAAATGCAAGCTTTTCCATACACCAATCTATAGGGAGTAGTTCCTAAAGGAGTTTGGAATGCTGTCCTAAAAGCCTATAGAGCGTTATCTAATTTTTTAGACCAATCCTTTCTAGATCGCTCCATGGTTTTCTCAAGCATTCTCTTAAGCTCCTTATTGTGTTCTCAACTTGGCCACTCGTTCGAGGATGATAGGGAGTGGCCAGCTTATGTGTAACACATAGCCTTTTGAAAACTTTCTCAAGCTAAGCATTACAAAAGTGGGTGCCCCTATCACTAATAATGGCTTTAGGTGTGCCAAATTGAGTAAACAATTTCTTTAAAAATTTCACCACTACCCTAAAATCATTTATAGCCAAGGCTTAAGCCTCAAGCCATTTAGACACATAATCAATAGCTACAAGCACATATTTGTTACCAAAAGAATTAGGAAATGGTCTTATGAAGTCAATACCCCAAACATCAAACACTTCACAAACTGAAATACAACTTTAAGGCATCTCATCATGAGATAAAATATTCTCAGTTCTTTAGCAATAATCACAATGTCGTATAAACTCTTAACTATCTTTAAAAAGAGTGGGCCAGTAGAAACTTGATTCTAAAACTATCTAAGCTGTTCTACTAGGTCCCATATGTCCACCAGCTGGTCCAATATGGCAATGGTTAAGAATGCTCATAGTTTTAGGCTAAGCGACGCAACGCCGGATCATATGGTCAGCATATAATTTAAACAAATAGGGATCCTCCCAAAAGTAGTATTTCAAATCAGAAAAGAATTTCTTCATTTGCTAATAAGTTAACTCTTTTGGGAGTTCCCTAGCAACTAAGTAATTTGCAAAATCAACAAACCAAGGTAGTTCAGAGTTAGAGTTACTTACCATACCTACTATGGCGTACAGCTGCTCATCGGGGAAAGTGTCTGAAATATCCCCCTCTCCAAATGTCTCCAAGGTCGGGTTCTTTAACCATGAAAGGTGGTCAACTGTAAGATTTTTAGCTTCTCTCTTATCTTGTATCTCTAAATCAAACTCTTGTAGCAAAAATACCCACCAAATCAATCTCGGCTTTGCATCATTTTTGGAGAAGAGATACCACAAAGCCAAATGATCTATATAGACTATCACCTTTGACAAGATCAAATAGGAGAGAAACTTATCAAAGGCAAACATAATAGCCAACAACTCTTTCTTAGTGGAAGGCAAACATAATAGCCAACAACTCTTTCTTAGTGGTGGTGTGATTTGCTTGAGCCTCATTCAAGGTCTTGCTTGCATAGTAAATTGGTTGGAAGTGCTTCTCCTTCCTCTGACCCAAAACTACCCCTACTGCAACATCACTTGCATCACACATCAACTCAAAAGGTAGACTCTAGTCGGGGGCCACCATTAAATAAGCTTAACCTTCCAAGTGTTAAAGGCTTGTAAGCACTCTTCATCAAAATTAAATTCTACATCTTTCTCAAGTAGCTTGGTAAGGGGCCTAGCAATCTTGGAGAAATCCTTGATGAATCTTCTATAGAACCTAGCATGACCTAGGAAATTTTGAATTGCTCTAACTGAAGTTGGTGGTGGAAGCTTCTCAATAGTTTTGATTTTTGCCCTCTCTACCTCAATAAATTCATGTGATTTCTTGTGCCCCAAAATAATGCCTTCTTTCACCATGAAATGGCATTTCTCTTAATTTAAAACTAGATTGGTTGCTTCACATCTAGCAAGCACTCTTTCCAAATTCTGCAGACAAACTTCAAAGGAATCACCATACACTAAAAAGTTATCCATAAAGACTTTCATAATATCTTCAACCATCTAATAAAAAATAGCCATCATACACCTCTGAAAAGTTGTTGATGCATTGCATAGTCCAAACGACATCCTTCTGTATGCAAAAGTCCCATAAGGACATGTAAATGTGGTCTTCTCCTAATCTTCTGGAGCTATAGGGATCTAAAAATACCCTGATAATCCATCCAGGAAGTAATAGAATTGATGCCCAACAAATCTCTCTAACATTTGATCAATGAAAAGAAGCGGGAAGTGATCTTTTCTAGTTACATCATTCAACTTCCTATAGTTAATACAAACCCTCCATCCCTTGACAATCCTTATAGGAACCAGCTCTTTATTTTCATTGGGCACTACAGTCATGCCTCCTTTCTTTGGTACCACCTGAACTGGACTCACCTAAGAACTATCTAAGATGGGATAAATAATTCTTGCATTGAGAAGCTTGATCACCTCAGCCTTTACCACATCCTTTATCTTAGGATTAAGATGCCTTTAGGGTTGTATAGGTTTGAACTCTTCTTCCATGAAGATCTTATGGATGCAAAAAGAAGGACTAATGCCTTTGATGTCTGCAACTTTCTATGCTATAGCCTTTTTATGTTTTCCCAAGACCTCCAATAACCTTGCCTTTTGTTCTTCAGAAAGATGAGCACTCACAATTATAGGCAATTTAGCATCTTTTGCTAGGAAAGCATACTCCAAATGAGAAGGGAGTTGCTTGAGTTCCAAATTTGGCGTGTCAATGATGGATGGTTTCATTTTCTCCTCTTTGGGCATATCAATAGATTCAACTACCCCCTTTTTGCATGGCTTGCTTACCTCCAAATAAGCCAATTGTTCCTTTGCTTCCTAATTCATTACTTGTTCTTGCACCAAACAGAACTCAAGGGGATCCTTAGAAACAATGTTAGTAACAAAATTGACAGTTTCATGCTCAACAATATCATTGCATGAATCCGCCTCATCAAGTGCAAGTGGGTGTTTCATTGCATTAGGAATATGAAATACAACTTGTTCATTACCCACTCTTAAAGTCAAGGTACCATCATAGACATCGATGAGGGCATGGACTATATTTAAAAATGGCCTACCAAGGATAAGCAAGACATTTGCATCCTCATCCATGTCAATGATCACAAAATCATTAGGAAAAATGAAATCCCTAACTTTTACCAACACATCCTCAATGATACCTCGAGAGTACACTATCGACTTATTGGCTAATTGAATTATCATTAGTGTTGGTTTGGGTTCTCCAATACCTAATTCTTTAAAAAACTTGTAGGGCATAACACTTATGCTAGCCCCCAAATCAGCTAAAACACTTTCTATCTCAAGCTACCTATAAAGCATGGAATGGTAAAACTACCAGGATCTTTCAATTTTTTAGGTAACCTTCTTTGCAAAATTGTTGAACTCTTTTCTAACAAATGCACCAATGATACTTCCTCGAGCTTCCTTTTGTTAGAAAGGAGCTCTTTCAAAAATTTAGCATATTTGGGCATTTGTGACAAAGCTTTAACAAACGGTATATTAATATGAAGTTGCTTAAAGAGTTTAACAAACTTACCAAATTGGGCATCGAGCTTATCCTTTTGCAAATGTGCAAGATATGGTACTCGAGGTCAGTACTCTTTCAATGGCGAGGTAGATGTTGGTGCAACTTTCTCCTTTTTTGCCTCATTACCTACTGCAACTTCATTTTTAGCTTTCTTCTCCTCGGTACCCAATACCTTGACTTCTTTCTTAGCCACCTCTTACTCTTCAACCACACTCCCCTAAACCTGCTTGCCACTCCTCAATGTAATTGCCTTAAGCTCTCAGTGTTGCTAGGCAAACTCCCATGTTGCCTTTCACTAAGCAACTTGGCAAATTGTCCCATCTGATTCTCCAAGTTATGAAAGGAGTCTTGCTGGTTTTGAAGTGCTGTCTCAGTATCCTTATGTCTCTGCTCATTAGACTCAATGAATTTCATCATGGTTTCCTCTAAAGAGCTTCTTTTAAGAGGTGGAAGAATTTGTGACTATGAAGGCTGCTAAAATCCAGGAGGAGGGCTTGGATTGTTCTGATTACCCCATGAGAAATTAGGATGATTCCTCCACCCCATATTATAGGTATTATTATATCGATTGTTCTGCTACTGGTTTCTCTTCACACCCCCCATATAGTCCACTTGCTATGGTTTAGCAAACATGTTACCACTCTCACACTCTTGGTTGGAATGTCCTCCCCTACATAGATCATAGAACATAACCTGTTGTTGCCTTGACAAACTAGCTGCTAGAGAGTCAATCTTTTTATTGATAAATTCCAATTGGGCTGTCAAAGCAATTATAGGATCAACTGAATGAGTACCAGCTACTTTTAGTTTCCCTTACTCCTTTGGAGTTTGCCATTAATAGTTGGCCAAAGACATATCTTCCACCAAGTCTCTTGCTTCCTCAAGGGTCTTGTTATTTATAGAACCCTCAATTGCTGCATTAATGGCTTGTTTACTTGCATAGTTCAACCCAATGTAAAAGGTTTGAATTTGAAGCCATAATGGAAGACCATGATGTCGACATCTTCTCAACAAATCTTTAAATCTCTCTTAAGCATCATAGAGGGTCTCACCTTCCTGTTGAAGAAATGAGGAGATATCATTCCTCAACTTGGCGGTCTTGGATGGAGGGAAGTATTTTTTAAAAAAATTTTCTGCCAGTTGACCCCATGTGGTGAAAGTGTTAGCAGGGAAAGACTTCATCCACTTTTTAAGTAGCTCCCTCAGTAAGAATGGGAACAACCTCAATCTAATCGCATCATCTGACACCCTATTGATCTTAAAAATGTCACATATCTCTAGGAAATTTTCCATATGAGCATGAGGATTTTCATCCGAAAGCCATCGAATTGGCAAGTTTGCTGCACCATTTGAATGATGCCAGGCTTGAGTTCAAAGTTATTTGTAGCAACTGCCGGCTTTCGTATGCTTGAGTCAGCCTCATTGAGAATGGGCCTAGCATAATCTTAGATTGTCCTTGGTGGTTTAGCCATCACTTCTTCCTCTTTTTCTTCTTTTATGTCTTATAGGTCTGCAACCCCTTCCACCAAAGCTAATTCCCATTCCTCCTTTTGCTTTCGTCACAAGGTTCTCTATAGTTCTGGATCAAATTCAAGTAGATTGGAGGAACTAGCTCTGGTCATAAACAAACAAAAGTACCTGAAATGATAGCAAACAACCAAAAACAAATATTTAGAAATAAGAAAATAAAAACTAAATCAACAATCTCAATTATATTGCTAATATTGAAAACCATTATCCTCAGCAACGGCGCCAAAAACTTGATTGCAATTTTATCCAATGCTACTGCAAGTGCACGGGTCGAGCAAGTAATAAAGTGATGAGTATAGATATCATTCCACAGGGGATAACGACAATTACTATCTCAAATTTTGATTATTGTTTAGCGAATCAATGATCTTGATGTAGTAATTAAAATAAGTTAACTAAATTAATTAGAAGACTAAACTAAGAAATAGCAAACAATTTGCAAAGAGTAATTGATAAAGAAGTCTATCTAGATATTGAATCCCCTAAGCCACTAATTATACTTCATGAATAGCAACCCAATTAAATCAAACTAGTGAGTTGAATTGGCATCCCATTAAATTAGATCAAAGCCTCTCTCAAATGAATTAATCCCTGATCACCAAGTATAATGCAAGGAATCTCTTCTCAAGTATACTAAAATGACTCATGCATTAAGAATAACGAATAATAAACCAAAGGGTTTTGTAAGTCTATCTCTAGCACCCCAAGCAACCCTCAACCTTTGTAAGTATTCTATTCATATCAAGCTTTCTCAAGACAATAACATGAAAATGACAACCAATCAATAAGTATGCTAATATCAATTGGAAATAAATAAATATTGAATCACAAAGATAAATCAACTCCATTGAATGATTTAATTAGAGTAGAAGTTATTCAATTCATAAAATCAAAGCTAGGGTTCATTAATATCTGGATAGAAAAGAAATTAGTTCATGTTCAAAGAGAGAGAACAAGAGCAAAAGAAAAATAGAAAAGAATCCAAACAATCCATGATAAATGATTCAAAATTCTCCACTTTAATCTTCGATTCTTGGCTCAACTCTTGTAAATCTTGGATCTCTACTTTCAATTTCAGCTGCAAACCTTTGGTTCTCCTTTAGAAAAGTCGGCCCTCGTTATAAAAGTTTAGAAACAACTTTAAATCTGCTAAAAGATGAATTTATAGTCAGGGAAATGTTGCTCCCATGCTTATGGCTCTGGGCGTAGGACATTCCAGGCAAAAGTGCTGAATTGGCTCATTTTGGCATAATCAAATTTCTCTTTTAGATGCCCACACCCACACCTGTGGCTCTGGGCATGTGACTCTCACTTTTTCTTCTGCTCCTTCAAATTAGCTCATTTTCTTGCACTAAACCTTGTCCTTTTTTATCCTATCACATCATGACATGCCAAAATAGAGAATTCATAAAAAGAACTGTCAATTGTATTACATCAAACTCAATTTTAAACATAAATCATGATAATTAAAAAGGTAAATTGTATACATTTATGTAGTTATCATATTGCCTAACAAAAGGATTGCAAATGCTATTCCATATTTTCTTATGATTATGGTCTAGATCTAATAACCACTTGACAGTAGCTCCGGTCAAAGATTGTTGGAATAACTAAGTAAGGAGCTCGTCATTCACACCAAAGGGTCTCATGGCACCCACATATATCTTGAGGTGAGTCTTAGGACATTTAGTGCCATTAAATTTAACCATGACTAGCATTTTGAATTTGGGTGGAACTCTGGCATTTGGGAAAAGAGCAAAGAATCAACATCTATCATGTCTTTGCACTTCTTGATATTTTTGATGGATTATTCTATAGTCTCAAACTTTTCCATTAATCTCTTAGCTTTAGGAAGGCTAAAGAAATCCCCACTTTAAAAAGGATTCACTGTGGGAGCAATGGCATTCACGTCTAAGGGAGGAGAGATGAGTGTTTTGGGAGCTTTTCCTTTATCAGTGAGATCGATAATAGGAGGTAGAAGTAGGCGCATGGTTGGTTTCGGCTTAAGCAGAAGCAAGCTGAGCAAGAAGAGTGATTGTGGCATTGGTCATTTCCTTGAGCTTATTGATGATCGACCAGTGTTGGGAGTTGAGGGCATCGATAAAGGTGGCAAATTGGGTGTTAAAAGCATTGGTGAAATTGTCGGCTTAAGTCTTAAAGGCAATAGTGAGTGAGGCTTGGAATGTCTCCTCTTGTTTTTTAAGGAGGTTGGCAAAAAAGATGCTCATCATGTCTTGGTCGAAAAGGGTTGGAGGTGTTAGCCATCGATACCTTGAAAACAAAAAACATAAAAAAGGGTAAGAATACAAAATTGTGAAAAAAAGGGGAAGGTGTGTTAGGAAAAGGATTCCTTCCACGTGGTTGGTCACTAAGTTTATATGTTGATAAGGTGAGTGTGCGAGGTATTTAGGGTAACAGACCATCAGTTTAGGGTTTGATGGATTTGCCTTGTCAAGTTTCTCATGTCATGTATGCATGGCAATGTCATATGCATGCCAAAAAGAGGTTTCATGGGCATATGCACAAGTGTCTCCATTGGCACGGTACAAGTAGCTTAAGGTTAATGCTAGGGTGATTACATGAACCAGGGTGAAGGGAGGTTTAATTAAGGGTCCCATCCCACTAGAGCATCAATATACCTAACCACATATGAGGCAAGGAGTATCATGTGGGTCTTAAGGTACTGATTGCTCGTTACACCACCGAAATGATTGGGGATTCATTGTGAGGTGGAATGCTTTCGCTGTTTCCCAACGTTACACCACCTAAATGATCGGGGATTCATCACGAGGTGGAATGCTTTCACTATTTCCCAACATACTCAAAAAGACCTATCAAGCCAATGCTACTCACCATCCAAAAGTTATCCTAAAGCTAAGGTTAGGCAAGGAGCCTTAATTATGCAAAGTGATGCATGAAAGTCAAATTATACTTAATGAGCCAAAAAAATTTTCCTTAACCAAAAAGTAATCCTCTTACTTTTCTTTTTATTTAAAAAAGGTGGTAACAATCTCCAGTGGAGTTGCTAGCTGTGAGGCCTCACCAGAGCACTGGTCCGGTCCTCTAGAGGGAATCGGGATGCTCATTCGAGTTCAGACTCACGATGGAACTCTTGAGTTTGGATTGGTTGATTTTGAAAATGATTTTGGGAGTCACCACTTTAATTTTATTTAGTTGGGAAAACATTAAGGAAAAACCCAAATTGACTCCAATTTATTGATTTTGCAATTAATTTACTCATGGATAGAAATCACTAGTCTTTGAACTGAGTTGAGCTTAGGGACTAAATTTTTTGTTAAATAATCTAAATTTGGCTCTTAAGTTAAATTTAACTTTGAAAATTAATTTCATGAATGACAAATATTATATGATAATTATGATTAATGCATGATCATGGTATGAGTGTAATGAGAAAATTAAAATGAAACATACACAAATTACGTTAATTAAAAAGAGGAAAGGGGATTGATTGAGATTTGGATTTGAGGTTTGGATTTAGATTCCAAATGTACCTATGTACCCCATTAAATAGGGATCAAAACCTACGTAGTTTATTCCATGATTAACTGGAGGGGTTTAGGAGTTGATCACATGGATTTTGGTTTGAGTGTCTGGAGAGGAGAAGGTTGATACCTTTGCTTTTGCTAGATGAAGGGTTTACCAGACCGAAGTTCTGTTTTATCAGGATCGGATAATTGGATTGATTAGGAGATTAATTAATTAATTAAAATGAATAATTAACTAATTAATGTGATGAAATGGATAGATAGATGGATTAATTAATTAAAATGATTAATTAATTCATTTGGATGAGGGGTGGATTAAAAAAATGATTAATTTGATTTTAGAGAAAAAAGTGATTAATTAATTAATTAAAAAGATTAATTAATTAATTAAGTGACTAATTTTAATTTAAAAAAATAGTTAATTAAAAAGATGAATTAACTTGGTTACCGTAAGATAATTAATTAATTAAAAAAGATTAATCAATTAATTAGAGAGTGGTTGGAGGGAAGAGAATAGAGGAATTTGAGGATCACATCTACTCAAATTCAAAGGGTGTTTTGAAATAGAGGAAGTGAGGAGGTATTTATAGGAAAATAGGGGTGAGGGTAATTTGGAAAGTGAAAAAGTGAAAAGACTAAAAGGATAGGGTTAGAAAAATGCTAAAAAATCATATTGGGGGCATTTTAGGGACAGCAAAAAGGGAAGTGGGGCCCGCGCCACCTCAGGCCTGTATGGGAGCGTCATCTAGATTGGATTTTGAGACTTTCAAGTAAGTTTTTGGGAGTTTCAGAACTCAAAAAATTCTTCGATAAGCTTTGATAGACTCAAAATTAATTTTTTGAACAATTGAACACTCTATTTGAGAAAAGATCCAGTCAGTTTTGAAAAAATACTGTCTGATGTAGAAGGTCCGATCAGGGTAAGAAAAGTGTTAGTGTTTGAAAATTAAGTATTCTCATACTAATATGACTAAAAGTCCATTTTTTGCTCTAAAGGCACTGCCCCCTTGACCCCTGCCCTCTAACCGGCTAGCAGGATCGCCGTACTAGCTCTGCGTAGCACATTAATCTTAGCAGGTGTCAAGTTACGGCTAGATGATGAGGCATAAAATTAAGGGTTCACACCGTATTGTAGCTATCTTACGCTCAATAAAATTCTTCATTCAATCGCATTCAATCCAATCCAATTTAATTCTCTTTATTTAATCAATTATTGTTTAGTCCAATTTAGCTCTATCACCTTTGATTTTCTTTTTTTCTATTTTGGTCAAGAGCTTCCCTAGCACCTAACTCTCTTCTCCGTGTTCCAAATTTAGGAAATGGAAATGAAGTGTAAATGAAATGAAGATAAGATTTGTAGTTTTTATATTGTAAACTAAATGGGATTTATGGCTATCTTTGGTTAGTGCAGTGTACAGTAATTCCACTTTCTGTTACATATGTTTTTTTCTTTCTATTTTTTAATCAATTAACTTTCATTTTTTATAAATCTACCTTTACTATCATATAAAATCTTTTGTAACCCTTAATTTCAATTCTATCTTTCAATTAAGCACTTTCTATTCTTCAATTTAGTCTTACTACACATTTTATCTATTTTAATTATTTAATACTACTACACTTAAATCCAATTAATATTAATTATTATATGATAATTAGGCTCTTATGTACACTATTATTATTATTATTTACTTAGAATTACCTTAATTTTAGACAGTTCAATTACGCTGAGGTCCATTAAGCTAGTGTTATAATCTATGATGACTTTATCAGGCAATATCATTACAATATCAAAGTAGATGTCATTAGCTGTGACTTGAAAACCACCAAACAGTTTCAAGGTGGAGGGTGTGAACTCTCAAATTTGCACCCTTAGGATCCGACTGCAATTTGACACTTGATAAGATTCGTGCGCTACGCATACAGCAGTCTCGTTGAAAAACAATTCTTAAAACTTGCACCTTTAGATGATTAGCACTTGATTATGAACCCATAGAATTAAATTGGGCTCAAATCAGATCAAAGATGGAGAAGAACGAGCCAAAAAATAGAATGTAGCAACCCGCGAGCCTGATGCGGTAACTCGCAGCTGGCTGCGGGTACCGCAGAGGCCCCTGCGGTAGCCAATTGGCTATCGCAGCCGGCGCTGCAGCAACCACAAAGTGCTTTACGGTTGCCGCAGCTAACTCTTCAATTACCGCAACTATACCCTTTCAATATTCTACTCGAAAACTGTGAATTTTTAGCCCCAAACTCCTCTTATAAATACCTTACACCTCCTAATAACTTCCGCACACCATCACATGCTTCTATACTCTCCCTAAAACTTTTTAAGCCCTATTTCTAAGCTTTCCAATCATCAAAACTCTCTTTTAAAACCTCTTCCATCACTTCAAACCTTATTCATTAAGCTTCCTAATCACCTTAAATCCTATTCATAAGCCTCCTAATCACCTCAAAACCTATCTCTAAACTTCCTAATCAAGAAAAGGTGCAATTCAAGTAATTCCTTTAAAAGGGAATTCGTGGTTTTTAAGCAAAGGTGTGATTCAGGTTCCTCCAAGAAGAGTTTATGCTATTCAAGAGTCCTTCTTTCAAAAGGAGTGCTCGTGCTATCCCTAAATTAAGGTAGAACTTAGATCCAGCCCCAAGCTCGTTCCCTACGTTCCTTTCCATCGAAAGCCAAAAGTAAAAGTTCTTTCCTTTTTCTTTTCAATTTCAATTTCAAGATCTAAATCTAAAAAGATCTAATTTTTGTTAATTCAAATTTGACATAATTAACAAATCTCTAAGCCCCTTTAAAATCAATCAAAACATTATAATAAAGGTAATGACTTAAATACCCCTCCTTCGCAAGAAGAAAGAACTACGCGAGATTTGATTCCCATTCAAAGGGATACGCAGGCTTATCGTCTCTAAGGTATTTAACTCCGCTAAAATCAACAACTTCTTCTCTCTATCAACTTCTTCACATAGTTTAGGATTGAAATTACTTTTCTTAAATAAAAGTGGAAATTTTAATTCTTTTTATTATAATTGTTTTAATATTCTTTTTTTGTGTTTTAGTTATTTAGATTATATTTGGAGAATGTGTGCTTTTCCTAAAACCCATAAGGGCAAGAGGAAAGATTCCTTGATTTTGATATTTTGACTTGTAATAGTTTTAAGTAGTTTCTCCCTTATCTTTTTGCATTTTGTGATTATCATTATCTCATAGTTGTCATGCATTACACGAGTAATATTTGTTTCATACATCATATTATATTTACTCATGCATACATAAAAACTTCTTTTTACAAAAGTTATTTTGTATTTAAGCCAAACTAAATTTTTTGTATTATTTTAACCAAAACCTAGTCTCCGAACCCTCTTTCATCATTCGAGGATTAGTGCTTTTCCTTGGGATAAATGGTATATTTTTGGAGTCAATCAAATTGGGTTTTTTCTTTAATTTTCCCAGCTAAAATAAACAAAATTAAAGTGGTGACTCCTTTTGCAAATTACAACTTATAAAATATAATTTTTCTAAACTCATAGCGGGTTCTAATCGTGATATTTCTCCCAAATGGGCATTTTCGATTCCCTTTAGCGGATTAGACCAGGTAATCGAGTGAGGCCTCACAGTTGGTGACTCCATTGGGGACTTTCAAAATCTTATTCAAATAAAGGATAAAGCGGACTACTCTTGGTAAAACAAAAATTTTGGCTTTTATTACAAAATGGCTTTTTTATGCATCACTACATTGAACTCTTTGTCCAAAACACTAGTTTCTTAGGAAAATAAAGGATAGAAAGTAACATCGAGTGGGCAACCTTCCTTAGGTCTACTTGCCGATAGTGAAATCATCCAGCCCATGACGTATCCTCTAATCCTTTTAGAGGTGTAATGAGTATGCACATACCATTGGACCTACACGAGGCTCCTTAACTCACATGTAGTTAAGTATATTGCATCTCTAGTGTGATGGGTTCCTTTCAAACCACCCTTGCCCTTTCATGTATTGACTCATAGAACCTTCCTTTAGCTTTGTATGAACCATAATACTAAACTTGGCATTTCATGAAACCTTTTTCAATCATTCATTCATACATGCATATATAGATTGAACCTTGTGAAGAGTCTAAAACCTATCCAAACACCTTCACACCTAAAACCCACGGTCAAAACCTAAAACCTATGGTCCACCTAAACCTATGGTTAAAACCCAAAATCCATGGTCCACCTAAACTCATGGTCAAAACCCAAAACTCATGGTTCACCTAAACCCATAGTCCGATCCTACCCAAACCTATGTTAAACTAATGGTAAAAATAAACCCATATCTAGTACCCCCATCCAAATCCACAATCCTTGTCTAAGCTAAACACTAACCTAGCTCTATTCTAGCTTCATCCTTCATAATTCTTATCCAAGCTAAACACTGATCTAGCTTTTATCTTTCACAATTCTTACCTAAGCTAAACACATATCTAGCTTTATCCTCAACAATCCTTACCAAAGCTAAATGCTAACCTAGTTTCACTCTTATCCTTAATCATTACCTAAACTAAATGTTGACTTGGTTTCACCCTCAACATTACTATCCAAGCCCATACTTCTGTCTAAGTCCATGGTCCAGTCCACCATTGTCTAACTATCACCAAGCCTATGGTCCACCCAACCTCAAAATTTATGGTACATCCATAACCTAATCACAAAACCCATGGTCCTTTTATCCTTAAAACCCATACTAAACCATCCATAAATTACAAATCCAATTACTTAAGGCTAAACTCTAACCTAGCCTTCTTAACTAAACTTTAGTTCCTTAAAAACTAAAATTCGACCTAGCTACTCAAAGCTAAATCTGACCTAGCTACTCAAAAGCTAAAATCTGACCTAGCTACTTGAAAGCTAAAATCCGACCTAGCCACTCAAAGCCAAAAATCTAACCTAGCTACTTAAAAGCTAAACCTAGCTACTCAAAAGCTAAAATCCGACCTAGCTACTCAAAGCTAAAATCCAATCTAGCTACTCAAAAGCTAAAATCCGACCAAGCTACTCAAAAGCTAAAATCCGACCTAGCCACTCAAAACTAAAATCTGACCTAGCCACCCAAAGCTAAAAATTTGACCTAGCTACTTAATAAAATCTGACCTAGCCACCTAAGGCTAAAAATCTGACCTAGCCACTCAAAGTTAAAATCTGACCTAGCCACTCAAAGTTAAAATCTAACCTAGCCACTTAAAGCTAAAATCTAACCAAGCTCCCCTAGCTAAATACCTACCTAGCTAACACCACGCACCTCTACCCTTCTTTTTACTCATACTATAAGAAACTATCGTATATAAGCCCAACATCCTTGGCCCATTACTTTCAAAACCAATCCATTACCCCAGATTGACAAATGCCTATAAGCCTACCCGAAGCCCTATACCTTTGGCTTAACACATTGCCCTTGGCCCAACATGCTACCTTAAGCCCAATACCCTTGGCCCAATGCAATACCCTAAACCCAATACCTTTGGCCCTAGCATAATACCTTAAGCCTAATACCTTTTGCCCAATACACTATCTTAAAGCTTGAGACCTTAACCTGTGCAACATTAGGAAATCATCAAAAGTCCAAATGCAGTCTGCTTACAACATCAATGGGAGACTTTTTTCCTCAAAGTATGCATACCCATCTCATTGCTTCTTTTCCAAGTGCTTACCTTATTCTTTGACTTAGTTTTAAAGGTACCAATGGCAAGCCTGACTGACACGGAAGCTATAACCAACCTACTCAAAAGGCAAGAAGAGAACCTTCAAGCTATTCTCATCTTCACCCTAGCTGCTTAACAAGCCAATTTCAATCAGTCTTTAGCTAGCCAACAATCCAATTTTAATAATGCCCTAATCCATCTTACTTATGCTTTCACTAATGCTTTGAGTTTCCAATGCCAACTTATCATTGATGAAGTGAGAGGAATGTTGAACCAAGCTAAGCCTATCAATGTTGCACTTACCATTGACATGACCTATAATTTTACATCCTCAATCTCAAACACCAATACCATTCTAGCCTCAGCTATGCCATCAGTCTTAGATACTAACCTTGCCTCTTCTTTGAATCCTTTTCAAAGTAAGGAAAACCCCACCTCTTCTACTATCAAAAGACCTTTAAATCTCAACATTGATGCACTAGAGCAAACCCTCACAATGGAAAAGGGTGCAAGAAGAGCAATACCTCCACTCCCCTTGCCTCTACTGAATGGAAGGATATGGACACCTACACTCCCCTTGTTGATGTCAAGCGAGAGAGTATAAAGGTAGCTACGATGACTAGTAGGCGACCCTTGAAATCTCAACGAAGGGCTTTCACAGATTTGGGAGTTCCATTAGCAGTAGTTTATAAGAAGGCTTTGAAGGCAAGAATGGTAAAACCTTTGGAACCAAGAGTCCCTCCTAATCCCTTACCAAAGAGCTACCAGCCTAATGAGTATTGTGAATATCATCAAGGAGCGGGGCACCAAATCAATGCATATAAAGCTTTGAAATATAGAATCCAAGATTTAACTGATAGTGGAGATATCATCCCCCTAAAGCATGGCCTAAGACCTTAATTCAACCTTGAGTAGCATAACATGGTAGAGTTCAAGCCTAGCTAATCTGACCTGTCTGAGGATGAATTCCAAATCTGAGTCTAAGTCTAAGGTTGAGTCTATCATTTTATTTTATTTTGTCAACCATATCACTCCTTTTTTTTATTATTTTATAATAAAGTTTCCTTTATAATAATGCATCTATGTTTTCTTTTCATTATTTCTGCATTAACTTTCTTATCTTCCTTAATTGAGTCTAAACTAGATAAGCTTAAAAAAAAAAAAAAAGAAGAAGGAGAAGAAGAGAAAAAGAAAAGAAAAGAAAAGAAAATGAAGAAAAAAGGTGTAAAGATTAAATCCACCACAATTAGCATATATCAAAATGTGGAGTGTCCTCATTATCTCGAATCAATAAACGCTTCACAAGCTCTTAACCAAAAAAGGACCTCTCATCAAATATTTGAAGCATAAGGAGCAAGTAAATGTAATTACCTATTGCACAATTGGGTAATCAAATAATGCACCTCAACAAGGGACGACAAGTTCAAAGAAGACCCCTATCAAACCTAAAATTCAAAGGTTAGGACCACTCAACATGAAGAAAAATAGCAAATCACGATCGAATGCTTTCTCCTAAATTTCATTAATCCAAGCTCCCTAAGTTGAAAATCTAAAAATGCAACTTAGATAAAAGTTAGAGCTAAAAGAGAGAGAGAGAGAGAGAGAGAGAAAGAGAAAGAGAGAAAGCTCATCCAAGTCACCTTCCCTCATGTCCAAAGTTGTTAAATTATCAATCTGTCTGGTCTCATATCTCTAAAGTCATCCTTCCTCATCAAAGGCTCATTCTTTAAGGTCAATGCTAGGGCGACTACATGTACAAGGGTGAGGGGTGGTTTGTTTAAGGGTCCCCATCTTACTAGAGCATCGATATACCTAACCACATGTAAGGCAACGAGCCTCGTATGGGTCTAATAGTACTAATTGCTCGTTACACCACTGAAATGATCTGGGATTTGTCACAGGGTGGAATGCTTTAACTATCTCTCAAAACACTCAAAGAGAGTTGTTGAGCCAATGCTACTCACCATCCAAAAGTTTTCCTAAAGCTAAAGTTAGACAAGGAGCCTTTATTATGCAAAGTGATGCATGAAAGTTAAATTATACTTAATGAGTCAAATAGAGATTATTTTGAAAAAAAAAAATTCTTTAACCAAATAGTAATCCTCTTATTTTCCTTTCTATTTTAAAAAAGGTGGCAACTAGTCTCTAATGGAATCGCCAGTTGTGAGCCTCACTCGAGCCTCAGCTTGATCTCCTAAAGGGAATTGGGATGCTCATTCGGGTTTAGACTCATGATGGAGTCCTTGGGATCGGATTGGTTGATTTTGAAAATGATTTTGGGAGTCGCCACCCTAATTTATTTTAAATGGAAAAATTAAGAAAAAACCCAGCTAATTCTAATTCATTAATTTTCAATTGATTTATCCAAGGATAAAATCACTAGTCTCAAACTAGGTTGAGTTCGGGGAGTAGGTTTTTAGTTTTAAATAATTTAAATTTGGCTCTTAAGTTTGATTTGACTTTGAAAATTAATTTCATAAATGACATTTATAAAATGACAATTATAAATGCATGAGCATGGCATGAGTGCCAGGAGAAAATTAAAATAAAACATCTACAAATTACATTAATTAAAAAGAGAAAAGGAGATTGATCGGGATTTGGATTTGAGTTTTGGATTTAAATTCCAAACGTGCCTACATACCCCATCGAATGGGGATCAAAACCCACGTAGTTCATTTCACGATTAACTAGAGGGGTTCAGGGGTTGATTGGATTGATTGATTTGATTTGGGATTGAGAGAAAAAGGCTAAAACCTTTACTTTTGATGGGCGGAGGGTTTTACTGGACTGAAATTCTATTTTATGGGAACCAGGTGATTGGATGGATTGGAAGATTAATTAATTAATTAAAATGATTAATTAACTAATTAATATGATGAAAAAGATGGATGGATTAATTATTTAAAAATATTAATTAATTAACTTGGAGGAAGCGTGAATTAAGGAAAATAATGATTTTAAAAAATGATTAATTAATTAATTAAAAAAATTAATTAATTAAGTGATTAATTAAAAAAAAAGAGTTTTAGTTAATTAAAAAGATTTATTAACTTGGTTTGGGTGAGATAATTAATTAATTAAAAAGATTAATTAATTAATTAGAGAGTGGATGGAGGTAGATGAAGAAAAGTTGATAGATAACCATTAATATTAACTTTGGAGGTGAAGAGAAATGAGGAAATGAGGGGTCTATTTATAAACAAATGGGTTGAGGGTAGTTTAGGTAATAAAAATGTGAAAGGACAATGAGAGGTAGGGCTAGAAGGGGCTGAAAATTGGCTGGAGCAGCTAAAATGGTCATTTTTTGCACAGAAAAGGGGTCCACTCAAGTCAGACAGGTGCGGTGCCTCACAAGGCTTTTGCGGCACCGCACTAGGGTTTGTGTGGCGCCGCACCAGATGGTTGCAGCATGCCACAAGTGGTACCTATGGCGCTGCAGCCACCTGGCGCTACTAGCTCGCATTCCAAGATTCTTTTTTGGTCTATTTTTGGAGGTTTCAAATCAGTTTTTAAGAGTTATAGAGTTCATAAATCTTATTGGTTAATATCGATAAGCTCAAAATTAATGTTAGGATAATTAAATAGTCAATCTGAGAGAAAATTTGGTCAATTTTGGAAAAATATTGTTTAGTACAGAAGATCCGGTCAGAGAAGAGAAAGTGTCAATGTTTGAAAAATCAAGTATCCTTGTACTAATATGACTAAAAGTCCATTTTTTTACTCTGGGAGCGCTGCCCCCTGTTCCCCCCCTCCCTACGCTGCAAAGGCCACTGCCCCCTTGACCCTTGCCCACTAACAAGCTAGTAGGATTACTATGCTAGCTTTGTGTATCACACTAATCTTAACAGGTGTCAAGTTACGGCTAGATGATGAGGTGCAAGATTAAAGGTTCATACATGGTATGAAGGAGTTCAATCACAACTAATTTGACTTGTCTGAGATTGAGTCCAAATCCAAATTCGAGTCTAAGTCTAAGTTTAATGTCTAAGTTTCATATCATCCATTAAGAGGCACATATCTCAATTTTTTATCCAAATTAATCTAGTGTCACCTCAAGGTCCATCACTACAAGAGTCTCTTCAATCATAGACAATAAGGTAAATGTGATTATCTTCTCCATAGATCATGCTACAAGAGTCCATCACTGCAAGAGTCTCTTCAATCATAGACAATAAGGTAGACGTGATTATCTTCTCCATAGATCATGCTACGATAACAAAATCATACAACGTCCCCAATACCTTTCAAAAGGTCCAACCTACCGTCCTGAATGCCCAAATATCTTAGCAAAGAAAAAGCTAATGTTGGTCAAACTATCCTTAAACAAAACAGGTGATCAATTCTCATTGGTATAAACCATACCTTCAAGTGATCAAGCCACATACCTTCAAGCCCAAGTCTCATTTCCAAGCCTCCTTAACAAATCGTATCATCCCTCCTAGCTCATGCCTCCTAGGCAAGTTATACCATCATTTCCTTAGCAAAATATCATCATTTTTAGAGGACCAAACCCATTAGCAGAACCAAAATCCTAAGTCTATCAACACCCATCATCCTTGAAGTCTAGTTCCCTTAGCAAAATCAGAGTCAAGTCATCTAAAGACTATCATCTTTAAGGCTCAAATCATTTACGAGGGGTTAGTCAATGCTCATTTCATGCCTCACTAGCAAAAATCTCATTATCCTTAAAAGGGTCAAGTCTTTTTAGCAAATCATATGATCTTTAAGATCCAAGTCTCTCAAGGCCTACAAACTATTTATAACTTAATACAACCATGTCAAAAGTACAAACCCTTACCCATGAGCCTGCGGGCTCCTTATGACTAAAGCCTTAAGCACCGTATCTAAGGTAAAGCTAACCATTTTCCAAGGAAGTCCAAAACCACCTTTGTAGAAGCCTAAGCTGATAAACTATCTTCAAAAACCTAAAAGCCTTTTAGCCTTTACCATAAAGCCTAGACTCAGAAGCCTTCACCATGAAACCCAGACCAAGAAACCTTTATCCTAAAGCCCAAACCTAAAAGCCTTGTTTAGCAAGCCTAAACCAAAGAGCCTTCATCTTTAATCATGAAGCTTAAAAATAACAAAAACCAAACCTGACCAAGCCTTCCAATATAATCTTTTGAAGACTAAAACCCAATTAAGCATGATCTCCTTTAGGGCTAAAAATTGATCGAACCTTCTAACCAAATCTTCTCTAACGCCAAGCTTGACTCAGCTTTCCAATTTGACCTTCTCCAAGGATAAATATGACTTAGTCTTTTAATCCAACCTTTTCTAAAGCTTAAACCTAGTATCCCAACATCAAACTTAAATGAGCTTTCCAATATGATCTCTTTCTAACTCTCCTCCTAAGTGGCGATTTATAAAGTCAAACCTTGACCCAATTGACTTCCTTTAAGGCTAAATCAATAAGCCTTTAACTAATCCTTAGACCAGCTTCATATCCAAATCGAGCATGACCCCATCATCTCTAAAAGGCCAATTTTGGAGCCACTTTCCTTAAAAAATGGGACACCCTTTCTTCTAAAAGATCAACACTCTTATAATTGACCCTTCATAGGTTCAAAGTATTCATAATCTTTGTATAATCGGATGCATTTCACACTAATCAAAGCTCTTAAATCAGGATGAATCATTAATCCAAATCAATACTAGGATCAATCAAAGTTTATGAAGCAAGATGGATCATCAATCTAAGTTCTCAAATCAAGATTGGTACCATAAATATTTCCATTGTCATACCATTTTATGATAGCTTTAGGATCATCAGCCTAGCATACTGTTAGATTTCTCTTCCAACATTAGACCATCCTAAGATAGCCTTAGGATTATCAGACCATCCTAAGATAGCCTTAGGATAATCAACATAGCATAGGGTTAGCGTAGGATTAGGTTTCTCTTATCATATCATCATAAAATAGCCTTAGGATACTCCATATATAAATATCTAGTAATAATCACCTATGCATCCCTATGATTCCTACTTCGTGCCTTTATCAAAATCTTTTGAAATTATACCTATGAATGTCTAAAAATGATCACCTATCCTTTTCCATTTTCCCTCATTATCCTCTTGTGAACCCTTATTTCAGCACCTCCAAAATTAATTTTGAACTCTTTAAAATTGACCAAAATATTCTTGGCATAATCTGATGCATTTCCTGTTCTGACCGGAACTTCTATACCAAACAATATTTTTCCAAAACAGACTGGATCTTTTCTCAAACTGATTGTTTAATCATTCTAAAATTAATTTCGAGTCTATCAGTGCTGACAGATGAATTTTTTTAGCTCTACAACTCCCAAAAACTGATCCGAAAGTCTCAAAATCTAACTTGAGCAAAAAGCAGAATTTCAACTGGCAGTACCCCTAAAAGAAATTTTTTTAGCCTTAAATTACATTGTTATCGGACATCCAAATGTCCTAAATTCTAAACCAACCAATCTAAAAAAAAAAAAAATTCGCCATGTCAACTGCCACGAAGGGGCCAGTGGTGTCGCTTCAGCGGCAACAAAGGCCTGGTGGCGCCATTTGCCTCTCCAGTGACAAGTTCCCCTTTTGCCCTCCAAAATGCCCTAATATGAAATTTTCAGCATTTTTCTAGCTATATCATTTTGGTCTTTTTACTTTTTCACTTCCCAAGTTACCCTTACCCCCCTTTTCCTATAAATACTCTCTCATTTTCTCCATTTCTCCACACACCTTGAGTTAAAGTTGATAGCTATCCTCTAATTCCTCTCTTTTTCTCCCTCCAACCACTCTCTAATTAATTAATTAATTAATCTTTTTAATTAATTAATTATCTCACCCCAACCAAGTTAATTAATCTTTTTAATTAACTAAAATTCTCTTTTTTAATCACTCAATTAATTAATTAATTAATCTTTTTAATTAATTAATCCATCCTCCCTTTTTATTATATTAATTAGTTAATTAATCTTTTTAATTAATTAATTAATCCCCCAAAATTAATCATTTTCTTAAATCCACCCTTCATCCAAATTAATTAATTAATCTTTTTAATTAATTAATCCACCCACCCTTTTCATCACATTAATTAGTTAATTAATCTTTTTAATTAATTGATCCATTCACTATTTTCATCATATTAATTAGTTAATTAATCTTTTTAATTAATTAATAAATCTCCCAATCAATCCAATCACCTGGTCCCGATAAAACAGAGCTTCGGTCTGGTAAAATCCTCCATCCTGCAAAAGTAAAGGTATCAGACTTTTTTTTTTCTCACTGACAAACCCATATCAAATCAATCAATCTGATCAACTCCTAAACCCTTCCACTTAATCGTGGAATGAACTACATGGGTTTTGATCCCCATTCAATGGGGTACGTAGGCATGTTTGGAATCCAAATCCAAACCTCAAATCCAAATCCAAATCAATCACTTTTTCCCTTTTTAATTTGTGGATACTTCATTTTAATTTTCTCATTGCACTTATACCATACTCTTGCATTAATCATGATATTATCATATAATATTTGTCATCCATGAAATTAATTTTTCAAAGTCAAATTAAACCTAAGAGCCAAATTTAGATTATTTAAAACCAAAAACCTACTCTCCGAACTCAACCTGGTTCCAGATTAGTGATTTTATCCTAGGATAAATTAATTAAAAATTAATAAATTGGAGTCATAATTGGGTTTTTCCTTAATTTTCTCATTTAAAAATAAATTAGGGTGGCGACTCCCAAAATTATTTTTAGAATCAACCAAATTCGAACCCGAGAGTTCCATCTTGAGTCTAAACTATAATAAGTATCCCAATTCCCTCTAGCAGACCGAGACGATGCTTGGGCAAGGCCTCACAACTGGCAACTCCACTAGGGACTGGTTGCCACCTTTTTTTTTAAATAAAAAAGAAAATAAGAGGATTACTATTTGGTTAAGGAATTTTTTTTTCCAAAATAATCTCCATTTGGCTCATTAAGTATAATTTAGCTTTCATGCATCACTTTGCATAATAAAGGCTCATTGCCTAAACCTTAGCTTTAAGAAAACTTTTGGATAGTGAGTAGCATTGGCTTAATAACTCTCTTTCAGTATGTTGGGAGATAGCAAAAGCATTTCACCCTGCGATGAATCCCTGATCATTTCAATGGTGTAACGAGCAATCAGTATCGTTGGACCTATGTGACGCTCCTTGCCTCACATATGGTTAAATATATTGATGCTCTAATATGATGGGGACCCTTAGTTAGATCACCTTCCACCTTTGTGCATGTAGTTGCTCTAGCGTTGACCTTAGTTTCCATGTACCGTAATAATGGAGATACCTATACATATGCCCATGAAATCTTTTTAGCATGTATCATGACATTACCATGTATACATAACATGAGAAGCTCAAAAAAGTAAATCGTCAAAAACCTTAAATTGGTTGTTTGTTATCCCAAATACCCTATGCACTCACCCTGTCAATATGTAAACTCGGTGACCAACCACGTGGAAGGAATCTTTTTTCTGACACACCTTCACCTTCATTCTATTTTTTTTTCACAATTATGTATTCTTACCCATATTTTTGTCTAATTTTTGTTTCAAAGGTACCAATAGCTAACACCTCTAGCTCTTTCGACCAATAAGTGATAAGCACCTTTTTGCCAACCTCCTCAAGAAACAAGAGGAGACTTTCCAAGCCACACTCACCACTACTCTTAGGACCCAAGCTGAAACTTTCACCAATGCTGTCAATGCCTAGTCTACCACCTTTACTAATGCCCTCAACTCCCAATGCCAGTCGATCATCAATGAGGTCAAGGAAATGACCAATGCCACTAGCACCCCCTCTCCTGCTCGTGTTGAGCCTGCATCTACCCAAGCCGGGACTAGTCATGCCCCTACTTTTACTCCTCCTATTATCGATCTTATAGATAATGGGAAAACACCTGAAACTCCAATCTCTTCTGCTGTGGACTTGAACGCAACAGTTCTCTCTCCCACTATGAATCATTTTCAAAGTGGAGATTTCTCTAGCTTTACCAAAGTTAAGAAATTGATGGAGAAAATTGAGGCCATGGAGAGAACACTCAAGAACATCAAAAAGCACAAAGACATGATAGATGTCAACTCCTTAGCTCTTTTCCCAAATGCACGAGTTCCACCAAAATTTAAAATGCCAGTTATGGACAAGTTTAATGGCACCACATGTCCCAAGACTCATCTCAAGATGTATGTGGGTACCATGAGACCTTTCGGTGTGGACGATGAGCTCCTTGCTCAGTTATTCCAACAGTCCTTGACTAGAGCTACTGTTAAGTGGTTACTAGATCTCGACCAGAATCACAATAAGACTTGGGATGACATATGTAAATGCATTTTTTAAGCAATACCACTACAACATCGAGGTGGATGTCACCTATTGAGACTTGGAAACCACCAAATAAGGGCCAAGAGAATTCTTTACCGTGTATCTTACAAGGTGAAGGACAAAAGCGACTCAAATGGTGAATCATCCATCTAAAGTAGAGCAAATTGACATCATCATTAAGAACCTCCTCCCCTAATATCCGGCCCATCTACAAACGTAATACCTCCCTAGCTTTAAAGCTCTCATTGTCACTGCCTCCAAGATCGAGGATTTGATTCAATCGAGACAAATCAAAGATGAATCCTTTAGTTTAAGGTATTATTAGAATAATAATTACACCACCAACTCTACTACTAAAAGAGAAGGAGAGGTAAATGCTATCTCTTATCACCAGCCGATGAAGTTAGAAACATTAAGGACTTTTTCTAAGCTAGGCATGCCCCTTAATGTCATTTATAAGAAAGCCTTAGAGGCTAATATGGTCAAGCCTTTAGAGCCAAGAGCACCTCCTAACCCCTTGCCCAAGAGCTATAATGCTAACGAGCACTATGATTATCATCAAAGGCCAGGGCACAAAACTGATGTGTGTAAGGCTTGGAAGAACAAAATTTAAGACCTCATTGATAGAGAAGGCATCATTACTCCCAAACCTAAAGTCTAACACCACCATCAATCCTTTCTAAACCACCAAGACCATCTCAAGCTTCACTTAATAATTGGCACTTTCAGAAGAATTATGCCCTGCTGTCCCCCTATCCAAGTCCTTCAAGTCTATGTTTGAGTCAATTGAGTCTATTGCCTAAGTCACCTGAGTCAGAGTCTTTTGAGTCTGTTTCTGTTAGGACTTTCTTTGAATTTAAGTTTGTCAAGGCTTACCCTTTGGAGTCTATATTTTGCCTTTTAAGCTTATCTTTTAATGTTTTCATGATGGGACTTTTATCAATAATAAAAAGTTTAAACTTTCTAATTTGCTTTAATTTTTTTTCTGATTCATCTTTAAATGGTACATCTTTAAAAAAACAAAAAAAAATGAAAACAAAAACAAAAATGAAAACAAAAACAAAAACAAAAAAAGAAAAAGAAAAGGCAAAAGGATTAATTAATTATGGCATCAAGGAAAAGAATAAAAAAAAATTCACATACATTGCATTTGCACATCCAAGATGAAGTTCAAACTGAATAGGGCCAGATAGTATAAGAAGATCCTATCCAACAGAGGCACCATCTTCACGGATGTGGATGGAAGTGAATTTTCCCATCCTGGCAACCCAGATAAGTTGAAATGATACATCATTTGAAGATGACATCTACACTTTTGTTTCTATTTCTCATACATATGTAACCAGAACAACATGGACCTGATTCTCCCTAAAAGAAATAACTAACAAAAAAGTGATATAAGGGATACATAGGCAACCTGACTCAAGTGCGGTCCAAATCATTATATAAAATATTTTGTTTGCATCACATTCTCATTTTCTTTATGCCTAGTACATCATTCACTTAATTCTTTTGCCTAAAAAAAAAAGGAAAGAATGCTTGCTAAGCTGAAAACCCAAAAGGGCGGCTTAGGTAAAAATTAGAGCATAAAAAATGTCTTATTTAATTGTGATCAAATTTTCCAAAGTATAAACCCATCATTTTGACATAAAGGATAGCCCTTTCAATGTCATTAATAGCTTATCCTTTTAAAAAACTCTTGAACAAAAAGCAAAAAAAAATGAGTCATGTCTAAAGTCATGGTCTAGCCAGTCCTCCTCTACCTCCTGAGATCTCTCGTGTCCTCATTGGAATCAGACTCTACCATGATCTCCTCAAATGGGCACACCCCTCCTCTAAATCTCTATAGCTCCCTCTGCCGTAGCAGTAGAAAAATCGATAGAATCAGAACTACTCACCATAATAGTATCAGAAACCTTCTTTTAAGTACCAGTAGTTTTGAAACTACTTCCAAAAATCTTTCTCTGTAATTTAAAAGATGCAATCCTCCTCTAAAGTAGTCCTTCTCTAAACCTCTAATGTAGTGTCATCCTATCCTCACTACAGTCATAGTCTCCTTGGTCACCGCCACCATAGTTTGAGCCACTACTGCAATCTGTGGTGTCGCACTTCCAGCAGATCCCCAAGTCTCTTTCAAAGATCAAGTCATCCCCTCTGTTTGTGTCGCAGTCTTTTTGCTACTAGTGGCTCCTCCTACAGTCTCTCCTTCCTTAGCAGCATCATCCTCTATTTCCCTCAGTAAGGCAGCTTGGTACTCTTTCTTAATTGGCCAAACCACCTTTATCAACTACCTGGCATACCTCTTTGTGGTCCCAAGTGAAATCCCAAAATAACCAATATGATAACTCCTCAACCAGCCATCACTTGATAGTCCTGGCAATGGGAGTTATGATATGCACAGATTCCAATAAAGAAAAACTAAGGGCACATCCTGAATCTACCTTATCTGCCTTAAGACCCTCATCCCTTAGCGGAAAGTCATTCAAACTAAGCCCAACAGGTGAACCATTTGACACCCATGGCCCCCCAATTATGAGAGATCTAATCCTTTACCATTGGCAGTGCTAAAAATGTGTCCTTCGAGGGCAAGCTGCAAATAACCATCCTATCTAAACTCTAATAGAGTCTCGATACAGCATATGTGGACTAAAAGGTAGGGGCCATCACCCGAAAATAATCCATCGGCCATATTTCTAAGGCAACCCAAAACCTAAAATAAACAGCCATAAAGCACCTCTAATAGAAAGGGTAAAAACAGATAAATTTTTCTCACCTGGTGAATAATTAGCAAGATAGTTCAACTTTCTAAATCTCAAACAAAGCAATTAAGAATCATCAGTGTCTCCACTAGCATGGCTCTAACCACAAAATGCCTCTATTTCTTCTGCCACTCTGGCATCACCCCAATTAACGACCTATACCTCACTCTCAAACAAAAAATCAAGGCCTTCATCTTGAGTCTCCACCTTCTCATATCGCCTTGGTCACCAGGATCATAGAACTTCTTAATCACAGTAGTCAAATTCACTTAACCATCACTAACCACCATCTGGCCTGCAACATCTTAAAGCAAGTCCAGAACCCCTGAAAAATGCAGAAAATGCCAAACTCCTCTAGAATGGACATAGCTCTTTCTCAGCAGCACTAAAACAAAAACCATGGGCCATCGAATCCCAAAACCTAAATTAAGCCCTCAGAAAAATCTCAATCTATTTGAACTCCTCGTAATGCCACCATGGCAACTATTTCATATCAAACCGAGTTGAGTTGCTCAACCTTGTCGAGTTTTTTATAGTCCACAAATGCATGTCTCCACGGACATAAAAGTCAAAAAAAATGCTTTCACAAAGCAAATGCATGAATCCACCCTTTTTCATACATGCAATCATAGAAATTGGATAAAAGGTCCATGAATTATGACACATGCATACATGAACATGCATCATCTATGCACAAACATACCTATATATGCAACCATCTGCAATGATGCACCATCATGCATAAGCTGAGCTAATAGCCTCTTCTAAAGCTGACTAGTACTTCCTTATAGTTGACTGATACCTCCTAAAGTTGACCAATGCATTTTTGAAGCTAAATTATACCTTTCCAGATCTAATCAATGAAGTGTGACTTTCAGAGTCCCTTTATTCCCTGCAAAGTTCCTTTGAGTCTTCTGAAAGGCCCAACCCCTCACATTCAGAAGCCCAAGTCCCTTTAGTGCAACCAAAATCCTGTCAGAATCTCTTGAGCCGACTCGCTATAAGTCAAGGCTCTTCCTTTACTGAAATCTTTTCAGAATCTGTGTAATATCCCAACTCAATACAAGTCGCATGAACAGAAGTATATATGAAGATATTCGATTAGTATCATAATATGTTCCCAAGTGAACACTGAATATGTGAATTAAGTTCAAATGTTTTGTATTTATGTATGAGTTTTTTGCATTTTTTATAAGATAAATTGTTAAGTAATTGATAAATAAATTTTGATTTATAAAGATTATTAAATGAATTTATGAAAAGTGAATTTATTATAAAGGAGGATGATCTCGTATATTATTAAATGAATATTTTTAAATATTCAGATAATTTGTATATAAATATTTTAAAGTAATAATTTTATATGAAAATATTTTCCTTATTGTTATAATTATATTGACATTCAAAATTATGGATATTTATGAATTTATATTTGAATATCGATATTGATATTAATATTTATTTATATTATTATATTGATATTGACAAACTAAATTTATATTGACATTTGATATTATATATATGATTTATTAATATTATTATATGAGTATTTGAAATAGTAGTGAATTATTTTTAATTTAATATTGATCAAGAATAATTTATTTATTATATTTTATACTGATATTTGAAATGATGTTAATTTATTATATTATTATACTAATATTTTTAAGAGAATATTTTGTTAAATGAAGTATTGATTTTTAAATTTATTATTTATCAAAATAAGAAAGTTTAAATTAAAGAAATTGATATTTTATTGTAAAACATAGAAATTTATGTAATTAATATGAGATTGTACATTATGATTTATTCTATAATTGTTGAATAATATGGTGCATTATGTGAAATTAATATTTTAGTTAAAATTATTATTTTAGAAATTATGTGACTAAATTATTATCATTATTATTATTATTATTATTATTATTATTATATGTAATGAAATAAAAAAAAAGAAAAAATTTAAAAACTGTTACATAGCCCATTTAAAGGTAGAAGAAGAAATAGAATAGACAGATAGAACAACACAGAGAAATAGGGGAGAGAGAGAGAGAGAGAGAGATGGCAGCTCCGTTCACTGTCCTCCAAGCACCACCTGGCAACACGTACCCCACCAAGACACAGCCCAATTGACACCCTTTTGTCCAACAGAAGCTCTCCGCCAATAGCCATAGGACGGTGGCACATGTGCTGTTCAAGGCGACCACCAACGACTTTTTTCCAAGCCATTTCTAGTTGTTTTTCGATTCCATTTGTGATAATTTTAGTATATCTAGAATCCTCTCCTTATATACTTCAATTTAGTGTACCATTTGTTAATTTTAGATAACTTTTATTTTAACCAAAATCCGGTGTTCCTAACGACTGCCGATGCCATTTCTGAATATACTCTCAAGCCATAAGCTAACCATTGGTACCCTCATATTGTAATTTGGTCGTCGTTGGAATTTTCCGGCGGCCGAATTCCAACGACCCTAAAACTGATGATTTTGGACAGTAGCTCTGACTCATTAAACTGAGTCACGTGGTATAAATCTCAACTCCTAATTGTGTATAGATAGTGAATTATGAATTTATTTATGAGAATTTAGGTAAATAGTTTATTGGAATTAATTTGTTAAATTGGATAATTGAATTGAGATAATTGTTATTCGTATGATTAATGAGTATTATTAATGATTAGTTGAAAGATTGAAGTGAGATGTTAAGATTGGAATTGATTTAGTTGAATTGATTAGATATTAGTTTGATAATGAAGAATGGAATCGGTGGATGGGATCAATGCATTGAGAGTCTAGGTTGGACCAATTAATTGTGTTATTATTAATAAATTAGATTTATTGTAATTGGGAGCTGATCCTAGTTTAGGAGAGATATTGCCAAATTTTCAGTATAATTTAAAGTTTAAAGATAGATAATAAAGAAATGGTATAATAGTATTTAATCGATGATATTATGTTCTTAGGAGAATTTCAAAAAGAGAATTCGGAGGATAACAATGAGAAGTGAATATTTAGCTGGATAGTGATTGACTGTCCAGGTGAGGGAAGAGTACATAATATTATGCTTAAATTCAAAATATTCAAAGTTAATAAAATATTGTTATTGTTGAATTAAGAGGCATGTTTATGATAATATCAAATTCCATTGTTTAATGATAAGTAATAAATTGTTAAGTGTTAACGTATATCATAATTGATCTTTTAATGATTTCCAAAATTATAAATTTAATTGATATTTCAATAAATATGATACTAAAAGCCCTATCATAAAATATCAAATATTTTTAAAGTATTAATTAAGAAAATTTAGATGCTTCATGAAATAATTGAAAAGTTACCAAAAATGGTTAAAGCTATGTATGAGCATCCTGCTTATATATATGGATTAATATCTAAATTGTACCTATATAAAAATTCTTTTGGTTAAATTAGTAAGTTGAAATATGGGAAAACTATATGTAAGATTAAAGTAATAGTTAATATCCTTACTAAAGAGGAAATTATTAGTAATATCGTTATTGTTAAACTATTGAGCCTTAAATACCAAAAGGACCTTATATATATGTTTTAAGTGTTACTAAGAGTAACCCTTTTCTATTGGCACCTGAAAAGTCTTTCAGAAAATACATGTGAACTTTGAATCCAAGTAACCCATTTGAACCTTGGAAATTATTGAAATTCCTAATTTCCTTTTTATCAAGGGCTAGCCTAAACATAGAGATCCCCCTCTAATGTGGGTAAGACATTAAACTGTGTGCACACAGGAATCAAGTTATGTACAAGTGATATAAGGGTATGTTCTAAAAAGAACCTCTGTTTTGGTATGCCAAAGCACCTCTACCCCAAATTTAAGGGAGCTTTATGCTTTTGGTATGCTATAAATAGCCTTTGCTCCAACTATATGGTAGCATGCTCATATCAAAAGCCTCTGCTTCGGGTATGCTCAAAAGAGCCCCTACCCCAATTTAAGTGAATGATCTCTGTTGACCTCAATTGTATTGTAATCAAAACACATCGAATTTCTTGTTCATTGATATCCAACCAACCTTACTATAAGATCTAAGAATGTTTTCACCCTATTTTCCATATGTTCTAAAAGTAAAATGACAAAATAACTCTACAGTAATAAAAGATTCATTCCAATAGAACTAATTAGAAGTTTGAATATTGTCTCCTTTGAATTGAAAAGTATATATATATGTATAAATGTTTCCTTCTAATTTGTTAACATCCTTGAAAATATATAAAGCACCAATTGTATATTCTTTATTTAATGATATGCTATTTGATGAAAATTTCGAATTATAAATATGTAAATTTCCATATGATTAATATATATTTCTTGTATGCGTATTAATAATTGATTTTATGTAATCTTATTTTAAATATCTCATTAATATGTGTCATTATATAATATAAATTATCTGATTACATTTTATCATTTAATATATATATATATATATATATATATATATATATATATATATATATATATATATATATATATATATATATATATATATATATATATATATATGTATGTATATTTATATATATACATACATACATATATATATATATATATATATATATATATATATATATATATATATATATATATATATATATATATATATATATATATTAAAGCTAATTGTTTGTAGATTTCTTAAATTTCAGAGATTTCTTTTACATGCATGTATATGAATTTTACTTGAATATTCAAAAATCGTATAGTTACATAATTTTTATAAAATTGTATTTTGAAAATTGCAAGAATTGTAAGATTTAAATAAAATCATATTTATATTTTCCCTTGAGATATTAAAAATATTAGAAATGTTACATTATTTATTTTATAACTTATTAAATATAAAATGTTTTCAATAATATGTGTATTTATTCGATGAGAAAATTATATGTATTTGGCCAAAAGAGTTTAATACACTTGTCATATATGAATTTTGAATTTTTTTTAAAATTTATATAATGAATTATTATTTTTAATTTCTTATAATGAATTACAAAATTTTTAAAGAATTATACGTATGTAATAAATAGATTTCAACTGTCTATATTTATATATTTACACTAAACATAAATTGTATAAAATTGTCCAATTTCTAAAGAATACGAAGTTGAAGTTCCAAAACATATTTATATATAATGGTAAAGTGAGATTTCTAAAACCTTATAGCTCTAAATGGTTTTTTGGTGTATCATATATGTGGGGAGAATGATTTTACCATTCAAATCCTATTGAAGTTTGATATAATTTAGTGAAGACAAGAATCATATGTCTCAAGTGTTATACAAATTGGAATTAAATAGTGAGGACTCCAAGGTGTATGTGTTTTCAAAGATATTTAATTTATATTGTAGGAGTTTGCCTAACTTCTATAGAATATGAAATTTCAAAATGTGAACATATATAGTAAAGATTGAAATTTCTAGAATCTTATGAATTTAAACACTTTTTTATATATCACTAGTGTTGAAAACTACTTAAGCATATTCTACCTTTACTAAAGATTATTACATTTTAATGAAGATTTACTTGTATAATTTCCTTAAATAATGAGAATAGCTCAAATTAAATAAATTAATTTAAAGATTTAAATTTCATGAGTTATAAAATATGATCAATGAATTATATTTTAAATTTCTAAAGATTGATTGTATTCTCACTCACTGAGCTTTCTCTGAAGCTCACCCCCTCCACTCACCAGTTCTTGCAGGTGAAGATTGAGTGTTCTCAAGAGTCTAGTGGATAGGGGCAAGTTGACTTCTCAAGCAATCATTTCTTCCTTGAGAATTACTAAGTCAAAGTAATAGTTGGAAATTTTATAATTAATTGTATTTAAATAAATGTTTAAAAATTCTTAGATGCTCTATGTGTGTAAGATGGCATTATTGTATTTGATGTGATCAAAAGCATTTGACAAGTGTTATATTAATGTGTAAATTGAATGGTAAATTGAGATTGACTATGAGTATGAGAATCAATGATGAATCTAGTATGGAAAGCATGATTGGGTTGCAGGTTATGATCTTGGGCTAATGTATCTGTTATTGATATCATATTGAGTTTTGTTATATGTATGGGTTCTACGGGTTATTGGTGCCTTTATGGTTACCCATGCCCTAGGACCATCACTCTTCAAAAGTGGGGTATGATAATCTATCGAGCCAACTAGCCATAGGCCAAGGCTCTCCTCCTATCAAAATCTCTTCAGAATCTCTTGAGCCAACTTGCCATAGGCCGAGGCTCTCCCTTTATCAAGACATTTTCATAATCTATCAAACTGACTCACCATAGGTCAAGGCTCTCCTATCGAAACCTTTTTAGAATATCTTGAGTCGACTTGCCATAGGCCAAGGCTCTCCCTTTACCAAATCTTGTCAGAATCTATTGAGTTTACTCACCATAGGTTGAGGCTCTCCTTTCACTAAATTATCATGTCCAAAATTCTCTTTCCCCTATAAGTGTCTAAAAATGATCACCTAGAGATCCATGTGGTTATTTTTTCCATCTCTTTTATCCAAATCCATCAATTTTACCCATAAATATCTAGAAACGATCACCTAGACATCTAAATGGTTCCACTTTCCACATCTTTCATCCAAATCCATCAATTCACCCAAAAATATCTAGCTACTAATCTAGATATCCCTTTGGTCCATTTTCTCACTTTCATTTATCAACCACATTTTCCACCTATAAATGTTTAGGAATGATTTCTTAAACATCTATGTGGTTCCTTTTACCATTATCCTTCTTCAACCATGTTTCCCACCCAAATATGTCCAAGCACCAATATAGACATTACTTTGGTTCGTTATGCCATCCCTTTTCTTGGGTTCACTATCATCAGAATTGAGATTTAGCTAAATCATCTTTACCTCCAACATTAAGGCCGAACAGATAGTTTTGATTGAGATTTATCCCAGATCATCTTTACCTCTAACATTAGGGCCGAATAGATAGCCTTAATTGAACTTCACCAAGACCATTGTCGCATCCAACGTCAAGGCCAAACTGATAGCCATTGATAAAACCTCATTTATCCTAGAGGGCCTCCTTGTAAAAGACTTGACAATAACACACAAGCCCAGAGTTTGACATGGCACCTCTTCCAAACGTTCATTATCATCAAAATCAACTTTTGTTCAAAGCCAATTCTGATGAAGGGGCGATTATGAACCCTTATTTCAGCACCTCCAAAATTAATTTTGAACTCTTCAAAACTGATCGAAGTATTTTTGGCACAATCTGACGCCTTTTCTATCTTGACCGGACCTTTTGTACCAAACAATATTTTCCAAAACTGACTGAAACTTTTCTCAAATTGACTATTCAATCATTCTAAAATTAATTTCGAGTCTATCAATGCTGACAGATAAAATTTTTGAGCTCTGTAACTCTAAAAAATTGATCCGGAAGTCTCAAAATCTGACTTGAGCAAAAAGCAGAATTTCAGCTGGCAGCACCCCCAAAAGAAATTTTTTTAGCCTTAGATTATATTGTTATCAGACATCCAAATTTCCTAAATCCCAAACCAACTAATCTCTAAAAAAAACAATCGCCACTTCAGCTATCACCAAAGGGACCAATGGCGTCTAGGGGGCGCTGCTGGCCCCTCCGGTGGTTGTCGCCGGGAAGCCTGGTGGCTCCGCCCAGAGGCCTGGTGACGCCACCAGCCTCTCTAATGGCAGGTCCTCCTTTTGCCCTTTAAAATTCTCAAAATACCCCTAATTTGATTTTTCAACTCTTTTCTAGTTATATCCTTTTGGTCTTTTCACTTTTCTACTTCCCAAGTTACTCTTACCCCCCTTTTCCGATAAATGCCCCCTCATTTTCTCCATTTCTCCACACACCTTGAGTTAGAGTTAATAGCTATCATTTAATTCCTCTCTTTTTCTCCCTCCAACCACTCTCTAATTAATTAATTAATCTTTTTAATTAATTAATTATCTCACCCTAACCAAGTTAATTAATCTTTTTAATTAACTAAAATTATCTTTTCTTAATCACTCAATTAATTAATTAATTAATCTTTTTAATTAATTAATTAATCACTTTTTTAAAATAAAATTAATCATTTTCTTAAATCCATCCTCCAAATTAATTAATTAATCTTTTTAATTAATTAATCCATCCTCCCTTTTTATCATATTAATTAGTGAATTAATCTTTTTAATTAATTAATCCATTCACCATTTTTATCATATTAATTAGTTAATTAATCTTTTAATTAATTAATTAATCTCCCAATCAATCAAATCACCCGGTCCCGATAAAATGGAACTTCGATCTGGTAAAATCCTCCATCCTGCAAAAGTAAAGGTATCAACCTTTTTTTCTCACTGACAAACCCATATCAAATCAATCAATCTGATCAACCCCTAAACTCCTCCACTTAATCATGGAATGAACTATGTGGGTTTTGATCCCTATTCAATGGGATACATAGGCACGTTTAGAATCTAAATCTAAACCTCAAATTCAAATCCAAATCAATCACTTTTTCCCTTTTTAATTTGTGGATATTTCATTTTAATTTTCTCATTGCACTTATACCATACTCATGCATTAATCATGATATTGTCATATAATATTTGTCATCTATAAAATTAATTTTTTAAAGTCAAATTAAATCTATAATAACCCACATCTACCCTAAGAGTTTTAGTGATAAATTATTTGAATTTGGAGTTATTGTGACAAATTGTGTGACTGTGTGAAAATTTATGTGTGACATGATTTATGGTTTAGGGCATATTAAATTAATTTTAATAAGCATAATATGAGTTATTATTGTGAAATAAATAATTTACATGAAATGCATTAGCATAAAATAATTTATTTAAATAAAAATGAATTTTCATGCATAAATGTAATTTTTAAGTATAAAATAATTTCATGAGTATTTTAAAATATTTTTTAAAATAAATATTTGGGGGGAATTTTACATAAAATAATAAGAAAAATATTTTTATTTTAATTACCCATAATCAGCCCCTAATTTAAATAAAAAGCCCAAATACTTAAAAGTCCACTATACAAAAACCCTCATAACCTAGCTTATTAAGGGTATTAGTGGAAATTGCCCAAAATCCTACATATAATAATGTAAAATTCGGCCAGCCCTAATGTTCTAGCATATATCACTCTATTCTTCTATATTTTAATAGAAAAATTCTCCTAAAATATTTTTCTCTACCGAAATTAAGAAAACACCTTTCAGTTTTGCGATTTCTTGACCATAATCATAAGTTTTTCTTCTCTTTCAATTCTCTAACTGATTTTTATGAAATAAATTATAAGAAAATTATTTTGAACTGGTTATTTATTGATTTTTACAGAATTAATTTAGTTTGGGTGTGTTTTTGAGAGAGAAATTTAATTCTCTACCGAAAACACAAATCTTTCTGCGAAATTCTCTAAAGATGAATCCTGTAACTTAAAATTTCAATCTTTATGCATAAACATCACTAAAGGGGGGTGATTTGTGTATAATTGCATTCAAAACTGATTTTGGATTTGTTTTGATGAAAAATATTGGATTAAATCCTATTTCTGCATATTTCTATTATGACTGGAAAGTTTCGAAAAACAAAGGAATTTAAGGTTTTGTGCAAGAACTTACAAGTTGGAATTATTAATTAAACATGTGGCTGCCAATTTGTCTGTGAATGGATTCTAATCTGATATTTGTTTTGTTTGAATGAAAAATAATGATTTAAATAATGTGTTTGCATATTGCTGTAATTAACAGAAAGCGCGAAGACTCATGATTTTCACCTAAGTCTTAAAACTTAGAATATTTTTGTATAAATCTTAGCTATGGATGCTGAATCACACATGAAGATGTTCTAAACTAATATTTGTTGTGATTGAATGAAAAATAATGATTTAAATCATCTCTTTATTGTGAACCCTTAATTTTGTACTTTCTATGTATGTGTTTGAACCTTAGAAGCACCTAAGCTCGGTAAATAAACCTTCAGAAGTCAAAAAATCTCAAAATGAAAAATTAAAATATTTCTTTTTGACATTTAAACTCTTTAAAATCATCTAGGACTGAGTAACAAAAATAACGCAATTGGAATTGTGTAAAACGGATAAGAAACGAGCAAGAACGGACCAAACAGGCGAAAGTGGGGCCCGTTGCTGCAGATCTCTATAGCACTGCCACAAAGCCCTCTGTGGAGCCGCAAAGGACTATACGGCACTGTTGCAAAGAGCTCTGCAATGCTGTAAAGCTCTCTACAGCAACTCCGGCAAAAATTTGATTTTTTGCAACTCCACATTGGAAATTTGTGTTTTCTATGCTCCAAACCTCCTCCTATATATAGAGGGCCTCCCCACACTTCAAAACACGAACTTCTAGAGCTTGAAAAGCATTACTTCAAGAAAAATACTTTCCATTTGCTCATTGCTTCACAAAGCGAGTTGAGGGGTTTCTCCTTGATTCCTGCCTGACTAATTTAAGGCTTTCTGCTGCCTGCCTGTTCGAGGCAAGTCTCTTGCCCAAGGCTCGTGTCTGCCACCCAAAGTTAGCTGCCACTTGATGCCTAAGGCTAACCACCACCTACCATCCAAGACTAGCTGCCGCCCACCAAAACTAGCTGCCGCCTGCCATCCAAGGCTAGCTGTCGCCCGCCGTCCAAAGCTAACCACCGCCTGCTGTCTAAAGCCAGTCGCTGCCCACCATCTGAGGTAAGCTTCTTTTCCCTTAATTTCCTTACATCTTTTAGTTAGTTAATTAAATTGTTTCATCTAGGTTGCTAGCTAATCAACTCGGTAATCAATCAAATTAATTAATTAACTCAACCCTCTTTTAATTAGTCAATCAAAACATGATAAAGTAGCTAGGCTAAACTAACCTTTTCGCAATAAGGGAGAACTGCATGGGTTCTAATTCCCATTCAAAGGGATACGTAGGTATGCTTGGTTTAGGCATCAAATCCAATTAAAACTAACCAACTCTCCCCCTACCACCTTCTTAACTTATTTTTATTTTGCCTTTCTTTGCTTTATTATTAGGATTAGTTTGGGGAATGTGTGACTTCCCTAAAACCCATAAGCGCTAGAGAAGGTATCCCCTAAGTTTGGATTTCATTGTAATATTAACTCTCTTTTATTTCAAATTCTACTTATGTATAAACTTTGTGAATTGAATGATCATGCATACTATAAATTGTTCATGCATTTTAATTTATTCATTAAATATATTTTAAGTCATGCTTATATTAATTGGCCAAACTTATTTTATTAAATTAAACTGAAAACCTAGTCCCTGAATCCTCTTTGGTTTCGAGGCTAGCGATCTTTTTCCTTTAGGTAATAGTTGAAGTCAAATGAGCTTTTTTCTTATATTTTCCCAAATAAAAATAAATTAAGGTGGTGACTCCTAAAAACAATTTTCAAATCTATCAAAGATAAGCCCAAGGGCTTCCTCGTGAGTTCTTTCCCAAATGAGCATTTCGATTCCCTTTAGCGGATCGAACTGGTGCTCGAGCGAGGCCTCACATTTACATATTACTGTAATGACCGGAAAATACAAAAAATAAGAAAACTCATGGTTTTATACCCTAGAACCCAAAAATTGAATTTTCATGTATGAGAAATACCATATGCTACTGATTCATGTGAATTAATATTTCAAAAATATTTTTGTCGTGTTTACATGAAAAATCTTGATTCAAATCATATTTTTACATATTATTGTAATAGACGGAAAGTGCAAAAAGTAAGAAAAATTCAATTTTTCCTTGGATGATGCATTCAGCCTACTATGGGATTTTTATCCTAATGTCTATAATTTTTATGCAGTATATTTTGATGACTATTAACATAAAAATATATATATAATAAATGATAAAATTGCATGTTAGTTAAAGGTATGATCCTAGACAAGCCTAGAGGCACTTAGGTATATTTAAGGTATCGTATTCTTATATTGTGATTAGAATGTGAATATGATTGGGAAATATGGAACAAGATGTTATGATGACTTGATAATGAATAAATGGTTTTGTGTTGATGAGGTGATTGATTGAATGAATGGATCATAAGAGTTAAGCATGGCACTTGAAAGGTTAATTGTTAAGTTGACATGTATGGAATTGTTAAGCGTACTAAGTTGATTGTTAAAGTGAATTGATATTGAGGTAATGATATTGTGTTGACCTTAGAAAGGTATTAACATGATTGTAATGTGTTTACATATGGGCCTATAAAGGCTAAATGTATGAGATTTTTAAGTCAAAATGTTATGTGCAAGTTATGAGTGCACTCATATATGCAACTCTAAGTGTATATGAATATTATATGTGTATAGGGTAATTATGGGATAGGATAGCATCATGATTGAATAAATGTTAAGTATTGAATCAAATATTATGATAGAGCTTGAGGAGTTTTAGAAGCTCAAGGCTACATGAATTAGGAGCAAAGGAACCACAAGGTGAGTAAACACTGTATTCATGCTACAAGTGTGAGTAAACACTATATTCATGCTATGAGTGTGAATAAACACTGTATTCATGCTACAAGTGTGAGTAAACACTATATTCATGCTACAAGTGTGAGTAAACACTGTATTCATGCTATAAGTATGAGTAAACACTGTATTTATGCTACAAGTGTGAGTAAACACTGTATTCATTCTACAAGTGTGAGTAACATTATGTTATGTTACAAATATGTGATATATTGTTATGTGAGTCCTTGTGATCTTTGAAACCCAAGTTCTTTCTATCCTAAAATATGATTAAGTAATTATGTGTAAAGCTTGGGTTGCCAAAAGACAATTGGTCTAAAAACCATTTTTGTTTATCCAATGATAATTTCTTGCGATTATTACCCTAACTTATATTCTTTCTAGAACTACACTATTCTTGTATCTTTTGTTCAAAAGTTATATTGCCATTATTATTGTGATACATGTTATTGTTGCCTTAAATGTTATTGTTATATGTGAATACTAATAGCTCTAGCTATGGTGCCTTTAACCCTTTATGCAGAAGTCCTCGTGCTGATGCGAGTAATCATTGGAACCTATGCACATGGTCTTAACCTGATGGATAGGGGTAGTGTATCCACCTTAGCTAGAAAGGGGCAGTTCTAGTTGTGGGGCCTGATCAACATCATGCCTTCTATGTGATAGGAGTTAGAATTTGGCTAAGGCCACCTCTCCTCTATGTGTTTGAGTGATAGAGCAATAGCCTTCACTCATTATGTGTTATATGTGTGATTTCTGCAAACTTGTTAAATTGAACCCTTGCTAAATTGCCACCTGATTCATGAATTGTAAATTATGAACTATGTGTATAAGCTATTAGTTTCCTTTTCAAAGGAATATGTGTTAATATATGTGCTTTATCGGTTACTCATTGAGATCATCTATCTCACCCATTTTTCCTTGTGTGGTTCAAGGTGAGCAAATGTGAAGAGGTAAGGTGATGGATCAAACATCCTATTTCACTTAGGGATTCCTTGTCAAAGTCATTAATAATACCATGCTATGAAGTGTTGTCATTAGATGCTCTGGGAATACTTATTTTTTATGTTTATTTTGAGATGTTGTTTATTAAGGTTTTCGAGTGAATTATGAATATTATTTCCTTATAGATTATATGTAAAGTATCTAATTACTGTCTTCCGTAATTAAAGGTTTTCATATAATGCTCTAAATGAGTTATTATATAAGGTTTGGTATGATCCTAGGCATGAATTGTATAAGTGTAAGTGGTTTCTACAGGAGTGGGTGACCTTATGTCTCCCCATGTTCTAAGACCATCATATCTCTAAAGTTGGGATGTGACAAAATCTAAGAGCCAAATTTAGATTATTTAAAACCAAAAACCTAATCCCAAAACTCAACCTGGTTGGAGATTAGTGATTTTATCCTTGGGTAAATTAATTAAAAATTAATAAATTGGAGTCATAATTGGGTTTTTCCTTAATTTTCTAATTTAAAAATAAATTAGGGTGGTGACTCCCAAAATCATTTTCAAAATCAACCAAATTCGAACCTGAGGGTTCCATCCTGAGTCTAAATCCGAATGAGCATCTCAGTTCCCTCTGGTGAACTGAGCTGGTGCTCAGGTGAGGCCTCACACCTTTACCTAAAAATGTCTAAATCCTCATCCTCATTTATCTTAAAGTCAAACAAATCCTTCACCCAGATATGCCTAACCTAGACATCCCTCTAGTTATTTTGCGCACCTTTTATCCAAGATAGTCCCATCCTTCACCCATAAATATCTAGCCACTATTCTAGATATCCTTTTGGTTCTCTTTGCGGCTTCCATATATCAGTCAATTTCCATCAATAAATGCCTAGAGATGATCACTTAGGCATTTATGTCATCCATTCTCCTACCTATTTACTTTAACCATAAATATTTAGAAGCGATCACCTAAACATCCTTTTGATTCCTTTTTTCTGATTTACTTTACCATAAAATCAACCATTTCTCTCACCCAAACATGTATAAAGGTAAACCTAGATAACACTTTGGTTCCTCATTTCATCCTTCTTTTCTAGGTTCACTATCATCAAAATCATCTTTTAAACAAGGTAATTCTGACAAGGGGTAGCTGTGAACCCTTAATTTTGCACCTTCCAATATGCATTTGAATCTTAAAAGGCCTAAGCTTAGTAAATAGGCCTTTGAAAGCTAAAAACACCAAAATCAAAAATCAAAGAATACGGCCTTGAGAGCTAGGACACACCCTTCTAGCCTCTAAAGTATCTTCCACTCCTTTGGCCTCTAAACTATCTTTAGATAATTTGAAATTGAATAAAGATTATAACATAATTGGAATCACAAAAAATGGATGAGAAACAAATCAAAACAGACCAAAAAAGCAAAAATGGCATGTGGAGCAATTGCATAGGCCCTATATACTGCATAGCCTTTTTGCGATCACTATCTTTCGTATTTTACAATCGCCCAACTCCTCTTTAGTTTCACAAGGCTGTTGTGTGGTTCTAGGGGCAGAATTTCAAGATTTTTAGTATTTTTTTCTCCAATTCCACATAAAAAAACTTCAGTGTTTTCATCCTTAAGCCTTTCCGTTATATATACAGGTCTCTCCCACTCAGTGTGAAGCATTGAGAAACACTTTTGACTAACTTGATCAACCCCAATCTCAAATTAAGGAATATCTTAGCTTATTCCATAAAAGAATGAGCTCCTTAGTGCAAAGTTTTCTTTTACTTATATTTTTATTTTTGCTTTGTTATCGCTACTTGCTTTTGTAAAGTGAGATAAATTATAACTTCTTGAGCTAACCCATCAAGTTAAAAGCTTCTTACTATCCGAGACAAGTTTGCCATTGACCAAGATAAGTCCCATCCATCTCAAAGCCACACAAATGCAAGATAAGCATCTTTTTCTTTTCTTTTTTATTATTTATTTTTCCTTTATTAGGATTCTCTTCTCCTCCTTTAGACTCCTTACCTAATTCTTTTATCTTCTACTTCCAACTCTCTTAATTAATTCACTTACGTTAATTAATTAAAATCTCAAATAATGAATTCAACATGGTAATCAACTAAATTAATCAATCAACAAAACCAACTCAATCAACTAAATCAATCAATCAATTAATTAAAACATGATAAAGAAGTTTAGCTAAACAAACTCTTACATAAGAAGGGAAAACTATGTGGGTTCTGATTCCCATTCAAAGAGATCCACAGACATACTTGGTTCAAGCACTGAATCTAATTAAAATAAACCAACAACTTATCACCCTTCACCTAGTTAGGATTTCTTTTATATTGTTTATTTGTTTTAGATTTAGTTTGGGGAGTGTGTGACTTTCCTAGAATCAATAAAGGCTTGAGAAAGTATCCCTTAAATTAGTTTTTATTGTAATATTAATTGTAAATTTTTTACTTTATTTTTCTTTAAATTTTATTTATTTTGTGAATGGATAGAGTGAATGGACATGCATCATAAATAAAACTATACATGTATAATTCATGAAATAATTTTTGAGTCGTAATCTTATTAAATGTCAAATTAAATTTGTTAAAATAAATAAAAAAATCTAGTTCCCAAATCCTCTTTAGTTTTGAGACTAGTGTATTTTTCCTTTGGGATGATAATTGGTGTCAAATGGGTTTTTCCTTAACTTTTTCCTATTTAAATAAAAATGAGTATTAAAAAAAATAAAATTAAGGTGACGACTCTAAAACATATTTTCAAAATCAATCAATCTAAGCCCAAGAGCCTCACCATAAGTCATTTCCCAAATGAGCATTTTGATTCCCTTTAGTGGATCGCACTAGTGTTTGGACGAGGTCTCATAATTGTATGTTCCAAGTGTAGGAAACTTGACACCTTCCATTGTTACAAGCTTATAAGTAGGGGTGAGCATGCATCGGAGACTTCAGAGATTTGAAAATCTCTAAAACTGAATCAAATTTCTGAGATTTTTAAAAGTAGATCTCCAAAACTAAACCCTGAGATAAAAATCTCCATACTAAATAGTCCTTATTTTTCGAGATGGTTCGGGATGGAGATTTGAGTATAATAGGACGATTTGGTATGGAATGAGACAAAATAGATATTTGGAGATTTTATATTTTTAATAATTAAAGCACTTTCATTGAAATAAAATTAGTAAATACAACAAAAACAAAAATCAAACTATATAGCATATAATTAAAAAAAATTTATTAACAATCCACCAAGCTAAAATAAAAATCATAACTACATAGTGCATAATTAGAGAAATTATAAAAATTAAACTACATAGTATATAATTAAAAGATTTAATTACAATCCATAAGCTAAAATAAAATGAAATAGACATGAAAAAATAAGAACATATATCTGAAATCAACAATTCACAATAGTCCTTGGCAAGATATTCTCTTTAATTTTAAAATCTTGAGTAATTTCTAAAATAAATAAAAAAATATGAAATTAAAACCCTTTAATTTGTAGAAAAAAGAATTTAATAGTTAGTTAATGAATTTTATTATGAATTTGATAGATAGAAATTTCAAGTGCAACAAAAAGTTTATATGGTCAATCATTTGAAATAATAAATCACTTTAGTGAAGTAATAAATCCATTTTCTATATGTAATATATCATTTCAAAACTTTAATGATATAATTCAAGTTCAAATTATTATTTTATCTTATTTATGATTAAAATATAAAATTTAGTTGTTTTACCTTATCCTCCACTTAGAATCTACCCAAATAAATATCAGTGCATAAAAACAATTTAGTAAATTGATCGAGACAAAGAGATTCAATTTTGACTAAGAGTATACATAAAAACCAAGCTAACACCTTGAACAACCAAATACTTATCCTGAATTTGAGTATAAACAAACAACTTGAAGCACACATTAACCTTTTTATGTAAGGGTAATGCATTTAAATCAGAAAGCACCCAATACAGAGATATGGAATTATTTGTTAAAAACTTTATACTCTATTTGATTTCACACAAAACATGAGAGAAAATCATATTTTATTCAAAACAAATTATTGGCTTATATAAGCCTTTAAAAAAGATAGAAGGGAAATAAACAATCCATGTTTTACAAGTACTAGAAATGCGATAAGTGGCTAAGAAACAAACTCTAACTACATGTCCCAGAAAAAAAGATCATTAGCTGAATGAAATCTTAACAAATTCTAAATTTTGACAAATTCTAATAAGCCCAATAATTCCTCCCCTAAACTAATTGCAATAATGCATTTAGTTTACTTATGGTACCACACAAACACCTAGCATTCTTCGCAGCTTCAAGAACACATCAAGCTTAAGTGATTTAGTCATAATTTTTGCAACTTGTTTTTGTATGCCATAATGCTTCTGCTCAACTACCCCATCTCTAGTTAAATCTCTTAAGAAATGAAACCTTATATCAATGTGCTTACTGCATCCATGCATGACTAGATTCTTAAACAGCTTAATGGTAGGACTATTATCACATAATACTAAAATGAATTTTCTTTGAGAATGGCCAAGTTTCTCCAATACTCTTCTCATCCATACCTCTTGACATGCACACGAAGTAATGGAATTTCTGCCTCAGTAGTAGACAAGGTAACCACAAACTGCTTTTTATAAGACCATGACACAGCTCCATCAGAATGTAGAAATACATAACTGGAGATGCTTTTCTTATCATCTACATCCCCTATATAATCACTGTTTATATATGCCAGCAATTCACTATTACCCTTCTTTCAATTAAAAAAAAAACTCCCAAATCTAAAGTACCTTTCAACTTAACATCCTTTTTGCAGCTTACAAATGCAGTTTAGTTGAACTTGACATGAATATGCTAATGAGATACACTACATACCTCAAATCCGGCCTTGTTGCAGTTAGATACATAAGACTTTCTACCAATTGTTTGTACACGGTAGCATCTACTTTGGTTCCTTCTTTATGTTCCATTAGTTTAACACCAGGAACAATGGAATTCTTCACACTATTACTCTGCTCCATTCTAAACCTCTCTAAAACTTCTTTTGCATACTTCTTTTGACTAATATAAATACCTTCAGAGTTTTGCAAAACCTCCACACCAAGACAATACCTCATCTTTCCTAAATCAACCATATCAAATCCAAGTTTCATAGAATTCTTAAATTTAACAACCATGCTCTCAAATTATATCATCAACATATAAGCAAAAAATAAAAAATTTACCTTGCTCTTCTTTTTTCATGAAAAAGGTGCATTTATAGCTATACTTCTCAAATCCTTCTTTGGCAAAATATGTTTCAATCTAGTTATATCATACCTGCGGGGCTCGTTTAAGGCAGTATAGTGCCTTCTGTAATTTGCACATCTTATGTTCTTCACCTTTCTTCTCATAATCTTATGGTTGCTTGACAAATGTAGCTTCATTCAATTCTCCATGCAAGATAGTGCTTTTGACATCAACCTGATACACTTTCCAACCATTCTGAGCTACTAGAGCAATTACCATTCGAATTGTATCCCATCTAGCCACCGGTGCAAACTAATAGCAGTATGTGCCCTAGGAGCCATATAATAGTTATGTAATAGTAGATATTAATTCCCAGTGGCATAATATATATATTCATAATATGAAAGGGGTTTCATATTATTGAATATAATCCTTAAGTGTTTGTAAGAGGATGTATTATCAAGTGTTGAGAATATGGGTGACAGATTGCTCTTGTACAAATATTTTAAATATATTTATGGTCATAGGATTAATGATTGGGCATCATTAATTCCAGAAGACCATCACCTTTATTTATTTTTTATAATTAGTATGTGATACAGATGATTATAGAGGCAATGAGTCTCATGCTGCTTGACATATGATGTCGATATAAACATGTGGATATTCATAGGATGAATAGTCAAACTGTAATGTTAGATGATGATAATATGGAGTTTTACTACTTGTCAAATATTTATGATCTAGGTCATAAGATGCATATAATCCTTTGACTTGAGGGATACTATATCTCATACATAGGTAGTTAGGATTTATTACTGCTTACATATACATACTATTCATGTACAAATCTATGACATGTGATAGTTCTAATTTGTTATATATGGAGGTAAGTGATTGCCAAGATAGAATTCATTAGCTTGTGTAAACGTCATTGAGATCCTATACTATTTAGTTATTCTTGATACTTAAATTCTTGGCCAAGATAGTGAGATTCAATAAAAAGATTTTATTGTAAGAATATAATCTTATCAAGAATTAGAACTAAGATAAGGACATAAAATTGATGCATATTAGGGTCTGATATAAACTATTACCCTAGCCAAGATTAGGATCTTTAATGAAGGGATTCTAGTGCATGATAATTTATGATCGATGGTGTAACAACCCACACCTACCCTAGAAATTTTCATGATGGTTTGCTTGATTAGAACTATTAAGGTTAAGTGTGTGCTTTGGTGAGAATTAGTATTCTATGCATTGATGAGTATGTGGCATATTAAATTAATTTTAATATGTGTTATTGTGAAATAAATGATTTACATGAAGTGCATTTGCATAAAATAAATTATTTTAAATAAAATGAATTTTCATGTATAAAGGCAATTTTTAAGCATAAAACAATTATGAGTATTTTAAAATAATTTTTAAATATATGTTTTGGGGGAAATTTAAATGAAAATAATAAGAAAAAATTTTTTATTTTAATTACCCATAATCAGCCCTAAATTTAAATAAAAAGCCCAAATACCCAAAAGCCCACTACACTAAAACCCTCCTAACCTAGCTCATTAAGGGTATTAGTGGAAATTGCCCAAAATCCTACATATAATAATGTAAAATTCTGCTAGCCCTAATGACCAGTAGCCATCACTCTAAATTTCTGTATCTTGATAGAAAAATTTTCTCAAAATATTTCTCTCAACCGAAATTAAGAAAACACTTTACAATTTTGTGATTTCTCGCTCGTATTTGTAAGTTTTTCTTCTCTTTCAATTCCTTAACTGATTTCTATGAAAAAAATTATGGAAAAATTATTTTGAACTGGTTGTTTACTAATTTTTACAAATTTAATTCTGTTTGAGTGAGTTTTTGAAAGAGAAAATTTATTCTCTACTGAAAACACAAATCTTTCCACGAGATTTCTCCAAAGGTGAATCCTATAACTTAAAATCATAATTTTTATGCATAAACATCATTGAAGGGGGGCGATTTGTGCATTATTAGTTTCTAAACTGATTGTTGATTTGTTTTGATGAAAAATATTAGATTAAATTATATTTTTACATATTTCTGTAATGACCAGAAAGTTTCACAAAACAAAGGAATTCAAGGTTTTTGTGCTAGAACTTAGAAGTTAGAAAATTCTATTATTAATTTAACATGTGGCTTTCAATTTGTGCATGAATGGATTCTAATATGATATTTTTTTTGATTGAATGAAAATAATGATTTAAATCGTGTGTTTACATATTGTTGCAATAAACGAAAAGCGCGGAAAGTACGAAAACGCATGATTTTCACCTAAGTCTTAAAACTTGGAATTTTTTTGTATAAATCTTACCTATGGCTTCTGAATCATGCATGATAATGTTCTAAACTGATATTTTCTATGATTAAATGAAAAATAATGATTTAAATCACCTGTTTACATATTATTGTAATAGAAGGAAAGTGCGAAAAGTAAGAAAAATTCAGTTTTCCCTTTGATGATGCATTTGGCCTACTATGGGATTTTTATTCTAATTTCTATAATTTTTATGCAATGTATTTTGATGATTATTAACATGTATGTATGTATAATAAATGATAAAATTGCATGTTAGTTGAAGAAATGACCCTAGACAAGCTTAAAGGCACTTTGGTATACTTAAGGTATATTAAGGCATCTTAATCTTATATTATGATTAGAATGTGAATGTGATTAGGAAATATGGAACTAGATGTTATGCTAACTTGATGATGAATAAATGGTCTTGAGTCGATGAGGTGATTGATTGAATGAATGGATCGTAAAAGTTAAGCATGACACTTGAAAGGTTAAGTGATTAGTTAACATGAATAGAAGTGTTAAGTATAATAAGTTGATTGTTAAAGTGAATTAATATCAAGATAATGATATTATGATGACCTTAGAAAGGTATTGATATAATTACAATGTGTTTTCATATAAGCCTATCAGGGCTAAGTGTGCAAGACTTTTAAAGTCAACATGTTATATGCAAGTGATGAGTACACTTATATGTGAAACTCTAAGCGGATGTGAATGCTATAATTGCATGGGGTAGTTATGGGATAGGAGCATCATGATTAAATAAATACTATAGTTATAGGATAGGAGCATCATGATTAAATAAATACTAAGTATTAAATTAAATATTATGTTAGAGTTTGAGGAGCTTTAGAAGTTCAAAGGGGCTATGTATACTAAGAGCAAAGGAACCATAAGGTGAGTAAACGCTGTGTTCATGCTACATGTGTGAGTAAACATTGTATTTATTCTACAAGTGTGAGTAACATTATATTATGTTACAAGTATGTGATATCTTGTTATGTAAGCCTTTGTAATCTTTGAAACCCAAGTTCTTTTTATCCTAAAATATGATTAAGTGATTTCTTTGTAAAGCTTAGGTTGCCAAAGGACAATTGGTCCAAAAACCATTTTTATTTATCCCATGATAATTCCTTGTGTTTATTGCCTTAACTAATATTCTTTCTGGAACTACACTATTCTTCAAGTTGTTGTTCAAAAAGTTAAACTACTAACATTATTGTGATACATGTTTTGTTGCCTTAAATGTTATTATCATATGTGATTACCAATAGCTCTAACTATGGTACCTTTAACCCTTTTATGCAGAAGTCCTCATGCGAAAATGGGTAATCATCAGAACATATGCACACGATCTTAACCCGATGGATAGGGGTAGTGTATCCACCTCAACTAGAAAAGGGCAATTCTAGCCCTGGGGCCTAATCAGCTTCACACTTTCTATGTGATAGGAGTTGGAATTTGGTATAAGGCCACCTTTCCTTTATGTGTTTGAGTGATAGAGCAATAGCCTTCACTCACTATTTGTTATATGTGTGATTTCTGCAACCTTGCTAAATTGCAACTTGATTCATGAATTATAAATCATGAGCTATGTGTAAAAGCTATGTGTTTCCTTCTCAAAGGAAGATGTGTTAATGTATGTGCTATATTGTTTATTCATTGAGATCATCTATCTCACCCCTTTTCCTTGTATGGTTCTAGGTGAGCAAATGTGAGGAGGTAAGGTGATGGCTTAAGCATTTTTCTCCTCTTAGGGATTTCTTGCCAATGTCATTAATAATACCATGTTATGAAGTGTTGTCATTAGATGCTCTAGGAATATTGATTTATGCTTATTTTGAGATGTATTATTTTCTTAAGTTTTCAAATAGGATATGAATATTATTTTCCTTATGGATTTTATGTGACATGTCTAATTATAGTCTTCCGCAATTGAAGATATTCATTTAATGATTTAAATGAGTTATTTGCATGAGGTTAGGAATGATCCTAAGCATGATTTATATATGTGTAAGTGGGTTCTACGGGCGTGGGTGACCTTATGTCTCCCCATGTTCTAGGACCATCGATAAGCACTTAATTGACTACACTTTACCCCTTGTTTTTAATAATATTTTATCCTTAAATTGAGTTTGATTTGTTTGTTTAGTGTTTTTTGTTGCGTGATTTCTGCAAGTGCACAGGTCGTGAACAAGTAATATAGTAGTGAAATAAGTGTCGATCCTACGAGGAAGGGTTGACAAGTACCAAAAATATTGAATATTCTATTATTTAGAAAATCAATTATGAGAAGTCCTATTTTAAGCTAAAGTAAAGTTCAAGTAAATAAATGATGATAAATATGAAAATAAGATTAAAAGTCTAGGATTTAGAATTCATCATTTGATCACATATGATTTCTTTATAATCTTTAGGTGGATTATTTTTGCTGGAATTAATGATTAGATTTCCCTAAATTATATGATGTTCTCTCTCAAGATACAATATGTGTGTTTATATTAACCTTACGTCTACTCTCGTGATCATAAGCAATTAACACAAACCCATTAAGTTTTATGGAAATCCTTTTAAAAATCACAAAGGAGTATTCTTATCTCTAAGCAATACGTTCCCTAGGTCAATTATCCTAATGAAATAATATTGTGTTTCCACTCTCGCTACTTCACACAATATCTTAAATCATGCAATTCATGGCCAGTTAATTACAAGCATTAAATTCTAAGATAAAAGATTAATTCCAACAATCAACCCAATCAATTAAATATAAATAATCATATGCAAATCAAAAGATTACATCTAAATCCTAGAAAAATAAATTTAGCTATTCATAATTAAAAGAGAAAAAACAATTAAATTAACAATAAAAATAATAAACATAATAATAACTTATAATTAAATTCAAGAATAGAGTTTAGAGAGAACTTGTTTTGGGATACAATCTTTGATGAACTCAAGCTTCCAAAAACTCCTCCTCTTGATCAAAATAAAAAATAAAACTAATCTACTATAAGAAAACATATGAAAATCTCTCTACATATTTTTTATGGATTTTCTTTGATACTATTTCCCTTTGCCAAGCATGGTATTTATAGACATGTTTGGTGGAAGAATTCAAATTCCATTAAAATTCTTACATCAAAAATTCAACATTGATGGTTAGGTTGCCCACCAACCATTGAATTCCTTCATCAATATTCAAAAATGGTTAGGTTGGCTACCAACCATTGAATTTTGGCCACCAACCATTGAATTCCTTCATCAATATTCAAAAATGGTTAGGTTGGCTACCAACCATTGAATTTTGGCCACCAACCATTGAATTTATTTCTCATTGATTGAAAACTTGAATCATTGCTTGCATCATTATTTTTATTGCATCATTTTGATCTGCAAAAATAAAATAAAAATACTTAAAATATGTTATAATTTATTTATAAATTGTATAACTATTTATTTCTAAAAATAAGTAATAATATTATTGCATTCTTGAGAATTGAGCTAAAATTTAAGTTTAAACAATTAAAATAACTCTAAAAATATAGAGTTATCATTTTTCTAGGGTTTTTTTAGTTAATCCAGTACTAAGTGATGCCATGAACCAAATATGACTTAGAATGGTGAAAGATCCAAGCCAAAAAGCTGATTTTTTAAAGAATATGGGCAGCCATGGGTGACCACATGGCTGGAATTCCAGACGTGTGACAAGAACAAATTGGAAATTCATCCAGTAGCCTCCCACAGGTGGAGGCACAGCTGAGATTTCTCCTGTGGGAAGTTACATTCTTTGGCCCTATCGTTGGCACGGCTGGGGTTCCAGCCGCGGGTCCAGCCGTGTGAGGTTAAGATTCAGCTATATAAATCAAATCAAACAGCATTTTAAGGAGAGCCACCACAGAGCAAAAATAAAGATTTAAGAGGGTTGGCTAAGCCCTAGAGTTATGGGAAAGGCTTGAAGGCTAGAGATATTGATGATTTAATCGAATCAAAGATCAAGATCCAAGTGGATGTAGAAGATTGAAGAGATTTCAAAGAACATCTTCAAGATCTGTTTGAGATTTCTTCCTCCTTTATTTTTCTGCATCTTTATTCTTTAGTTTTACTATGAACTAATTATATTTGTAATGAACCCTAGTTTTGATTGTATAGATTAAAGGATTTAAACTTAATCAATTCATCTTTGGTTGTTTTATTTTCATGATAAATCTTATTATTCTAATTAGCAATTGCTAGCTTGTTGATTGGATATTGTTTCTATATTGGATAAGTAGAGATATCCTGATATGGACAGATCACTCATAAGAATAGAGAGTTGATTGTGGTGCTAGAGATAGACCTACAAGACTTCTTTGGATGTTAATCTCTTAAACTTAATGCTGCTCCTATTTGATTATAGGTTGAGAAGAGATTCCCCTATAATACTTAGGAAGTTAGGGATTTAATCACTAGAGAAAGGTTTTTATCTAATTTAGTGGGAGTCCAATTCAATCCGTTGTTTGATATACATGAGAAACTAGGGGGATTTATATCTAGATTAGCTTTGCCTAGATTATTTCCATCAATATCATTTACTTGCTTTCTTTTATTAGCTTAGTTAATTTAGCTTATTTCAATCAAACTACATCTTGATCAACTAGAAAATAATTAAAGTTTGTGCTAGTACTTATACACTATCCTCGTGGAGACGACACTCATATACTTACTACTTTATTACTTGATAATGACCTGTACACTTGCAGTTTGTTAGTGTGCATTTCAGAACATCAAGTTTTTGTCACTGTTGCCGCAGATAGTTTTATAATATTAGTAATATTAATAAAGATTATTAATAAAGTTTTTATCTTTATATTTTGTATTTGTTATTGTTTTTGCTTTCCTTGTTTTATTTGTTTTATTTTTACTATTTTTTTTTCTATTTTACGTTTTTGTTTTGTTTTAAGTTTGTGTTTCCAGAAAAAAAAAAAAAAAAGAGAAAAAGAAAAATTTCTCCATGGTTAATCAAAACTATCAGGATTGGAACTTTTACTCAAATACAGAATGGGGATACTAGGGAAATCAGTATCACGATCATGAGTACATCTATCACACTGATTTCCTAGAGGAATATGGATGGGAAGCACCAATAGAGAAGTCATCCCTTGAGCTTGCATTAGAATGATTCACGGCGTCTATGGAGAATTGGGTTGGGGAATTAGACAAAAGAAATGAGGCATTAACAGTTGGCTTCCCAACTCAATGTTAAATGGACACTACATTGGAGGATGATGAGCATAAACAAGAGGAGTAGAGGTTAGAAGAGATGTTTGTGACTTTAGTGGGAGCTACAGAGAAAAGATTTCAGAGCATCGAGACAGCTTTAGAATACCAACAAACTTCTCTTTACAACTTAGAAAATTTCATTGGGCAGATTTTGGAATTGCTAAGCGAGAGATTTGAAGACAATCTACCCAACGAAACTAAAGCCATTCCGAAAGAGCAACAAAAGATCACTGCCATCAATTGGTTTCGAGATGATGAAAATGAAGAAGACGAGAATGGTAAGGCAAATTTGGGAATGCTACATAAAGAAGTTGACGAGGATGATTACTTAAGTGAGCAACCCCATTTCCAGTAATAGGGCATGAATGGAGTGGAATCTAATGTTGAAGAACTCTCTTTTGATGATAGTGAGTTATGAGAAAGCATAGAGGGGGAAGCTATGCATGCTGAAAATCACACCTTCCCCATTTTTCCAGCCCTCCCACTTTTTAAAGAGAATGATAATAACCCACTTACAACCCTGATACCCACATTTCCTTTACCCCAATTTCATCAAATGAACACTTAGCCACACATGATCCCACAACTTTGCCACCTTTCTTTAAGTGTGTATTTGTTAGAGAATCTAGTATGTGGCTAGTACTTGTAGTCTCTAAATTTTCTTTGGAGAGGGAAATCTATTTTGTGGAGGTGTTAAAGCAACAGGTTAGTGAATTTAGGTAGAGCATCTTAGAATTGCAAGAGGTGGCTACCATTGGCAAGTACATGCTTTCTTTAGTGCCAAAGCTGAAATCCATGCATTTAGTCTATAGGTAAGACTGTTCGATGATGGTTCTAAACCTAGCAAGCTCAGGTTTGCAAACAATGGAGAATCAAAAATAATTTTTATTGTTGAAAGAAGGCTATGCAAAGGCCACAACCTTTGCATATTCCTTTTTATCTTGGAGGTAGACAGCATAAGGAAACCTCTAAGCCATTGGTGGAAGATGAATAATGATAACGTCCAGCTAATACGATGTTAAAGAAGCGCTGAATGGGAGGCAACCCATTGATGGTCTATTTTAGTTTTTATTTTTATTTTCTTTTTGTTTTCTTTTGTTTTTATTTTACTTTCAATGGATCTTACTTTGGTTGTAATTTGATTTTTCTCTATGCAGAAACATTGATCATGGTACATTCTCACTGGAAGGAGCACCAGCACGATTCATGTGGTATATCATTCAGGGTAGTTAATTCTCTCTTTTACTTTTTCATTTTCCCTGCTTATAACACATTGGGGACAATGTGTTACTTAAGTGTGGGGGAGAGGTATATTATTGTGCCCTATCTTTTATTGAATCTTATGATTGAGTAAATTGAATTGTGGTGATAGTTTGGTTTGAAATTAACTCTCTCTAGTGAGAAATTGGTCTAATTTTGCTATGACAAAGACTTGTTGTAGTGTGGATTGAATGTGGTGGTCATGATTAGGAAATTAAATTTTTGCAAATCTTTTTGCTTGAAATTTCAATCTTTAGTTACACATTTTGAGCCTATTTTATTCCACTGTTACTTTTGTTCCAGTTTAGTAGAAATGCTTAATACCTTAGATGGCTTGGCTATTTTTCTTGAAAAAAAAAAGAAATAAGTATATATATTAAAAAAAAAAAAGGATTGTGTAAAGGAGCTTTGAAAATGTTTACATATTCCACTATTCTTGACTCTTTAAACATAAGGGATTAGAATATGAATAGTGCTAGTAGCCATTTGAATGTGTGATTCTAGTTGAGTAACTGGAGGCCGGCACCACAAGTGTTTGCATTCGCATAAAAAGGCTAGGACGACAATTCAAACAAGTCGGGCTCCTTAGTTAATTAAAAAGAAAACATGAATTGAAATGCATAATCAATGAAAAGTCGAGTGAGTAGTCAAGTACTTATAGGAAATATCCTTATAAATCTATTTTGCTTGAACTTTTGTTTCTATGGAATTATTTGCTCAAACTTGTAACTTTGGAGTTTATGTTTCAGATTTTTGAGATTTGTTTTACAGATTTCTTGATTTGGCTACCATGTTTGAGCCTTGCTGATTTCAAGTTGTTGTAAATCTTTTTGAATTTCTTTGACTAGAGGGGTAGGTTTTATCTCTTACTATTGTTACGATTTAATTTGCTTGAAGACAAGCAAATACTCAAGCATGGGGGATTTTGATAAGCACTTGATTGACTACACTTTACCCCTATTAATAATATTTTATCCTTAAATTGAGTTTAATTTGTTTGTTTAGTATTTTTCTAGAGTTCTATTAGTTAATACAGTGCCAAATGATGCCATGAACCAAATGTGACTCAGAATGGTGAAAGATTCAAGCTAAAATACTGATTTTTGGAAAAATATGGGCAACCACGAGTGACCACACGACTGGAATTCTAGACATATGATAAGAGCAAATTGGAAATTCATCCAATAGCCTCCCACAGGTGGAGGCACGGCCGAGGTTTCACCCGTGGGAAGTTACGTTCTTTGGCCCTGTCATTGGCACGACTAGAACCCCAGCTGTGGGTCCAATCGTGTGAGGTTAAAATTCAGCTATATAAATCATATCAGACAACATCTTAAGGAGAGCTGCCACAGAGCAAAAATAGAGATTTAAGAGGGTTGGCTAAGCCCTGGCGTCATAGGAAAGGCTTGAAGGCTAGAGATATTGATGATTTAATCGAATCAAAGATCGAGATCCAAGTGGATGTAGAAGATTGAAGAGAAGATTTCAAAGAACATCTTTAAGATCTGTTTGAGATTTCTTCCTCCTTTATTTTTCTACATCTTTGTTCTTCAATTTTAATATGAACTAATTATATTTGTAATGAACCCTAGTTTTAATTGTATAGATTGAAGGATTTAAACTTTAATCAATTCATCTTTGGTTGTTTTATTTTTATGATAAATCTTATTATTCTAATTAGCAATTGCTAGCCTGTTGATTGGATATTGTTTCTATATTGGACGAGTAGAGATACCCTGATATGGATAGATCACTCATGGGAATAGAGAGTTGATTGGGGTGCTAGAGATAGACCTACATGACTTCTTTAGATGTTAATCTCTTGAACTTAATGCTGCTCCTATTTGATTATAGGTTAAGAAGAGATTCCTCTATAATACTTAGGAAGTTAGGGATTTAATCACTTGAGAAAGGTTTTTATCTAATTTAGTGAGAGTCCAATTCAATTCGATGTTTGATATACATGAGAAACTAGGGGATTTATATATAGATTAGCTTTACCTAGATTATTTCCATCAATATCATTTACTTGCTTTCTTTTATTAGCTTAGTTAATTTAGCTTATTTCAATCAAACTACATCTTCATCAACTGGACAATAAACCAAGTTTGCACTAGTACTTATACACTATCCTTGTGGAGATGATACTCATATACTCACTACTTTATTACTTGATAATGACCTGTACACTTGTAGTTTGTTAGTGTATGTTTCGGCACATCAACCATCATATCTCTAAAGTTGGGATGTGACAAAGTTGGTATCTGAGCTGTAGTTTTAAAGTCTAGTTTAGGCTTGTTTTATATGAGTTATAGTCTATTGCTAGCATAGTTCTATGAAATGCTAGTAGATTTTAGTAATCCTTGTTATTGTTTGCTTACCTTATAATTCTTTTGACAGATGACCAAGAAGATTACACCTGCTCGAGGACCGCAACCCAGAGCACCCTGTGTGACTAGTAAGAGGACTTAGCCGTAAATGTTTAAGAGAGTCATATCTGCGATTCGCCCCACGAGGGAAGAGACCCTTGATGAAGAGGAGGACCCTGAGGAGTGCCTAGATCCTGATTGGGTTTAAAATAAGATCCAAAAATTAGAGGATAACTATTTATATTAGAAGGAGAAAAACCGATGTCTTAAGCTTATGGTTCGTGCCTTGAGGGAGGATGTGGAGCAGCTTAAGTCAGGATTGAGGAGTATGGAGGAGACTACTCACCAGTGAGGTCTGCGTCTTCAACTAGTCGGCATTAAGATGGAGATCTTCTTTGTTACCGATGTGGCAGCAGTGGCCATGTCACTCTTGATTGCCCTAGTGGAGGACACACGAGGGCTAGATCGAGTAGATGGTGATGATCAACATAACGACATAGTACTTTATACGATATGAATGATTTTTCCTTTGATCGCCTAGTTACCTAGTATGAGATGATTTCTTTAATTGCTATGATATGATTAACTTACTATGACAGGAGGTTATTTTCATATTATGAGATATATGCTACTTGATTGTGATGTGTGATATATGCAAAGCTATGTGATATGTGATATGTGCAAGACTATATGATATGTGATACATACATGACATATGCTTACTGATGTGATGCGGTAATGATTTATTCTAGTATAAGGTGGGATTAAATGGGTTAGGTTAAGGGATTAGTGCTAAATTCCCTTATCGTGATAAAAATAATGCCTCCCAAGAAGAAGGTTCACACAACTACCCAATCTATTAGGGTTAATGATGATGTCATATCGGATACTACATCGAATGCTGCCTCTACACCTGTATGGTCAAGAGAAAGACCTAACTTAAAGGCATCGACTATGGGCTCTAGTTCACAAGCATCTTCGCAAGAGGTGCACGCCATACGCAAAGAAATGAGAGACTTGCACAAGGAACTAAATGAGCTATGAGCTCAAAGGCAAGAAGCATTGTCGACTCAAGAAAGGAATGGAGTTATGCCACTTGCGATAGTGGCACCTACTAGAAGGGAGAGGAAGCAGTTAACCTATAAGGAGATGACCATTCTAGAGTTCAAGAAGCTGCAACTGCCTACCTTTTGTAGTAAGGAAGGAGATGACCCACAGGAATTTTTAAATGAGATGGATAAGCTAGTCCGTCATTTATCTTGCTCAGATGCCCGAGTGATCGAGTTGGTAGGAATCCAATTCAAAAAGGAAGCTTGGTATTGGTACAAAAGAAGTATTGAAGAATGGAGCAAACCCACCCATATAGGCAGAATTCAAACAAGAAGTGATGGATCAGTTATTACTTGAAGGCAAAAGGTAAGATAGAGTATTGCAGTTCGAGAAACTAAAGCAAAAGCTGGGGATGTCCGTATCAGATTATGCTAAGGAGTTTAATCGACTTAGCCGATTTGCCTTCAACATCATTCTTATCGAAGCTAGCCGCATCAATCGCTTCCTGAGAGGGCTGATCACACCTCTATTCAATTCATTGGCAGTAATGGAGTTCCCAACCTTGGCCAAGCTGATATATAAGGCCAAGATAATAGAGAAAAGGTACAAGGCGAAGAGAGCCGAATGAGCTAAACGAGACCAGAAGGGAAAGCATAGGAACAAAGGTCCTGGGGAACAATATGGAGGTGGAGGAGGCCCAAGGAAGGAACTTTCATCCTCTGGACAACGAAACAATCAAACTAAGCAAGAACTTCCCACTTGTGGTAAATGTGGAAAGAAGCATCTCGAGATTTGCCTTAAAGATTCTAGTGCGTGCCTTAAGTGTGAACAAATGGGGCACTTCATAAAGGACTACCCTCAGATGAGGACTCAAGGGAATGGGACCATAGCATGACCACAATCTACACCATTCCAATTGCAAGGACAATGAGTCAAAAATAAGGGGGACAGCTGTTGGGAATGCACCAACGATAGAGAATAAAGGCAAGGGTCAAGTCTTCACTTTAAATCAGCAAGAGGCTCGCGATTTGCACACAGCCATCGCAGGTATCATCCCCATCCAAAGTTCTAGTGTAAAATGTTTGGTTGATTTTGGTGCTACCCATTCTTTTGTATCACCTTGTTTTGCTAAGGGTCTAGATAAAGATAAGGAATTAATGAGTAAACCTTTAGTAATATCAACTCCTTTAGGGGAGGTGATGAAAGTTAAGTATGGGTTTAGGGGATGTGAGGTAGATATTAATAAGCAAAAACTTCCTGTAGTATTACTAGAATTAGATGTACTAGGATTTGATGTGATTTAGGGATGGACTGGTTATATGAGCATAGAGCTGGTATCAATTTTAGAGAGAAACTTATTGAGTTTTGAACCAATGATAAGAAGGAATTCATGTATGAAGGAGATAGGAATGAGAATTCTTTGAACTTGATATCGGCCTTAGGAGAAAGAAGGATGTTAAGAAAAGGGTGCCAAGCATACCTAGCTCATATGATTGATATTAATAAGGAGGCTACCATTCAAGATAAGAGCATTCCAATGGTGGATGAGTTCATGAATGTATATCCAGAAGATTTACCTGGATTGCCACCTGACCATGAGATCGAGTTTAACATTGAACTGCTACCTGTTGATACCGCTATATCTTATGGCACCAATAGAGTTAAAAGAGTTCAAGACGCAATTGCATGATATGCTCGATAAGGGTTTTATCTGACCAAGCAGTTCATGATGAGGTGCTCCAGTGCTATTCATAAAGAAGAAAGATGGCTCGTTCTAAATGTGCATCGACTATCACCAGCTTAATAAAGTCAATGTGAAGAATAGATACCCATTACCAAGGATCAATGATCTTTTTAATTAATTACAAGGAGCTGGTCATTTTTCCAAGATCGATTTAAGGTCTGGCTATCATCAGCTAAAGATTCATGGAGAAGATATCAGCAAGACTGCCTTCCATACTAGATATGGACACTATGAGCTTATGGTTTTACCATTCGGTCTGACAAATGCTCCTGCTGCTTTCATGGACTTGATGAATTGAGTATTCAAGCCATTCCTTGACAAGTTCGTGATCATATTCATTGATGACATTCTAATTTACTCAAATAATAAAGAAGAACATGAAGAACATTTAAGGATCGTGCTGCAAATGCTACGTGATCACCAACTCTACGCTAAGTTATCCAAGTGTGAGTTTTAGATGGAGTCTGTCAACTTTCTTAGACATGTAGTAAGTAAGGAAAGGATTCAAGTTGATCCTAAGAAAGTTGAAGTGGTAGCAAATTGGCCAAGGCCCACAGCAGTTTCAGAAGTATGGAGTTTCTTGGGTATGGCTGGGTATTATTGTAGATTCATATAGGACTTTTCTAAGATAGCAACCCCATTGACCAAGTTGACTAGAAAGCAAGTTAAGTTTAATTGGGGAGAGAGTCGTACGAGGAGAGTTTTCAAAAGCTCAAGAAGTGTTTGATATCGGCTCTAGTTTTGACATTACCAAAAGAAGAAGAAGGGTTCACTGTCTATTGTAATGCCTCACGAGTGGGACTAGGATGCATCTTGATACAGAATGGGAAAGTCATCACCTATGCATAATGACAACTTAAGAAGCATTAGGTTAATTATCCTACTCATGATTTGGAGTTTTACCGCAGTCTTCGCTCTAAAAATCTAGAGACATTACATGTATGGAATAAAGTGTGAGATCTACACAGATCATAAGAGTCTTCAGTATATCTTGAGCTAAGGCGACCTCAACCTGAGGCAAAGGTGATGGATTGAATTGTTGAAAGACTATGATTGTCAGATTCTTGACCATCTTGGAAAGGCAAATGTGGTAACAGATGCCTTGAGTTGGAAGTCAATGGGAAGCCTAGCCCATGTAACTGTGCGAAAGAGACCGATTGCGAAGGCATTAAAGAAATTATTTAGCCAAGGCTTGAAGTTGGAGATTGGAGGATCGAGGGTTTTATTGGCTCATTTCCAAGTGAAGTATAAACTAATGGAAGAAATAAGGGATTCATAAGGTAAGGACCCACATATGATGAAGTTGAAAGATGAGATGAAAGAAGGGAAGAACTCTAAGTTCGAAGTGGTTAATGGAATTTTAAAGTGCAGAGATAGAGTATGCATGCTTGATGTGGATGGATTAAAGGAAAGGATACTAAAGGAGGCTCATTAGACACCTTACTGTGCCCATCCTGGAACTACCAAGATGTACCATGATGTGAAAACTAACAATTGATGGCTTGGACTGAAAAAGGACGTGGTGATGTTTATATTATCTTGTTTAACATGCCAACAAGTCAAGTATGAACATCAATGATCCTCTAGATTGCTACAAGAAATTTGACTGCCTGAATGGAAGTGGGAGCGCATCACTATAGACTTTGTAGTTGGCTTGCTTAGAACCTCTAAAGGATATGACTCTATATGGGTCACAGTGGACCAACTGACAAAATCTGCTCATTTTTTGGGAGTTAAGACCACATATTCTATAGCTCAGTATGTGCAATTGTATGTGGATGAGATTGTGAAACTACACGAAGTGCCAATTTCCATCATCTTGGATCAATGGACTCAATTCACCTTAAGGTTCTAGCAGAAGTTGCAAGAAGCATTAGGGACACAACTGGATTTCAATACTGCATTTCACCCATAAACAGATGGACAATCTGAAAGGATAATTCAGACACTCAAGGATATGCGTCTTGGACTTTAGTGGTAGCTGGCATAAATACTTACCTTAGATTGAATTCGCCTGTAACAACAGCTATCATTCGACCATTGGCATGGCACCATATAAAGCATTGTATGGGTGAAGATGTCATTTTCTAATTTGTTAGATTAAACCTAGAGATAAGCATGTGGAGATGCCCAAATTGCTTAAGGAGACTACCGAGAAAGTACCTTTGATTCAAGAATGACTGAAAACGACCTTCAGTCGACAAAAGAGTTTACAGATCCTAAGTGAAAAGACATCCATTTAACCATGGGAGATCATGTGTTCTTGAAAGTTTCTCTAATGAAAGGAGTTATGAGATTTGGCAAGAATGAAAAATTATCACCTCATTTCATTAGTCTTTTTGAAATACTAGATAAGGTTGGGGAAGTATCATATAGACTCGCCCTGCCCCCAACCATGGCGTATGTGCATCTAGTGTTTCACATCTCAATGTTAAGAAAGTATGTGTCAGATCTGTCTTATGTCCTATCACCTCCAAACATAATGTTAGATGAACAACTATCCTATGAGGAGTCACCAATAACCACAGTGGATCAACAAGTGAAAAGGTTAAGAAATAAGGAGATACCCATGATTAAGGTTCAATGGCGAAATCATGGGATAGATGAGTGTACTTGGGAAGCAGATGAGGAGATGCGGCAGAAGCATCCTCAGCTTTTCAAGATCAATTAGGTAAGAATTTAAATTTGAGGATAAATTTCTTTTAAGACGGGGAGAATGTAACAATCCACACCTACCCTAGAAATTTTCGTGATGGTTTGCTTGATTAGAACTATTAAAGTTAAGTGTGTGCTTTGGTGTGAATTATTATTCTATGTGTTGATGAGCATGTGGCATATTAAATTAATTTTAATATGCATAATATGAGTTGTTATTATGAAATAAATGATTTACATGAAGCGCATTTGTATAAAATAAATTATTTTAAATAAAATGAATTTTCATGCATCAAGGCAATTTTAAAGCATAAAACAATTTTACGAGTATTTTAAAATAATTTTTAAATAAATGTTTTGGGAGAAATTTTAATGAAAATAATAAGAAAAATATTTTTATTTTTATTAATTATAATCAATCCTAAATTTAAATAAAAAGCTCAGATACCCAAAAGCCTACTACATTAAAACCCTCCTAACCTAGCTCATTAAGGATATTAGTGGAAATTGCCCACTTTCAATTCCTTAACTGATTTTATGAAATAAATTATGGGAAAATTATTTTCAGCTATTTGTTTACTGATTTTTATAGATTTAATTCTGTTTGGGTGAGTTTTTGAAAGAGAAAATTTATTCTCTACTGAAAACACAAATCTTTCCGCGATATTTCTTCAAAGGCGAATCCTATAACTTAAAATCACAATTTTTATGCATAAACATCACTAAAGGGGGGTGATTTGTGCATTATTAGTTTCTAAACTGATTTTGATTTGTTTTGATGAAAAATATGGGATCAAATTATATTTTTGCATATTTCTATAATGACCGGAAAGTTTTTGAAAACAAAGGAATTCAAGGTTTTTATGCTAGAACTTAGAAGTTGGAAAATTCTATTATTAATTTAACATGTGGCTGCTGATTTGTGTGTGAATGGATTCTAATATGATTTTTTTTTTGTTTGAATGAAAAATAATGATTTAAATCATGTGTTTGCATATTGTTGTAATGGACAGAAAGCGCGGAAAGCGCAAAAACTCATGATTTTCACCTAAGTCTTAAAATTTGGAATTTTTTTTGTATAAATCTTACCTATGGCTGCCAAATCATGTGTGAAGATGTTCTAAACTGATTTTTCTATGATTGAATGAAAAATAATGGTTTAAATCACCTTCTTACATATTATTGTAATAGACAGAAAGTGCGAAAAGTAAGAAAAATTCAGTTCTCCCTTTGATGATGCATTCAGCCTACTATGGGATTTTTATCCCAATGTCTATAATTTTTGTGCAATGTATTTTGATGATTATTTACATGTATGTATGTATAAGAAATGATAAAATTGCATATTAGTTGAAGGAATGACCCTAGACAAGCTTAAAGGCACTTTGGTATACTTAAGGTATACTTAAGGTATCTTAATCTTATATTGTGATTAGAATGTGAATATGATTGGGAAATATGGAACTAGATATTATGATGACTTGATGATGAATAAATGGCCTTGAGTCGATGAGGTGATTGATTGAATGAATGGATCATAAAAGTTAAGCATGGCACTTGAAAGGTTAAGTGATAAATTGACATGAATGGAAGTGTTAAGTGTTATAAGTTGATTGTTAAAGTGAATTAATATTAAGATAATGATATTATGATGATCTTAGAAGGTATTGACATAATTGCAATGTGTTTTCATGTGAGCCTATTAGGACTAAGTGTGCAAGACTTTTAAAGTCAACATGTTATGTGCAAGTGATGAGTACACTTATATGTGCAACTCTAAGTGCATGTGAATGCTATCATTCCATGGCGTAGTTATGGGATAAGAGCATCATGATTAAATAAACACTAAGTATTAAATTAAATATTATGTTAGAGTTTGAGGAGCTTTGAAGTTTAAAAGGGCTATATATACTAGGAGCAAAGGAACCACAAGGTGAGTAAACACTGTGTTCATGCTACAAGTGTGAGTAAACATTGTATTCATTCTACAAGTGTGAGTAACATTATATTATGTTACAAGTATGTGATATCTTGTTATGTGAGCCTTTGTGATCTTTGAAACCTAAGTTCTTTCTATCCTAAATATGATTAAGTGATTTCTTTGTAAAGCTTAGGTTGCCAAAGGACAATTGGCCCAAAAACCATTTTTATTTATCCCATGATAATTCCTTGTGTTTATTACGTTAACTTATATTCTTTATAGAACTACACAATTCTTGAAGCTATTGTTCAAAAAGTTAAACTGCTATTATTATTTTGATACATGTTTTATTACCTTAAATGTTGTTGTCATATGTGATTACCATTAGCTCTAGCTATGGTACCTTTAACCCTTTTATGCAGAAGTCCTCGTGCTGATGCGGGTAATCATCGAAACCTATGCACACAGTCTTAACCCAATGGATGGGGGTAGTGTATCCACCTAAGCTAGAAAGGGGTGGTTCTAGCCGTGGGGCCTGATCAGTTTCATGCTTTCTATGTGATAGGAGTTGGAATTTGGTAAAAGGCCACCTCTTCTTTATGTGTTTGAGTGATAGAGCAATAGCCTTCACTCACTATATGTTATATGTTTGATTTCTGAAACCTTGCTAAATTAGACCCTTGCTAAATTACAACTTGATTCATGAATTATAAATCATAAGTTATGTGTATAAGCTATGTGTTTCCTTCTCCAAGGAAGATGTGTTAATGTATGTGCTATATTGTTTACTCATTGAGATCATGTATCTCACCCATTTTCCTTGTGTGGTTCCAAGTGAGCAAATGTGAGGAGGCAAGGTGGTGGCTTAAGCATTTTTCTCTACTTAGGGATACCTTGTCAAAGTCATTAATAATACCATGTTATGAAGTGTTGTCATTAGATGCTCCAGGAATATTGATTGATGCTTATTTTGAGATGTATTATTTTCTTAAGTTTTCAAATGGGATATGAATATTATTTTCCTTATGGATTTTATGTGAAATGTCTAATTACAGTCTTCCACAATTGAAAATATTCATTTAATGATTTAAATGAGTTATTTGCATGAGGTTAGGTACGATCCTAGGCATAATTTGTATGTGTAAGTGGGTTCTATAGGTATGGGTGACCTTATGTCTCCCCATGTTCTAGGACTATCATATCTCTAAAGTTGGGATGTGACAGATGGTCCATGTGATGTTTAAAGTTATCAACTATAAATATTTATTTCTAATTAGGTAATCGTGATATGGAATGCTAGCTGTCACTCACAATTTATAGGACTAAGTGTGAAGTGGGGATTTCACATTAGTAGAGAAAAATATTTTCTCATTCCCATTGCTAATTAGACACAAACCTAGAAAGTCACACACCCAATAGTGATCACCTTTCAAGTATAAAAGGTTTACCATAATAATTAATTAAAGTGTTTAATTAATTGATTAGTGGTAAAATGATTAAATATGTAATTAAATTTACAAGGATCCTAACATGTCCTGATGTTAAATCTAAAAAAGTTTCTATTCAATTAAATCTTAATTTGTATATGATGCAAATGAGAAAGATTAAATTGAAAATGATTTGGACTAAATCAAAGACTTAATTTTAAGCTTAGCGAAAATCCTAAACGTATGAGATGTGGCTTAAGCCCATATGTGATATCGAAAATAGGCAATTTAAGGGTTAGAGAAAATTTACTATTCATAAGCCCATGTGATGGGTTTAGGGGTTAGAGAATTTTCTACTAAGGTTAAAATTGAAATTATATCTTTTGGCTAATGGAAATGTCCATTTTATCCCTAAAGGATAAAATGGTCATTTCACTATTTGAAAAAGCTAAGTTCACCTTTGCCCCTTCATCAAATGATAAACTAAAAGGGTGTTATGGTCATTGTGAAGACTTAAAGATTAAGTCTTGGAAAGAATATAAAAGCTATAAGTTTTTATGTTCCAAAGAGGAGTGAACATCATTTTCATCAATTTGAAGCTTTTAGAGAGAGAAAGAAAAGATGGAGAAATTATTTCTTCAATTTTTCTTTTGATCATCAATTCTTTTCTTTGTTCTTTGTGAAAGAACAATTCCTTGCAAATTGAAAATGAGTTTAGTCCAAAATAAATCAAAAAGAAACCTTAACTTCCTAAAGTTTTTGGAGTAAGAATCTTGAATCTAAATTGGGCAACCAAGAGAGTGATTCAAGAACACCAAAGAAACCAAAGGAAACTTAGAGGTGAGATAAGTATGGATGATCTAAAGGCTTCACACTTGGGAAGCTCTTTGTTAAAGAAAGAAGGAACCTTAAAGAGGTAATATGATTACTCTTCTTTCTTCTTTCTATGCATATGCATTTTACACACAGATTAATTAAATTGCTTGAATGAATTTTGGACCAAAATGGGTGAAGTGAAATTTTAAAATATTTGAAATTTCACCCCACTACCTTGCTTCCGCTACATTTGGATCCACCATTCCTTCACAAACACCTCAGTATAGTCTATGCCTGTTACTGGGCATACCCTTTCGCCACCAGTCAAGCCTTACACTTATCAACCTTGCCATTTTCATTGAGTTTAGTTTTGAAAACCTATTTTACTCCTATCTTCTTTGCTTCTTTAGACAAGTCTGTTAGCTCCCAAGTATTATTCCTCTTGATTACTTCTATCTCCAAATCCATTACAGCTTTCCACTTAGGACTTTAAGCATCTTTTTCAAAAGTAATTGGATCTGAAATTGAATTAAATAAAATAAGATTGTTTTCAAAATTTTCATTTGAAAACTCTCCCTCACTTATATAATCTTCCATCGAGAATGGTGCTCTTCTATTCCTCCCTCCTAGTGAGCTCTCTTCAGATGTTTGAGAGGTCTCGCCAAGCGAATCATTTGAAGGTATACTAACTTCTCCTTCTTCTTCTACTGCCTCATCCTCAATTTCTTCTTTGCTTTGATCAAGTTCACTTCCTTCTCTATTGCTGTCTCCTTATTGAAGCACATCAATTCCTGCTTCTTTATTGTTCCTTCCCCAATTCCAACATTCATTTTCTTCAAAAACAACATCTCTACTTATCTCTATTTTTTTGGACACTAGATTATAAAGTCTATATGCCTTAGATTCTTCACTTATTCCTAGCAGTACACACTTTAAACTCTTATCATCTAGTTTTTCTCTCTTACTATCTAGAACAGGGGCATGACCAATACATCTAAAAACCCGAAAATAATTGACATTAGGTTTAATATCGCTCCAAGCCTCTTCAAGAGTCATTTTTTTACTACTAATGTAGGACTTCTACTGAGCATGTATGCTGTCTAATTTACTGCTTCTAGCTAAAACTTCTTTGGAACTTGCTTTTTTAATAACATACTTTTAACCATGTACATGATTGTCCTGTTCTTGCATTCAGCCACTCTATAGTGTAGGCTACAGTGAGCTACCTACTAATATCATTATTTTTGCAAAAGGCATTAAACTCAAAGGATGTGAATTCTCCATCCCTACATATGTGTAAATAGTGAATAAAAGTACCACTCTCTTTTTCAACAAGGTTTTTATAATTCTTAAAGATGATAAAAGCTTCAGACTATTTAGTAAGAAAATGTATCCTTACCTTTTGGCTCTAGTCATCAATAAAGCTTATAAAATACATCTTTTTATTGTTAAAGATTGGTTTGATGGTTCCGTAGATGTCAAAATGCACAAGCTGCAGTTTTTATGATGCTCTCTACAAACTCTTCTTTGAAATTGTATCCTTATGTTGCTTTCCCACTATGCAATTAGTGCATATGTTGGTTGATGCAGTCAACTAAGATATCCCTTTCACCATATTATTACATTAAAAAGTTCTCAAACCCTTGAAACTTAAATATCCATATCTACAATGCCAAAGGTAAGTATTGTCTTCAAGAGTTATATGGAAACAAGTAGGAGCCTCTGGTAAAGCTTTTACATGCAACATAACATCCTATTTGCAGACATTGCCTTTCATATAATAAGTCCTTTCTTAGGGTTATAGACCTTACATTCTCCATGTTGCATCATAATAGCTACAACTTTTTTTTGCAATTGCCCAATACTTAGCAAACTATTTCTTAATTTTGTTATCTATAAGACATCAGTTATTACCTGAGTTATTCCATTAATTTGCAATCTGATGTTGCCTTTTCCAAACACAACCATTTTGGAATCATTTATGAGCTTCACAGATTGCCTAAATTCCTCGTTAAGCTCAAAGAACCACTACTTATTTGTACACATATGATTGCTACACCCTAAATCAAAAAACTAGACATCTTCTCTCTTTGATTGATTAATCTCCACATATGACATCAATACCATCTCTTCAAGTTCTCTTCTCCCACTTTAGGCATTCATATTAAAAGTGCCCTAACACTCAATTGTAGCTTGGTTGAATGCTTTCTAACCTCTTCTCCTGCCTCTTCCTCGAAAAGTTCCATGACCATTACTGCAGCCTCTTCCACCAATCTGTCATCAAAAATTACTTTTAATGCTTGTTCATCTCCTTTATGCCCTTTCATCCTTTGCCCATATACTAACAAGCTGCTTTGCAATTCATCAATAGTTAAAGTGTATAAATTATTAGACTTTTCAATGGAACACACAACATATTTGAATTTTGAGGTCATTGATCTCATAATCTTTTCAATGATCACCACTTGCCCAATGCTTTCTCTATGAATTTTCATCTTGTTTGCTATAGTAAGGGTTCGAGCAAAACATTCATCAACACTCTCACCCTCTTTCATCTGAAGAACCTTAAATTCTTTCTGAAGAGCTTGGAGTTATGCTCTTTTGACTCTTGTGGAACCTTGGTATTTCTGCTTCATAGAGTGCCAAATGTGCTTGGCAGTGTCTTTATTGAGAATGGTCTCCATAATGGATCAATCAATGGCTTGAAATAGATAATTCTTGACTTTCAAGTCTTTCAGCTGCTAGTTTGCAATTAACTTCCATTGGGCCTTAGTAAGACCAACTCCTTTTGCTGCAGCAATGATTCCATTCTCCACTAAACTCCAATACTCCTTGGAATGAAGAAAGTTTTCCATAAGCATAGACCAATGATCATAGTGGCCATCAAACTTAGGGATCATAGGTTGAACAAAATTATTTTCAACAAGCATATCTCAAGTGCTCACTCTTTCTTTTCTAAAGATACTACAGTTTCTCTCTCTCTCTCTCTCTCTCTCTCTCTCTCTCTCTCAAGCACTCTCTCTCAGTTAAACCCCTTATGGAGCACTGATACCAGATTGTTAAAAACTTTATACTCTATTTGATTTCACACGAGATATGAGAGAAAACCATATTTTATTTAAAACAAACTACTGTCTTATATAAGCCTTTATAGAAGATAGAAGGGAAATAAACAACCTATGTTTTACAAGTACTAGAAACATGGTAAGTGACTAAGAAACAAACTTTAACCACGTGTCCCAAAAAAAAGGATTATTAGCTAAATGAAATCTTAACAAATTCTAATAAGCCCAACAAGCCCAATATTTCTTTTTTCCTTTAGGGTAAAGAGACAGTCTCTTGAACAAAAACATGAAAGTGGAAATAAGAGCAATTCAAAATTAATTAAAAACCCAAATCCCATTAAAGAGGAAAAATTAAAAATTAGAATTAAAGCCTACCATTTGTATCCACCAACATCAAATCACTGGATTGATAGTTTTCTCCTTTTGCAATAAGAAGTAGGAAAAAGTTTTTGATCTTAAAAAAGTAGTGAGCTGGTGGAAGATCCCTTAATTCCCTTATTATATCTGTTTCTTTTGTTGATTAAGAAACAAAATCACAAACAAATAAATAAATTTTTATCTGATAATTGTTAAATAATTAAGAGAGAAAATGGGTACATGTTTGTTGTTGTTCTTGTTTTAGAGTGAGTTCAGGAATTGAGTCTTCTATAACTATTTTTACTTGTTCTTTGGCAATGAGTTCAACGATCACTTCTTCCATGGCTGCTTTTACTCTCATTCTCTCTTTAGTTTTTGCCTCTTATGATTGCTTGCAAGTGAAGGAGTATGGTGTAAATAAAAGGACTGAGTCAGTGAGAGCAATGAAGTATCAAATCTTTTTCTATTCTCACTTTTTTTACATTGTATAAAATTTTGATTTGGATATAGAATTTTTATTTTTTAAAACAAATTACTAATTCTTAATAATAAAATAATGGATAAGTTATTGTTAATTTAAAAATATTATTATTTTATTATTTTTAATATTTGAATAAATTCTTAAATTAAAATTAATTACAAAAGGATTAAATTTAAAAAAAATACATCTCTTTCCATTAAAAAAAAAAATCTTAGATTGGATATTGAAAAGAGAGAGAATGAATGTGATTTTGTGTAAAAACAAAAAAAAAGTTCTCCTTCAATAACCCATTTAATAAAGAAATAATATATTGATTAAAATATACTTTGGTTTAGACTAAGTGAAGAATTACCTCTCTTCTTTGTTAGAATTGCAAAATGGAGGACTTATTATTTCTTTTAATATGGATTAACCACAAAATAGAAGAAAAAATTTGCAGCCTCACAAGACTATCCATATGTAAATGAACTCATTCACTAAGCTCCAACCTTAATGTATTAAATATATAGATAGATTACACTTTTTAATTGAAAAAAATCTTAATTTACCTTCTTTATTTTAATAAATATAAATTGTAATGGATTGTGAACCCTCAAATTTGCACCCTTCTGATCCGGCTGCAGCTTGACACCTACTAAGAATAAGGTGCTACGCATACGGCAGTCCCACTAGCCAGTTAGTGGGCAGAGGTCAAAGGGGCAGCGCCCCGTTGAAAAATAAATTTCCTGAATCTTTCACCTCTAGTCGACTACTTTTCAGTAACGAACACATAGAATCAAATCGAGCTTGAATCAGAATTGAAATGGACTAGAAACGGACGAAAAAGCAGGAAACAGGTCGAACCAGCCGGCCAGCGCATAAGAGGCGAGCCACCGCTCTAGGTAGCACGAAATTCATGCCAGCGGTAAGGCAGCACGTTGGACAATCGACATGTCACCGGTGCCGCCCATGCCGACGACATGTTTCCAATGCCACCACCGATACCGCAGGCACCACCTTCACCGGCTTTATAAATAGAGCCTCCTTCCAGCTCATTTGGGGGGAATGGGAAGGACAAAAATTCTCTCTGATACATTTCATCACACTATTTTGCTAACCTTTTGTTGTTAAAGCTCAACTTCAAGGTCCTAAATCCAAAGTGGAGCTTAGATCCGGAGTTAAGTTCATCCTATTCATCCGAAAATCAAAGAAAGCAAAGGCATAATTCCTTTCGTCCATTTTCAAAATTCTAAACTCATATCAAGAATTCTCTTTAGGTCTAAAACAGAAAAGATCTAAAATTTATTAATTTATGAATCAAAATTAAATTAATAAACTAAATCAACACTTTTTCCAAAACCCCTCCTTTGCAAGAAGGAAGAATTGCGTGGGGTTTGATTCCTATTTAATAGGATACGCAGGCTGCCATTCTGAAAAGGCATCAACTCCAAAATCATTTTTAATAACATTTTTCCTTTTATATTTGTTATTTATTTCCAAATCTGTACTTTCATTTCTTTAGTATCATTAGGAAATGTGTGCTTTCCCTAGTACCCATAAGGGCTAGAGGAAAGATCCTCTTTATTTTTAATCATTTTGGCCTTGTAATAATTAAGTAGGATTTATTTTTCTTATTTATCTATAATTTCCATTTCATTTCATTTTATCATTTATATCTATTTCATGCATCATTATATTCCCGTTCATGCATACACAAAAATTCCTTTTTAAGAGTTATTTTGCACTTTTTAGCCAAACTAAAGAAAATTATATTTTCTCAAATGTTAGTTACCAAAACCTGATCCCCGAGCCCTCTTTGGTCATTCGTGGATTAGTGCATTTTTCATTGGGATAAATCAAATATTTTGTGGAGTCAATCATGTTAGGTTTTCTTTAATTTTCCCAATTAAAATAAATAAATTAAAGTGTCGACTTACTTTCACAACTTCCAAATTACAAAAATCAATTTTCTGAACTCACAGTGAGTTCCAATCGTGGAGTTTCTCCCGAAGAGCATTTCAATTTCTCCACGGATCATACCAGTGCTCAGGCGAGGCCTCACATAGATAAGTAATAAATATAAATTACAATTGATATTATTATAAACTAAAAAGAGTGAGAATATGTTTTGCATATTATAATGGAATTAATTGCAAAAAAATGAAAATATATTTAAAATCCCAAACTTAGGTCTTCCATTTTTGGTAACTAAAATTTAGACTCTTAATTTTTATAATTGAATAGAAATTGTGCCTATAAATACTATTTTATGGTGTCATTTTTGTACTACTTTTCACTTTGAAATTGTCAAAAGCTTTTATTAGAGGCAGAAATTGTATTATGATATTTTAGCTTTGTAAAAAGCTTTAACATATTTTGGTCATAACATGCTTTCTTTCTTTCTTAATTGACATCTTTGATTTGTTTTTGAAATTTTCTTGAATTTTGATGAGTTTCTTAAGCCTATTTTTAAAAATGGAAGAAAACTTAGATTTTATAAGGTGTATCTCATACTCTCTTTTGTTTTTCTCATGCCTTTTTTTTTGAAAAACATATTGATGAGGGACAAAAATAGCCCTCATAACATATATGGGCTCCCAAGACTAAAGGCCCATAATTATCCCAGGCCTCCAAAGACCATAGAAGGACGATCAAAACCCACTGGCCAAATCAATATCTGCTTTAAGATTAAAAGCTCTCTGAGAATTCATTTTGCTTCATTCTCAAGTAACTTGCCGAACAAGTCAAGACTGAAACTCACAGCAGATATATTATATCAACTGACACAAAGACACCTTCTCAGACAGTTCGCATCCTACCCTGACACGATCCTCACCAAACACCTCTGAGAACAGGACAAGAGACATGCGTCTGCCATCATCACACCTACCCTGATCAGTCGAAGAGGTTGAATGGCAAAGGACATCCCTCCATAAGAAAAGGTGTCAGCTTTACCTCATACTGAACCATACAAAAGAAGGGATCAACTGGAACTTAGGTAGATGGAACTCTACATTCTCTCACCTCCCTTCTCTCATTAGAAAATACTCTGAAACCTAGGAAGAAGTATCCTCTCACTGGTGATTGATATTGTATTCATACTAACTTGGCTGTCAAAGGGTCTTCGCCAGGAGAAAGGCCTGGCTCTCTTCTGACTATTCTTTTCTCCTTTTGTAGATATACTCTTCAAGCCCAGCATGGAAGATCCAGGCCATATCTCCTCATCTTGATATCACACCGATCAAATTGGCGCCATCTACGGGAAACTTTAACTGATCTTCTATTACCACCATTATGACAAACCCTGATAATCCTGAATCTTCAACCCCCTCAAATCCTAGACACTGTCTTCCTTCACCTACTGATCCACCTATAGCAACCCCTGTTGACTTGAACACCTCACTATAACTCCTCCTCTCCCATTAGAATGCAGCTAGACTGAGTCAGACTCCCTTGAATCCTGCAAACCGTGACTTAGCTCCTGCTCTACAGTTCATTAACTCTATAGCTGCGTTCGTTAGAGGTTCTCAACATCATACTCCCCTAGCATAGACTCTCATTACTATCCCTAAGACTACTCTTAGGAGGAATATCATTCAAACCTTAGAATATGAAAGGCAATCCCAAGGACCCATAGGAGTCAATGAAGAGTAGTTGATGAACTCGAGAGCAAATCCAGAAGTGAGGTCAGAAGGAAGACATGGAGAAAAGGAAAGTTCAACCGAGGAAGAGGGGAGTATTGAAGCTTCACTCCCAGGAAATGAACGTAAGTGTTTGCATGGAAAAAATTTCCATGCAAATGTTGCATAACGAAGCGTGGGGCGAAGCAAAGGAAGGAATGAATAGAAAGAAAGAAAACACAGGAAATAAGAAAGCTTCGAAAGAAGGAAGCATAGTATAGGAGAACGTTCTATTGCTAGTCACCCCTCACGAACACGGGGCAGAAGATCACCCGATATTAGCAATAGTCATCGAAAGAAGGAAGAAAAAATGAGAGATGTCGTAAATAAATTTTTAGAAGAAATGAAGCAAGGTTCTTACGGAAAGGCTATGGATAAAATCTTGAAGCTCACCCTAAAATCCCCTTTTACTAGATCTATCAGAGACTATCTTATGCCTAGCAAGTCAAACCACCTATGTTAAAAAAGTATAACGGCAAAGTCGATCCTAGAGTCCATATTATGGACTACAAACATGCAGTTGAACTTCAAACGATAGATGATGAGGCTCTATGTAGAGCATTCAGAGGATCTTTAGAAGGAACTACAACTAGATGGTTTGATAGCTTAGAAGAAGGAAGTGTCAACTCTTTCATGGAACTGGCCAAGTCTTTTATGGATCGATTTGCCTCTAGTATCCCAGTAGAGCAAAAGACTCAATATCTAGAGACAGTGGTGCAAAAAGAAAATGAATCCTTGAGGGATTACATGGCTCATTTCAACAAATGATCAGGCACGAGCAGTAAAAGCCTTGCAAAATGGGACCACCCATACAGATTTTCTCAAGGAACTTTGTCGCCATGCTCCTCGCACTTTGGAGGATGCAATGGCACTGGCTCAGAAATATATACAACAAGATGATGCTTTATTCTTCAATCAGATGACAAAGCAAGGAAGACTAGAGATCACTCCTAAGGAAGAGCCAAAAGCGAAGTGAGAAAAGAAAGTTGAAGAGAAGCAAGAGGAAAAGCCCTTTAGCGGAAGGAGAAGACGGAGAGGATAAAACAATCAACCACACCCTAGCTTTGATCCAAGTAAGTTCACCCCTCTCAATGCTAGTCCAATTGAAGTCTTCACAACCTTCAAAGATCATAATATATGGGCTCGTCCCAAGCCCATGGCAGCTCCCCCAGAAAAAAGAGATCAAAGCAAATATTGTCTCTTCCACAACACTCATGGTCATAACACCAATGATTATAGATAGTTAATGGAAGAGATTGAGAGGTTGATTAACCAAGGCTACTTGGGAAACTTTGTAAAGATAGAGGAGTCAAATAGGGTTGGTCCCAGCGGGGATAGGGGGAGACACTTAGAGAGGGTTAATGATGGTTTAGCAGGGACCATCCACTGTATCACTAGGGGACCAGATGAAGCCCATGGAGGTAGAAACAGTACAAAGGCCCTAGCTAGACAAAGAGAAAGACCTTAGTATATCTACTGTGAAGGGATAAGGAGTCGAATGAAGAGACCAGATGGAAGTGTCCTTCGCACTCCCCATGTGGACCTATTGATAATTCAAGCAATTATAGCTAATTATGTGGTCAAGAGAATCTTAGTAGACAGAGGGAGTTAAGTTAACCTTCTGACATAGGAAGCATAACTGAAGATGGATCTCAAGGAAGAGAACTTGGAGGAGGTAGGATGCCCAATTTGCACCCTAGATAGAACAGAGGTCCCATCAATAGGAGTGGCTAAACTACCCTTCACCATCGGCACAACCCCTGAAAGTGTGATGACCATGGCCACTTTTATTGTTGTCAGAACACATCTGACTTACAATGTCCTGCTTGGCAGACCATTACTATATGACCTAGATGCTTCGACAAATATCAGACATTTGAGGATGAATGTTTCAAAACCATATAGAGGGGTGTTCTATGTCTATGGCACTCAAGATGGACAGGATGAAAGGCAGTGAAATAAAAAAGTAAAAAAGTGCAAAGTTACAGTTGAAGAAGTGGCTACAGTCAAAGCTACTATTCCTGAACTGAGAATCGAACCTATCAACAAGCTAAAAAAATTAATGGTCAGAGGAGAATCCAGAGAGTTTCTAATGGTCAACTCTTCCCTAGAAAATAAACAGAAGCTACTTGTGCATCAGTTCTTGAAGGGTCGCATCTATAGCTTTGCTTGGTCTTCGGCAAAGATGGGGGGAGTAAACCCTGAGGTAATAATGCATCAGTTAAATGTAGATCCTGCCTACAGACCTGTTAAGCAAAGGAAGAGATGTTTTGGCCTAGAGTGACAAGCAATAATCGATCAAGAAGTGGACAAGCTCTTGAGAGCAGGGTTCATTAAGGAGGTGCAATATCCGGAGTAGCTAGCAAATGTAGTGTTAGTAAAAAAGGCAAATAGAACATTTTTGATGTGTGTGGACTTCACAGACTTAAATAAAGCCTATCCAAAAGACTCCTTCCCATTACCTATGATCGATAAGTTAATGGATTCAGTAGTAGGATATGGATTTTTGTCATCTTTGAATACAAAGCAAGGATATCACCATATCAGAATGCACCCAAAAGATGAAGAGAAGACCTCTTTTATAACAGAGAAAGGCATTTATTGTTATGTATCAATGCCTTTCAGCTTAAAAAATGTCGAAGCCATATATCAGCACCTGGTCAATAGAATGTTCAAGGATCAGTTGGGTAGAAACCTAAAAGCGAATGTAGATGATATGATCGTGAAGAGTAAAAGTTTTGAAGACCACATCCATGATTTAGCTGAAGTATTGGCAGTAATGGATGAGTATGGGATGAAGCTCAATCCAGAAAAATGTGCATTCTTCATTCAGGGAGGCAAGTTTCTAGGATGCATGGTTAGCAATAAGGGAATCGAACCCAATCCTGACAAAGTAAAGGCCGTCCTAGACATGGAATCCCCCAAAAATGTAAAAGAGGTACAAAGATTGATAGGGCGAATAGCTACACTGAATAGATTTATGTCCAAATCTGCTAAGAAGTACCTTCCTTTCTTTAAAAAATTGAGAAAGTCACAGATGTTCGAATGGATAGAAGAATGCCAAGCAACGTTCAAAGAGTTAAAAGCCTTCCTAAATTCAAAGTAGATCTTGCGCAGACCTTTGCCAGGCGAAGAAGTATTAATTTACTTATCCGCCTCAGACCAAGCGATCAGTTTGGTGTTAATTAAACAAGAAGGAATGGTCCAGAAGCCAATCTACTACTTTAGCAAAGTCCTACAAAGGGCAGAGTTAAATTATTCCCCAATAGAAAAGTTGGTATATGCTATAGTACTCTCTTCCCAAAAATACAAAATATACCTACAAGCACACCAAGGAGTAGTGGTTATAGACCAGCCACTGCAATGGGTGCTCCATAGGCCGGAAACCTCAGGAAAGATGTTGAATTGGTCCGTAGAGTTGGGATAGCATGGGTTACAATACAGAGCGAGATCAGTGATCAAGGCCTAAGCATTAGCGGATTTCATCTCCGAATGCTCCTTCAGCTCCAAGGATGCAAAAGGGGACCGAAGTCCAAAAAGGTTAAACAAGTAGAACTATTGATAGTCTCTCTAGATCTTCAGTAGGAACTCTTTGTAGATGGTGCCTGCAGCAAGGAAATAAATGGTGTGGGCATTGTACTCAAAAGCATTCAAGGGTTCTCATTAGAATATGTACTGGGATTAGACTTTAAAGCTACCAACAACACTGTAGAGTACAAAGCCATGATTCAGGGATTGCTCTTTGCTGATTGCCTCTGTCTAGAACAACTTACAATATACAGTGATTTCTAGTTGGTAATCGAACAAATAAAGCGGGAATTTGAAGCAAAGGAGTTAAATATGACCCAGTACCTGCAGAAGACGAAAGAAATCATACAGAAGATGAAGAATAGAGGAGTTAAGCTATTCTTTTGAAAAGTTCCCAGGAAAAAGAATTGCAGAGCAGACAGTCTCAGCAAGCTAGCCGCTTCTCACCCAATTGAACTCCCTCAAAGGATATACCTAAGCGCCTTAACCTCCTCTAACATCACATAGAAGTCAAAGAAGAGCCATGTTGGATAGATCCTATTAATCTTTACCTGGAAAAGGGAGAGCTGCCTAAAGATGATAAGGAGGCCAGGAAAATCAAGCGAAGGAGTGCTCATTTGTCCCTGCACAACAGAATCTTGTACAAATGAGCTTATTCCTTGCCTTGGTTAAGATGCCTAAGACCATATGAAGTCAAATACATCCTTTGAGAAATGCACGAAGGATCCTACAGAATGCATATTGATGGAAAGATATTGGTAGCAAAAGCAATCAGACAGGGGTATTATTGGCCAAAAATGAAAGACGAAGTTGTGGCATTCATCAAAAGATGCCACTCATGCCAGAAGTTCGACAATAAAAAACACATCCCAGCATTGGAACAAACCCCTATTTCTAGTGCTTGGCCTTTCGCTAAATGGGGGATGAATATAGTAGGACCCTTCCCAGCAACATCAGAACAAAGAAAGTTCCTCTTAGTAACAATTGAATACTTCACTAAATGGGTTGAAGTTGAAGCCTTAGCCACCATCACGACCAAAAAAGTGATCAACTTCTTGTGGAGGAATATTGTGTGTAGATTAGGTATCCCATACCAACTCATTAGCGACAATGGTAAATAGTTTGATAATGCTAAAGTTGGGTCCTTTTGTTTGGGGCTCCAGATCAAACAATATTTCTCATCTATAGTCCATCCTCAAATAAACGGCCAGACCGAAGTAATAAGTAGAACTATTCTGCAGGGCATCAAGCGAAGGATAGATGGGTATGGTCGAGGTTGGGCAAACAAATTACATCATGTGTTGTGGGCATACAGGACTACTCCTAAACAACCCATAAGAGAGACTCCATTCAGTTTGAACTATGGCACGGAGGTAATAATCCCTATGGATATAGGCCTTCCCAGTGGAATAATCAATTACTGTGGAGACGAAGACAATGACCAAGCTAAAAGAATCAATTTGGATCTTCTAGAAGAACAAAGAGACTTAGCCAACATTCGAATGGCTAATTACAAGCAGCAAGCTGCCAATCATTTTAATAAAAAAGTTAAACATAGAGTATTTGGTGAAGGAGACCTCGTGATGAGATTCTTAGAAGCCACTGGAAAGCGAGAAGGTATGAGCAAGCTTGTATCTACATGGGAAGGACCTTTCCAAGTAAAAAGAGTTATAGGCCCTAGCACCTACAAATTTGTAACCTTGAAAGGTGTTGAAGTTCCTCATACTTGGAATATTCAGCATCTCAACATGTACTATTAGTAACAACAATAATAGATATTCAGATTATCTCAAATTATCTCCACTTACATCAAAATAGCCTTTGATGAAAAAGGCCATAACAGTGTGCAAAAGCCCTAGTGAATCTAGGCACAAAACCTCACTAAGAGTGAGAAGAACTTCTCCAAAGAGAAGCCAAAAGCCCTAATGAATCTAGGCATGAAACCTTACCAAGAGTGAGAAGAACTTCTCTAAGGAGAAGCCAAAAGCCCTAGTGAACCTAGGCATGAAGCCTCATTAAAAGTGAGAAGAACTTCATGAAGGAGAAGCTAAAAGCCCTAGTGAACCTAGGCACGAAGCCTCACTAAGAGTGAGAAGAACTTTCCTAAGGGAAAGCTAAAAGCCCTAGTGAACCTAAACACAAAGCCTCACTGAAAGTGAAAAGAACTTTCCTAAGGGAAAGTCTAAGGCCCTAGTAAATCTAGGCATAACTCCTCGCCAAAAGTGAGATGAATTCCTTAAAGGAGAAAACAAATGCTCTCAAGCTTCGACTCGAATGGTAATTCAACTAAGGTGGCAGTCCTAGAAGTCCTAACAAATCTAAGGTAGAACGCTAAATTAAAGACAAGACTGATCCACCAGCTAAGGTACTTTTTTCCTAAGTGAAGATACTTCTTCACAGGGGAAAGGGATTGAAAGCAACTTTTATAATCCTTGTATTATTTCATCATCAGATTTCAATATATATTAGATCCTTATAGAAATAATAAGTCATGAAGAACAGGATTCACAAAAAATACACATTGGAAGTATAGAAATTGTATTATTTTATTTCAAAATAAATGTATTTACATGTGAGAATTTGTATACAAAAAAAAAAAATTCAAGGCGGAGGAACGTTTAGAGAAGCTTCTACAACAATCGGAGGTGGAGGCTGATCTCTTGCAGAGTCTGGATGAATGATAGATAGGGGTTTGACTTATTGAAGATTTGTCCCAACTGGGAATCCTTCATCCACATCCCCTTCACCTCATCCACATCCCCTTCATCTCGTCCACATCCCCTTCACCTTCACTATATGTTTTAGGGATAGAAGACGAGATCGGAACATCATTCTCCCAAGCAGAAAAATCTTCAAGCCTATGAATGCCTTCATCCCCTTCTAGGACAAGCTCTTGGAATTCAGAGAGATCAAAAGCTGGAGGTTCTTCAATGGCATCTGATTCAGCTACCACATGCAGCACACCAAGAAAGTGCTTTGCCGCATCACGGAGGGCATTGTTATAATATTTAGCTGCTACTTAGTAAGTGTGGTAGATGCTGATGTCGTCGAAGCTCTTAGACTGTATGAAGTCCCTCACAACCCTTTGCCGACCTTCCTCAACCTAATTAGCCTTCTTAAGCACAGCTTTAGCTTGATCGAAAGCTTGCTTATATCTGAACTCAATGACTCAGAGCTTCTGTTAAGTCTTTTCAAATTCTCCCGAAGAGTAGGAATCTCCTCAGTCTCCCTCGCAAGCTCATCATTGGCCCTCTTTCGTTTGTCCAGCTACGCATTTAGATCAGTAATGGCCTTGTCTTTGATTGCCACTGCCTCAACTAAGGCCTTAACCTCTCCTTTAGCCCTTAGGTGAACCTCTTCGTGAGCTCTCGCCTACTCTACAGCTTCCTCTACCTTCACCTTAGTAGAAATAACTTCCCCCTCTAATTTAGAGCATAACTCTCGCCTCTCTTCTGCAGCCCGCCGAGCATCCTCATGATGATCCCTTAGAAGACCGAAATTAGTCCTTAAGATTTTAGAATCGAGAGCCACCTAGAATAAATAAGTGATAATAATCAAAGAACTGAAACACAATCAATAATTATAGCCAGGGTAGAAGTGAATATACCTTTTCCAGAAGAGCTTCTTGCCTAGCAAGAGTATCCACCACTGACCCAAAGAGAGGCGTAGGGGCTGGACACAAAAAAGGCAAGGGGACCACCATAATAATAGAAAGGGCAGAAGCCAAAGGAGGATCAGTAAGTACATCAACTCCTCCAAGGGGAAGGGTGTTTACTACAACAGCCTCAACAGGTTCTTCCACTCTTTGCTTTTTATCGGGTGGAGGTACCTCTACCACTGTTACTTGCAAGGGGACCTCAATAGAACTGACCTCTAGCACAATGGCAAAGGATGAATTTGCAGTCGTAGGCCTCTTTCTATGAAGGAAATCTCCTATAGTCAATTTCTTCTTAGGTGGACGAAGGGGAGAAACCTCATTAGCAACAGTGGCAGCCCCTGCCAGACCCTCAGCTGAAGTAGCAGTTGAATGAGAAGCCTTATCAATAGCAACAACAGCCTTTGCCAGACCCTTGGTTGGAGCCTCAACCTTTAGGGGACCAGTGCTAACTGCTAAGGGGACCTTAAAAGAAGGCTTCTGAATAATGGCGCCCGCCTCACCAACAAAGACTACAAAAGAAGAACAAAAATATTAGCAAACACAAGCAAACAAATAACGCACAAATGAAAGTAATGAATAAGGCAGGAATTTGCCTCTAAAGACGAAGGTCTTTCCTTCGACCACCATCTTAATAGGGTAGGGATAAAGCTTCTTGAGGACTACCAGATCAGGAGATGAGATCCTTTACTCCTGAACAAACTTCTCCTAGGCCTCCACTACCTCAACACTAGGAGGTCTCCTAAGCACAACCTTCTTGGACCACCTCAAACATTTTCCCTTGATGACTTGAGGATCCGTATGAGACAAAGGTGACAGGATAGAAGGAAGGCAAAGTTACTTGCCCCCACTTCAATCTCTGGGGCATTGTAGTCCTCCACCAACTTTGCTAGACTTACCTCAAATTCAGTATCAGGAACATCCGTCAAAGCTTTCTCTAGATTCGCTAATCACTTTACCCCTTGAGAAGAATAAGCGACAGTGTCGAGGATGCTAGACACTTGAGGCCCCTTCACCTTTAATTTTGGAGGAGGAGGTGAAAGTTTTCCCTTCCCTCTATTGCTAATAAGAGGAGGTGGAGGTGGAGGAGGAAGAGCTCCAATAGACCTAGAGATTAAAATTCCTCTCTGAGAGTGGACTTAGTGGTAGTTAGTGCAGTATAAGACAAAGGGATACCTCTTTGTACAACAAGAATAGAATGATCAAAAGCCTTAACAAGTCATCTCCAAATAATACGGATCAACTTCATGTTGGTTGCACTCACCTGAGCCCCTTTTGATCTAACAATCGAACCCTACCTAGCAAGAACACACTTCGCCGACTTTTATTTACAGAGCTTCATCAGTTTGGACTTGGAATCGGAGGAGGTGTGCTTTCGAAGCCTCCCCGTTCAAAGGTCAAGGATAAGAAGCTTGGCCTCCTCATTAAAAGGTCTTGGGAGAACCCCTTTTGTCTCTTTCAAAATATCCTAGTAATGCCCAGGATCCTTGGCCTCCACTGCAATCAAAATAACAACCACAATAGGGTTAGCAATGTATCACCCCTCTTCAACCAAGCTCTGATGAATAATTAAAGAATTACCTCTTATGCCTTTCAATAAGAGTCTGGGAGTAGAAAGACCTTATTCGTCCTCTGCATAAAAGGAGGCCATCATCTTCTCAGAGTTGTAGACAAAGCCTTGGAAGACTAGAGTCTTTATGTCCGCCTTCTCCTCCGTGGATAGCCTATTAGGCCAGTCAGTTAGGCTCTCAATTGGATGCAAAAAATAGCCAGGAAAGCCAAATCCTAGAGATTTGTCACCAAGGCCATCAATGACCTCTACCAACCTAAATTTGCCTTTCCAATCCTTCACCTTTTTCTCCTTCCCAAAGAAGAGACTTCGACAAGGCCTCATAGAAGTCATAAAAATGCCAGGTGACCTCTGCGTGCTTTAGATATGGAAGAAGCATTGGAATAGATGAGCAGAGGGATGAACGCCGTAGGCGAAGCTCAACACCTCAAAGAGGAGCATGTCCCTTATGGAGTTCAAAGTTAGCATCATGCGATTTACTCTGAAGTAGTTGAAACACTCAACTTTAAAGTTGGCAGGAGGAAAAAGAAGACTAGCCTCCAACTGGTGGTAGAAGATGACGTAGTGATGGTTATCTTTAGGGAGAGCAGCTTTAGGGTTACTGGAATAAACCTTTTCATGAGCCTCAGCACGATAGAATAAAAATCGGCTGCTGCCCTCTAGATTTTGGTTGAAGGCCAAGAATTCGGCTATTCTCCCAAAAAGGGCAATTTCTTCCCATTCCTCATCCAAGATTTTATAATAACAGGAAGCGCTGACCTGGTCCCTTTTGGGGATATTTTCCTTCTTAGGTGCCATTGGAATATAAAAAAAGTTGAAACGATGTAAGAAACAAAGATACAGAGAAAGTAGGAAAGCAGAAGGTTGAGGAAAACAAATAGGAGCTCTAAAGTGAGAATCCAATGGAGTATATATAAGAAGGTCCTCCTCGGTAATTGTCATTCCAATAATTAGGGACATTAAATGGCCTTTTAAAATTTAAAATCCATGGAAAACTCAACCGCCTACAAAAACACATGGCAGGATGGGGAGAACAAGGAGACACGTATTCAATGCACATTTCTATTAGCCATTCATAAATTAAATGACTCTACGATCTTTCAACTATCCCACGAGGGTCAACTAGGCAAAAGGTGATCTCAACCAACTGGGTCCTTTTGCCCAAACGAAGATCACTCTCTAATGAGACAAATTAAATGTTTAAATAACATGAAGCCCTCTAAACTTGCGAGGCATGAGCTCCTCAAAGAGCTACTTGTCGAAGTCAGGAGAACGAAGGGACCCTTTCACTACTTGTTATAAAGATGATCCTTTCAACCTGTGGTCCTTGGAATGGTACTGCCATGGCGATCAACTGTTTTACTAAAGACTCAACCCTTCGCCTTCGTCTTAGTAAAACAAGGAGGCCCCTGATGAGGGACAAAAATGGCCCTCATAAGGGCTCCCAAGACTGAAAGCCCACAATTATCCCAGGCCTCCAAAGACCAAAGAAGGACGATCGAAGCTCACTGGCCGAATCCATATCTGCTTTAAGCCTAGGAGCTCTCTGAGAATTCATTTTGCTTCATTCTCAAGTAAGTTGCCAAACAAGTCAAGATCGAAGCTCACAACGAATATATCATATCAACTGACACAAAGACACCTCCTCAAACAATTCACACCCTACCCTAACACGATCCTCCCCAAACACCTCTAAGGAAAGGACAGGGGACATGCGTCTGCCATCATCACATCTACCCTGATCAGTCGAAGAGGCTAAATGGCAGAGGACATCCCTCTTCAAGAAAAGATGTCAGCTTTACCTCATACGAAACCATACAAAAGAGGGGATCAACTGGAACTCAGGTAGATGAAACTTTACATTCTCTCACCTCCCATCTCTCACTAGAAAATACTAACTTGGCTGTTAGAGGGTCTTCACCAGGAGAAAGGTCTGGCTCTCTCCTGACCATTCTTTTCTCCTTTTGTAGATATACTCTTTAAGGCCTAACATAGAAGATCCAGCCCATATCTCCTCATCTTGATCGCATACTGATCACATGTGAATGAAGATAAACTCTTAGTCATTATGGTGCATATGGGATTGGTAAAATTTTATAACTCTTGCTTCTTCTTTTTTACATGTTATCTTCTATTTTTGTATGTTATTGTTGAGATTAATGTAGTTGTTTGTTTCAACCATTATTTAGATCTATATCTATACTATACTAATTACTAAATATGGGAAGAATGGGGGAGGGGTAAGGGAGAACAGGCCAAATTACTAAAAAGTTTGTATAAGTTGTTTTGTTAAGATAGGTCAATTTGATCATTTACTAATTACGTTAATTTAATTCATTTAAAATTGGCAAAGTTACTTAAATGTCCTTACTGAATGTTTATTTAAGATGGATTAGTATGACCAATTTATTAATTTGATTAATTAAAAATTGGTAATTAATCATTATTTAGTTAATTGTGATAAATTTGTTAGGGATTCCAAAAGGATAATCCTAATCTAATGAGGCCATTTCTTTTACTATTAATTAGTAATTTTGTTCAAAATAAAATGATATACACTGTTCGTGAGATAAATTTTTGTGAAGAATTTGAGTTTCAGCCAATTAAGTATATGGCTTAAGTATAAAATTACTAATTGATATTAATTAGTATTATTTTAACTTGTGGTACTATTAGAAATTAATGCAAATGGCCAAGGTGATTCATGTAGGAATTTATTATTAGTGGGTCTATAATTGGTATCATAAATTAATTCAATTATTGTTTAGTGCCAAGGTGGTATATATATTTCTACATGAATAATATATAAATGAATAATAGTTTTGATGATACAAATGACCAAGGTGGAATATAATAATAAGCAACCCCTTTTCTCTCTCTAGAATTTTCCTCTCTCTTTTCTCTAAAAATCTTCTACTCCCTATCTTAGAGTTCCAAAAGGGTTCTTCTCCGATGGCTCCGGCCACCGAAAGGGGTACATATTTTCCTTTCTTTTTCTATTATTTTCCTTCGGTTTTCATACTAAATAAGGCTTTAATGGGTCTTTTTGGCTCCCCTTCAAAATATGTTTCTTGACTGATTTTTGGGGCTAGTCCATTGATGTGCATGCTACCATCCTTCTTTCTAACCTTTTCATCAATCTTGTCTATCCAAGTTATTATTCATATATGTAGTGCTGTAAGAGGGGAAAGAAGTGACTAGTAGAGCCTTTAGTATCCTGCTGGTTTGATTTGGTGAATTTCTTTTTATGTTTAAAGATAGGATCTATAGCCCCTGGCAAAGGTCTGACTCTTTTATGGCAATGGCCAAGCAAAAGGAAACAGTCATAGCCTTATCATGGAAACACTATTCTTTTTCCTTGCTGGTAGTGAAGGGCAAGTATTAAAGCTCATAAGTACATCTCCTTTGGGTATGGTTTAGCCATATCTCCCTAGTGCATGGTGCCATTTTAGCTGTCTCTCAGTTCTCAAGTGGCAGTGATATTGATGCTATTAGAGAATTTTGGTAGGTCATAAGGGGTAGCTATGTAATTTAACATATGTTTCAGGCCTTAGGGCATTGTCTGTAAAGGCTACAAACCTAAGTCAAATTCCCCCCTTTGTGGGTTTTGTGTTATTGGATCCCAGGTCCATTTCTAATGTAAATTGCCAGACTTTTCTTTGGAGAAAATTGTATCATTGTACTAATTTGAGCTTATTACTCTATTAATGCTAGTTATTTTCTTTTTTTCGAGCAAAACAAAAAAGACCAAGGTATTTTTTAATAAAAAATAATACAAATTATACATTAATGATTATATAAGTTAATTAAATTAGTATATAAAAGTTAACAAGGTGAGAGTTATTGTATAATTTAATTATATTAATAAAATATGTTAGTAGACATAAACTATTAATTTAGTCAATTTATAATTATGTATACTATGAACACTATTAGTTTTATTTTTTCAAAATATCAATTATGTATTTTAAATTATTTTGCTATTTTTTAATTCTTATATGTCCATTGCACCTTTTTTTCTTTTTTCTTTCCTTTACTTTCAATAGTTTTAGCACTTACACTATATTTAGAAAGAGAAAAATAACAAAAAAAGAAAAACAAGAGAGGAAAATAAAAGAGTAAAGTAACTTTTTCTTGTTTGAAAAAAGAGGAAAATAAAAAGAAAAAGGAAAATAAACTTTATTTTCTCTTCATTCTGAAATAAAAATAAAAAAAGAAAAAGAAAATGGTAGAAAATAATTTTTTTTTTTCATCTATCCAAACAAAAGGATGAAAAATAATAAAAAAAATAAATTTTATTTTCTCTCTTTATTTTTTTTCTCTCTAAGAAAATTCATAAATATAGTATTAAAGATGCATGATTCACGCGTCTATTTATTGAAATAAATTGTAAATTTTCGTCTTGTTTTGCTCGCCTCGAACATATCATTCTTTTAAATATTTTATTATCTTTAATAAACTGAAAATTAAATTAACGAAATTAGAAAATTAATTTCAAACATTAATTAATTAAAAAAATAAATTAACAAGATTAGGAGAATCAATTCCAATGTCTCATGACTGAGTCCAAATATTAACATTCACGTGCAAAGCACGTGGGTAAAAAAGCTGTAACTATAATTAAACATTCAAAACTTAATTAGAGCATGCGTTGGAATTTATTTTCGAAGAATTATATATATATATATATATATATATATATATATATATATATATATATATATATATATATATATATATATATATATTCAAATGTGCTTCGCCCGTTGTTATTCATTATAACTCATTAAAATGTATTTTAAAATATAATTTAATTTATAAATATTTATATTTTAAATATTATTATAAATATTATATGACATATAAATAATTTAAATAAATATTATATGATATTTTTTTTTAAATTATAGTATTTGTTAGACAATAGAACTTCTTTATAAATTATATTCTTAGTGTAAGTTACTTTCTTTTTATTTGACTTTTTATTTTTGATTAATACTTTCATAGTAGATACTCAAATACTTATTGACAATGTAACATACAATTATTCATAGTAAATATACTTTTACATTAGATTTTTTTTTTTTTGTACTTTATTAATAGTCATTGCAAAATAAAGACGCATAGAAAACTTGTTTTTTTTTTTAAATGAAAAAAGATATTTCTTATTTTCAGTCAGTGACAGTAGTATTCTTAGTGATAGGACCTATTTTTTTGCATGTTGTCCTACTATTATTTTAACATGTATAAAATTCTTGTTAAATTTTTTATACCCCATCATAGTTCCATTGAGTAATATTATAGGATAATTAACTTTAATTCCAATTTGTGATGTGGCAAATTATTTAGTAATAATGTGTTTAGAAACTATTTATTAGTACAATTTACACCTTTTTTTTATTATTATATTTGATATCAGTGCTCAATATTTTCTCTCAATCTTTGCATCAAGTTTAAATAAAACTTTTTCAAATTTGGAAAAAATGAGCATTTATGAAATTTTATAAATAAAATATTTAAATCTAATTTGACTCTTTATAATTACACAGTTACGCAATGCCCTGAATTGTGTAAAAAGTATATTGTTCATCAAATAAACAATGGAGCTTCTGAACATTGTGTTGTATTTAGATTTTATACTTGTGTGTATCAGTAAGAACCTTAGTATTAATAAGTATAAGAATGAATAAAAAATAGAATTTTTTTTTAATTTATAATTATTCGACTATTCAATTTAAAATAAATATGAAATAAAGACATTTTTAATTCAAAATAAACATAAAGTTTGATTTGACTTTTGTCTTTTTCAATTCATATTAAAAATTTACTTATTTACATATTTTTATATATTATATTAGATATTTTGTATTCAATTTATTTATTTATCTACATTTATTTTTAAATGTCATAGTTTTATCTTTTTTATTTTTGAATAAAAATTTTCTCTAATATAATTTAAAATTTATCTGATAATCTAATAATTTGAAATTCTTAATAGCTTTATTCATTCAAAAGATTCAATAATTTGAATTTTGGATTAGTTCTTATTTACTTATCAAATAGAGAAAAATTAAAGATCAACTATATATTCATTTTTTGTTATTAATAAACATAACATGCAAAATATATATATATATATATATATATATATATATATATATATATATATATATATATATATATATATATATATATTGACTTTAATCATACCTTAGCAAGTGTGAATATTGTTAATTCCTTTTTTCTTTTATAAAAAAAGAAATTTTGTATTATTTGGCTAAATGAAAGAATAAACCTTTTGTTTAATATTAATAATTTTTTTATTCTATTGGATTTGTTCATTAAAAAATATAAAATAATAATTTTGTTTAAAAATAAATTTTCAAAATTGTTTACTAATTTCTCATATCTTTTCCTTTTTGAAAAAATACATTGATAATTAACATAATATTATAAACATACTTACAATATGTTATATATTCTAACCATATAAATTAATGAAAATATTAATTTATTCTATTGTGACTACTTATATTTTTGTAACTTTGGTATTAAATATTAAAATATAAGGAAATATAATCCAATATATTGTCATAAAATAATAAATTAACTATTATTTTTAGAAATTAAAATTATATTTAAACAAATAAACTAGTATACTTTTATTATTAATAAAAAATTAAATAATTTTTCTTATAAGAGAAAACAATCATTCTGTAATTATAAAATTTTAATCTTTTTTTATCTTGATCATTTTCCTTAGTAATGAGACTTTTTCATCTTCTTTTTTCTCTTTAATATTTATTATTTCTATTTCTATCATTGATACATTTTAAATATTTTTCTCAATGAAAACTTTAAATTCATCTGATATTATTTAGTTAATCTCACAAGTAAATAATATTTTTCTCTTCATGCCAATTATTTTCTTGTAGAATTTACTATAGTTTTTCTTTCTATGATTTTTCTTTTATTGTAGAATCTCATCCCATTTTTCAATTCAAATTGCTACTTAAAAGAATAAAGTGATTCAATTCCCTTTTCTTTCTTAATCTATATTTCTTTTGTGTTAACACTCATTTTTTCTTTTATTTTATGTTTGTATTTTTTTTTATTCCTAAATGAATAAATATTTATACAATTCTAATTAATTTATTAATTAATAAATTACTAATCTTAAAATATAATATATTAATTATATATTTACTTTTCTAATTGAATAATGATTACATATCCTAAAAAATATTTATATAAATTAATTTATAAATTATTAAATTTTCAAACAAATCTTTATTTATAAGAAAAATTAGTCAAAAATTAATAAGAATATCTTAGTAAATATACTTTATCTCCCCTTGCACACATTTATATATAGTATAAATAAATTGATTAATACAAAATTGATTTTTTATGATTATTCTTTTTATGCTAAAACATAGCATATTAATTGTATATTTACTTTCATAATTGAATAATGATTACTAATCCTAAGTAAACAGCATTATTATTTAATAAATTAATTTATTTATATAAATTAATACAAAATCAATTTTATATGATTATTTTATTAATTGTTACTTAAAACAATAAAATGATGCAATTCCCTTTTCTTTCTCATTTTTTTTTTGTTAAGGCTCCTTTTTTCTTTTACTTGATGTTTGCCTTTTTTTTTTTTTTTTTTTTTGATTCCTAATTGAATAAATATTTATATAATTATAATTAATTTATTAATTAATAAATTACTAATCTTAAAATATAACATATTAATTATATATTTACTTTCCTAATTAAATATTGATTATCTATCCTAAAAAAATAGCATATTATTTATATTAATTAATCTATTAATTATTAGATTACCAAACAAACATTTATTTATAAGACAATAATTAGTCAAACATCAATAAGCATATTTTAATAAATGTGCTTATTCCCCTTCCTTGCATACATTTATATAAAGCATAGATATAGATAAACATATTACTACCATCTATATTATGAATTCAAACCGGTAGAGCCAAGTTTAGACTCACCACATTCTGCACGACCATGGAGGCATGGACTGCACCCACAGTTAGTTCTAGTCTGATTTTTTACTGATATTTTATGTTCATTGTTTGATTTTAGTTTCAATTTCTTTCTATTGGATAATATTAATTATCACTAATCAACAATAGCAAAAGCCGTTCTTTTTTTAATTGAAAATTGGGATGTGAAGCATCAAACATGCATCTAAACATCTCAGTTAAACTGATACCTTCTTAGCACCTGCATTATTTGTTTATCACTTCCCTCTGGTAGAAGTTATAGGATCTCAATGCAACATGCTAAGTCAAAGTGATCGCATTACAACTACTTATAAATTAATTGATAAAAATTCAAGATAACAAAACAAATGTGTAGGATAAACAAGCCTTGGTTAAAATTTAAAAACTACTTCTCAAGAGAGATTTTCCATAGTATTTTCTGTACTATTATATTTGTCAACAAATTGACTGTTATAAAAGTACCAAAATACCAATAAATTGCATAAGATCTCATATACAGAAACATTCAAGTGCATGCAGCTAATATTATTTATGTCTTACTCAATTCATAGTGTTTTTTACCGAACATCAAAAAGCTGTATTAATTACCACAATTATATTAAGAGAACTCCTTGATGATTGTCACCAAAAGAATTTGGACTTCCACAATCACTGTATTATCAACTATGAACCTCTTTGATGCAGCCTTGAGTTTACTGAGAGGTAAAAAATTTCGGAAACCCCAACTGCGGGATGAATTACTGAATTGAGTATGATCTGCAAGACATCATCTACCATTAAGTTACTTTACCCCCACACAAAGATTTAAAGTAAATAGATTTTTCCATAAGATGCATTTTCATTGCTTTGAAGGAGCAAATGTTGATAAATGTCACAATTGAATGCCATTCACCTGTTTTTTCATAATGTTTTCCAGAAACTTGATCCCTTACACGAAAAATGTAGTCAACGTAGACCTTGTGTCCAGAAGCTAGAGTTTCTGAATCGTCCAAGTTTAAAAACATGGACAAGCTTTTGCCTTCTGCTGTTTCAGTCCCATTGGGATAGACTGATAAGTACCTAAATGAAATTGAAAAGATATCAAAATATGGCTCACAGCAATAAAGAAGTAATTTCATATCAATTTTGAAAACGAAAAAATATATCTTTTACTCACCATTTATGCTCACCAATAACGAACACCTCAGAATGATAGTATTCTCGGATAAGCTTGGCAAAATTTTGAACATTCCAAGTGTAGGTGCTATTAGCAAGCTCCTTCACAATAGACACACATTCACCTTTACCAGTACGTTCCATAACAGAAATCTCAGCTCCAAATATACAACAATCATCAACAAGGTATCCATTTGAAGCATCATTAAAAGCAGCTAGTGAAATAAATTGGTCGAAACCCCATTCTTTTTTCATTCCACGAAAACGCCTCATCCTGTCCTTGCCATCTACTCAAAAGATCAAAAGCATACAGACAAATCAGTAAATTAATTCAAATAAACAGTTGAATTTTGAAAAACTAGGGATCTGTTTGACATTGCTAATGAGGAAAACACTACTAAAAATATTGATAGAACATAATTTAAAATTATTTTTAAAGTGAATTTATTATGTTCTAGTCACTGAACAACAATTTTTAAATTGCTTTCTTTATTAGCATCTAAAAAGATGTTTCTGGAAGAATAAGCGTCCCATCTCAATGCCAAACAGACCATAAAAAGGCTAGCAAGTACCTTCAACAACCAAATACTTATCCTGAATTTTATTATGAACAAACAACTTGAAGCACACATTAACCTCCTTATGCAAGGGTAATGCATTTAAATCAGAAAGTACCAAATACAGAGATATGAAGCTATCTTCGTTTACTTTCTTGTTTCCATTAGGGTAAAGAGACAGTCTCCTGAACGAAAACATGAAAGTGGAAACAAGAGCAATTCAAATTAATTAAAACCCCGAATCCCATTAAAGGGAAAAATTAAAAATTCAAAAATTAGAGCCTACCATTTGTATCCGCCAACATCAAAGTCACTGGATTGATAGTTTTCTACCTTTGAAAGTTGGGAAAAATTTTCGATCTTAAATGAGTAGTGAACTGGTGGAAGATCCCTTAATTCCCTTATTATATCTGTTGATTAAGAATCAAAATCACAAACAAATAAATATCTATATGATAATTGTTAAACGATTGAGAGAGAAAATGGGTACCTGTTTGTGTTTCTTGTTCGACATTGAGCTCAGTGATTGGGTCTTCCATAACTGTTTTTACTTGTTCTTTGGCAGTGAGTTCAGCAAGCACTTCTTCCATGGCTGCTTTTACTCCCATTCTCTCTTTGGTCTTTGCCTTTTGGGCAAACTTGCAAGCGAAGGAGTGTAGTAGAAACAAAAGGAAGTAGGGTCTTCTTCCATGGCTGCTTTTACTCCCATTCTCTCTTTGGTCTTTGCCTTTTGGGAAAACTTGCAAGCGAAAGAGTGTAGTAGAAACAAAAGGATGTAGGGTAAAATCTTTTATGTTGGGTCTTTATGGTTAGGGCTGCAAAGAGGAAAAGACAATAAGGAGGGTCAGACATGGTGTCTGGCGAAGAGTCTCCGACACTCAAGTCTTTATTAGGGTTTTGCTGATGATTAGAGAAGAAGAGTTTCGTGAGAGAGTATAGAGTTCAATCAATTTAAATTATGCATTAAACTTTCTTTTAATAGGCCTGGGGATCAAACAAAAGTTAGATGCTTGTTTAGAGAAAAGAGATAATATCTCCTGATAGGGCTCTGATTGATGTAGTTGGTATAAGATTTTTTCCATAGGATTTTTTTAATAAGGTTTTTACAAAGTATATTATTTGTAATAAATATTTAAGAGAGAGTGTTGTAATAATATTTAATTAAGTGGTGTAATAAATTATATGTCTATTCTATTTTTTTAAATAGATATTCTTATGTAAGTAGAACTTTATTTTTATTCCAATCTCTATAACTTTTTACACACATAAATAAGTGTTTGCATTCAATAAAATAATACACACAGAAATTATTCTCTTTTTTATTTTTTCTTTATTTTTCTCTTTTCTTTCTCCCTATTTTATAACAAATTAATCATTATTTACTTAATTGTGATAAATTTGTTAGGGATTCCAAAAGGATAATCTAATCCTAATATAATGAGGCCATTTCTTTTGCTATTAATTAGTAATTTCGTTCACAATAAAATGATGTACACTGTTTGTGAGATAAATCTTTGTAAAGAATTTGAGTTTCAGCCAGTTAAGTATATGGCATAAGAATAAAATTACTAATTTATATTAATTAGTATTATTTGAACTTGTGGAACTATTAGAAATTAATACAAATGACTAAGGTGATTCATGCAGGAATATATTTATTAGTGGGTCTACAATTAGTATCATAAATTAATTAAATTATTGTTTAGTGCAACAACCTGGTTTTTTCGTAATTTATAATTTCCATTTTAATAAGAAAAATAATTATTTTTCGATAAGTTAAGAAATAAAAATATTTTAAAAAATAAAATATAATTTAAGAAAATATTTTCATATAAATTTATTATTTTTCATTTTGAAAGTATTATGAAATAAAAATATATTATTTTGTTTGGTTTATAATAATAATAATAATAATAAAGATTGAGATGATAATAGTAATAATATTAATATTAGTACAGAAATAATTATATAATATATTGTATAAATTATTAAGAGTTTACATATATATATAATGAAAGAAAATGTATGTTGTATAGGTGTATAAATAGAAAAAATGAAAGAAAAAAAAAGAAAAAAAAAAAGAAACAGAAGGCAGAGTCGGGGAGAGAGGAAGGGAGAGACAGAGCCGAGAGAGAGAGACGGGTGAGCTGAGCTCTGGCCGGTGATGGGTTGCACTGCCACCACCTAGACCCTCCTCAACCACCGGCGACCACGAGGAAACCAATGGTAGCCGGAAATGATAGCCGATAATGGCAGACCCGTGAGATAGAGGTTTGTCGACGCCGATGGTTTAAACCATGATTTTTGGCTATTCCGATGGCGGATGAGGGCAATTCTGGTGGCTATGGAATGGCCTCATCACGAGCTTCAATTTGATACCTGGCTCGTCGGCTGAGGATGACCGGAGGAGGAGATCAGAGATTGAGCCACCAGAACTTTCGAGGCATTTTTTGGCCGAACGGAAGAGCGTAGTGGCGAATGGTGGACATGTCCGTGCTCTTGGCATCAAGACGAACACAACGGCATCAACCTCGCTTCCATCTGCCACCTGCAGCGGCGACACATTGCCGAACAGTCGCCGGCACATGGCCCCATGCACCGCGGTGACAGAGACCTCCAACAAGTCGTTCTTCATGCATACAATCCGATTCCGAAGCTAGATTTCAAAAATTTGATTCTGGTGAGCATAAAACACATTTTCGTTAAATTAATTCCAATGTTTAAATTTTTGAAAAATTGTTAAGTTGTTTATATTTGTTATTTTAGTGTTAATTTGATAGATAAAAATTGTTATTAAATTGTATAAAAATTGTTTAAAATATAATTAGATCATTGATGATTTTCCTTTAATTATATAGTTGAATATTGTTAAATGATATGAATTTCCTTTAAATTGTTAGTAAATATATATATATAGTTAATTATTACATAAATAATATTAAAATAATTTTGTTAAGCTAATGGAGCGATATTATGAATTTGTTAATGATAATTGTATATAGATTTATTACTGATTTAATTAGATAATAAGAAAGTTATTTATGTATTTTTCTTAAATATATGTATAGATGTTAATATACAATTGTAATACATACATAATATTATATGGTTAAGTTAATTTATAGTATTTCTTTGAATTTATATAATATAAGATATAAATTATATAACAAATGGATTTCTTTATATACTGTGAAATTATATTTTTATTTGAATTTCTTAGTTATTTTAACAGAATATTAAGATGATATAATTTTATAAATATGTTAATAATTTTATTAATGAGATTAATGAATTAGATTAGAGTAAGATAAGGATGGCAGATGGGTTATTTGTTATATTGGAGGTCTGGACTGGACAATTGTATTGTGTTGCCTATTGAATTAATGTTTATTGATTTTCAGGGGGATTAGCCCAATTTTAGAGGAAATGCTACTAAATTTTCGTTAGACTTATAGGAAATATATAAGGATAAGTCATAGAGGATTTAATTGATAAAGATTTGATGAATAGATTATAAGAATAACAAGTAAAGAATTGAATCATAATTGATATGTGAATTGGGATTTTACGTGTAGCTAGATAAGAATCGAGGAAAAGATGATTTGAGTGCAAGTGGAGATGGGTTGAACCTAACTAGAGGATATAGCGATAAGGGTGAGTAATTACTATCCCATTTTCTATTGCGAATCTAATATCGAAAACCGTATTATTGTTAAACCACTTTGTGTGAAACTTCTATCCATTTGAATTTCCTAATCGCTATGAGAATAACAAATAATAAGTCCATAAAAGTTTCTTCCATGTGCTTATTGCAATACATGTATGATTATTCGATTTCCTTTCAATAATATGATTGAACTACATATATGTGTTTATTATGATTTTAAAAGTTATAAAGTATTTACTAAAATAGTTATTAATGAGTTTATAAGTGTTAAATGAGTTTATGTTTATGTTTATGTTTATTATTTTAAAAGTTATATATTTTTATGTTGATTTTATAAGTGTTAAATGAATTTGCTATTGATGAGTGTTAAAGAATTTTATATGGATATTTGCAGTCTCCTATGTGGGTACTTAATTTGTTAAATCCTCTTATAAGATATGTGATATTCTATTGTTTTCCCTATACAATAAGTTATATGCTAGTGCATTGTTATATGTTTATTAAAGTTACTTTTATTTGGTTTTTGAATTTTCAAGCAGAGATCCCCTTATCCAGTGTAAGGAACACCGGGCAGTGTACACTGTAGTGACTCCAGCTAGCAGGAGGTATGATCCTAGTCGCTTGGCCTGGCCCGCTTAGCGTAAGAAGTATGGTATTGCTCCGCAAGAAGAGCCTTTACCATTAATGTGAATTTGATAAGATGCATGGATCAAATCTGCATCCAATTATTGTAGACCAGATTTCTGCTAATGACACGATATAATATGATAGTATTTTATGAATGATATTTTACAAGAAAGTACAAGATGTTTGGTGAATGCTCCGCAAGAAGAGTTGCCATTATTATAATGTTGATGAGAAGATATGAATTAAAATCATCTCTCATCTATTGTAAAAGATTTTAAAGATAATTACGAGATAAAAAAGTTTTGAAATGTATTTCATAAGTTGTATTTACAATTGTACTTGAATCGAATTTCAAGTTATTAGTTATTTAAAGAAAGTATTTCAAATGTATTATCAGTTACATGAAATCTTATTTGAAATGTGTTACTAATTATTTGAAGGTATATTTAAAAGTATAATTGATTACTTGAATTTGTATTCAAAGTGTATTGCAAATTATTCATATTTAAATGATAATTTTCAAATTTGTTAAAATATTTGTTATACGACTTGACTTTCAAAAGTATAATGAGTTATTAATATTTGATAGTTATTTTCAAGAATAATATACATTATGTGCTATTCAATATATATATTTAAATATGTTATTGATACTTGATTTAAATTTCCAAAAGTATTATTGATAATCATTGTCGTTCATCTCCTTTATTAACTAATATGTTTATATATATATAAGTCAGCCAAATGTTCTCCTTGTTCATAAATCTTGAATACTGAGCCATGTGATCTACTGCAATATAAATTTTTACTCATTGAGTCATAAATTCACTCCCCTTTTCTCAAATTTTTCTACAGGAAATTAAAAGTGATCGGTCGGAGTTGAAGTACGAGTTGGCTTAGAGATGACTTATATGTTAGAATAGAAGTTCTTTGAAGATATTTATTATGTTATTTGTATGCAAGTATATGTATATTCTGTTAGTTGCTCCGTAAAAATTGATGTTTTAGCTATATTAATTTGTAATAAAATAATCTGTTTATGTAAGAATGAGAAATATATATGAATTAATCGATAAGTGTTATTGATAATCATTAGGAAGAGTGCATAGAATTGTATTATGAGATGATGATGTGATTCAGGCTGAGATCTTGGGCAGTGTTGATGTGATTTGCATTTTAATTGCTTGATACTACAATGGTTTTGATAGCAGGTAAGGCGTTTTATGGGTTTTCGGTGCCCTTATGGCTACCCATGCCCTAGAATCGTGCATCCCAAAAGTGGGATGTGACAGAAGTGGTATTAGAGCAGAGGAATTATGAGGTCAGGCCTAAGTCTCACTCATGTATGCTGATCCCTAGGAACTCTCGCACATGAACAATGGCGAAGCACAACTCTCAGCCTTGGGATTTATAGGGACAGTGGTATAATCCTGCCCAAGAATGGGGACAAAGGTATAGTCCCGCTCATACGTGCTTTGATAGGTACCCTTTATTGCCATTCTACTGGTGACAAAAGTGGTATTAGAGCAAAAATAGAGGTTTATCATATAAGATGAGATAAGTTTTGATAAATTAAGAGTGTATTAGACTAAGTAAGCTATGGAGCATAGGATTCTTTGTTGTTATTGTTCTAATTTCTCTAAGTATCGGCAAGAGACTCATGTTTTGATTTGACTTTTATACATTCTTCTCTTATGCTGCGATGCCACCTCAATTATGACTCGAACAAGATTGTCCTGGCATATTTGTTCTATCTTGAACAAATTTTAATGCATGCTTGTTATGTTTTCTTAATGTGATTATGTTTGTGTGTATTGAGGCTATGTATTTATGTATGTTTACTTTATTTTGATAGATCGATTATATTACTTGATGTGTTTAGAGTTGATATAGCTAAGATAAGGTTACATGTGAACTGTGGAGTATAAGTAAATAGTGTTTTAGGAATGAAATGATAGATTGGATTAATAGATTTTCGTGATTTGATAATTTGAATATTCTTATGATATTTGATATGTTCTTGATAAAGAGATATATGTGTGATGTTGAAAGGTAGAAGTTATTTTGGAGATAATGTGAAGATTGAATTTTAGAGTGATTAAGTTAATTAATATGATAGTAAATTTAATAATATGAATATTGGGTTGAAATTTTAGGTGATTATAAGGAGTTGATTGAGAACTATGGAGTAGTGGTGAAGGTATGATTCTTTTAGCGATGTGATGTATAAATTAATTGTTAATAAGATATTTAAAGTGAGTTGAGATATAATTGTTGTTTAGAGATAAGGAGATATAAATAGTGTAATGATAGATATATTTAAGAAGTAATGAGTGAGGAAAAAAAAATTTTTTTTTTGTTAAATGACAGTATAAGAATGGAGTAAATCCCAATTATATAAAGACTATGGTTATAGAATTATAAATTTAAAATTATCCAAAATTAGGAGAGGCCATTAGTGTGTGCTTATATTAAAAGTATGATAATTGGTATAATACAAGTTATGATTTGATTGTTACTATGTATTTTAGACATTAATAAGACAATGAGAAAAGGTATATTTAAAATTATAATTAATTTGAGGTGAAATTAGAACTTAAGGAGATATAAAGGCTATACAAATGTTTCTTAGTAATCGTGGAGTTTTAAATTAATTGTCTTTATGAAGGTTGATGATTAGTAAAAGAGATTAGGCAAGATCAAAAGAGAGATGTGCATAAATATATAGTTCAACAGGATAAGAGTTAAAGATTGGTCATGAGGCCTAGAGGAACAAGATATGCAATTTGAGGAAAAATATGGAAGAGGAATAGTAGACAGTTAATGATAGGAAATGAAGTTAGTAGGCAATGAATTGAAATAAATGAAAGTGACTAGAATTCTTTGGCTAGAAATATAATGTGAATAATATAATTACTCAAGCTTGCTAAAGTGAACTCTTTGTTTTGAAAATTTGGGGACGAATTTTCTTTAAGGGGGGTAGAATGTAACAACCCGATTTTTTCGTAATTTATGAATTTTCATTTTAATAAGAAAAATAATTATTTTTCGATAAGTTAAGGAATAAAAATATTTTAAGAAATAAAATAAAATATAATTTAAGAAAATATTTTCATACAAATTTATTATTTTTAATTTTGAAAGTATTATGAAATAAAAATATATTATTTTATTTGGTTTATAATAATAATAATAATAATAATAATAATAATAATAATAATAATAATAATAATAATAATAATAATAAAGATAAAGATAGAGATGATAATAGTAATAATATTAATATTAGTAGAGAAATAATTATGGAATATATTGTATAAATTATTAAGAGTTTATGTATATAAAATGAAAGAAAATGTGTGTTGTATAGGTGCATACACAGAAAAAATGAAAGAAAAAAAAAAGAGAAATAGAAGGAAGAGTCGGGGAGAGAGGAAGGGAGAGACAGAGCCATGAGAGAGAGAGACGGGTGAGTGTGAACTCTCAATTTTGCACCCTCATTATCCAAATGCAACCTTAACATTTGCTGAGTTTAATGTGCTACACGGAGCCGTTACAGTGGTCCCACTAAATTCTTTAGCGAGTAGGAGTTTGGGGGCAGCACCCTTGAAAGAAAATTCTTTAGGCTTCATTTACATTGCCACCAGACATCTAAATTTTCCAAACTCCATACCAACAATTAATGTATACAAAAAAAAATCTCAAAAAATGTGCCGGCACCACGTGGCATGTCGCACAGTAGGCGTGGGATGCTGTGCCAAAGCTATGTGGCGCCACACAGGGTTCTACAACCTTCTGACGCCAGTGGGCCCCACCTGCACAGAAAATGACCCTTTTACCCTTTTCAATCTAATTTTCAGCCCTTTTTAGCCCTACTCCTCATGGTCTTTTCACATTTTCATTACCTAAACTACTCTCACCCAGTTTTCCTATAAATACCCCCTCCACTTCTCATTTCAAACCACCTCTTGAATTAGTATTGATGGTTATCTACTAATTCATCTTTTCTTCTCCCTCCAACCACTCTCTAATTAATTACTTAATCTTTTTAATTAATTAATTTTCTCACCCTAACCAAGTTAATTAATCTTTTTAATTAACTAAAAATACTTTTTTAAATCAAAATTAATTACTCAATTAATTAATTAATCTTTTTAATTAATTAATTAATCACTTTTTTTTCTCTAAAATCAAATTATTCTTTTTTTTTAATCCACATCTCATCCAAATTAATTAATTAATCTATCTACCCATCCATCCATTTCATTACATTAATTAGTTAATTAATCATTTTAATTAATTAATTAATCCCTCAAATCAATCCAATCATCCGGTCCCGATAAAATAGAATTTCGGTCCGGTAAAACTTTCCACCCATTAAAAGCAAAGGTATCAGCCTTCTTCCCTCACTCTCAAAACACCCAAAGCAAAATCAATCTGATAAACTCCTAAACCCTTCCACTTAATCGTGAAACGAACTACATGGGTTTTGATCCCCATTCAATGAGGTACGTAGGCACATTTGGAATCTAAATCCAAATCTTAAATCCAAATCACTATTAATCTCTTTTTCCCTTTTTAATTTATAGATATTTTATTTTAATTTTCTCCTTGCACTCATATCATATTCATGCATCTTATTTACAATTATCATCTTATAATATTTGTTATTCATGAAATCAATTTTTCAAAGTCAAATTAAAATTTAGAGTCCAATTTTGATTATTTAAAACCAAAAATCTAGTATCCGAGCTCAATCTGATTCGAGGCTAGTGATTTTATCCTTGAGCAAATTAATTGAAAATTAATGAATTGGAGTCAACTGGGTTTTTCCTTAATTTTTCCATTTAAAATAAATTAGGGTGGCGACTAGTAAAACCATTTTCAAAACAAACAAATCTGAACCCGAGGGTTCCATCATGAGTCTAAACCAGAATGAGCATTCCGGTTCCCTCTAGCAGACCTGGCCGGTGCTTCGGCGAGGCCTCACAGCTGGTAACTCCATTGGGGATAGGTTGCCACCTTTTTTCAATAAAAAGGAAAGTAAGAGGATTACTATTTGGTTAAGAAAAAATTTTTCCAAAATAATATCCGTTTGGCTCATTAAGTATAATTTGACTTTCATACATCACTTTGCATAATAAAGTCTCATTGCCTAAACGTTAGCTTTAGAAAAACTTTTGGATAGTGAGTAACATTGGCTCGACAACTCTCTTTGAGTATATTGGGAGATAGCAAAAGCATTCCACCCCACGATGAATCCTTGATCATTTCGATGGTTTAACATGCAATCAGTACTGTTGGACCCACGCGAGGCTCTTTGCTTTATATGTGATTAGGTATATCAATACTCTAGTGGGACGAGGACACTTAATCAAACTACCCTTCACCCTTGTGCATATAGTCACCCTAGCACTGACCTTAGGCTCCGTGAACCATAATGCTTGCGTGCATATTCATGAAATATTTTTGGCATGCATTGTGACATGACCATACATAAATGTTATAAGACCAAGAACCTTGAGTCTATGTTATGCCTTGAACCAAGTCGAGCATTAACCTTCAATCCTCAAAACACTTTTGGCCTAAGACTTTTGGCTTATTACCTCCCCCAAGACTATTGGCACCACCATCACCTTAAGCCGAAAACCTCTTGGTCCCAACCTAAGCCCTAACTCCTTAAGCCCAAAACTTTTTGGCCCCGACCTAAGTCCTAATCCTTAAGCCCAAAACCTTTAAATCCAAACACCAATACCCTTGCCCAAACACTCTAAGATATCAAACCCTCATTAAGACCAAAACCTTTCGGTCCCAACCTAAGTCCTAATCCTCAAGCCCAAAACCTTTTGGCCCTAGCTTAAGTCTTAATCATTAAAGCCTAGAACCTTTTGGCCCCCAACTTGAGTCCCAAATCCTTAAGCCCAAAACCTTTCGGCCTTGACCTAAGTCCTAATCCTTAAGCTCAAAAACTTTTTGCTCCCAACCTAAGACCTGATCTTCAAAGCCCAATACCTTTGACCCAATGAATAATCATTACCCTAAAAACCTTAAGTATAAAATGTTTGGACCAGATCGCCTTAGGAAATCCTTTTTCTCCTCAAAATTTGCATCCTTTCATCATTTTTTTTTCATGCCTTTTTCATACACTTACGCTTCTTTGTCTTTTTTGCCTTGAAGGTACCAATGGCCCACTCTTTCGACCGAGATGTCATGAATGCATTTTTCTCTAACATCCTCAAGAGCCAAGAGGAAAATTTCCAAGCCATACTCACCTCTGCCCTTGACGCTCAACAAGCTAATTTCAATAAAGCTTTAGCTGTCCAACAAACCAAATTTAACAAAGCCCTGATTTCTCAACAAGTCAGCTTCAACAAAGCATTGGCTCAACTCACAAAAGCCCTATGTTTCCAAAAGCAGTCTATGCATTCAAATCCCCCATTTTGCTAACCAGTCTAAGTCAAATCCAATTGACTCCATTTCTAGTGTACCCCATCTTGATCTAGCCAACATTGCAGCTCCTCCTATGGTTAATCAGCTCGACACCTCTCTTTTCTCAACCAACACCGCCTTTGGTCATGTTATTGCAACCATACCAACTCCTATCATTAGCCTTGCCCATGATAAAAAAAGTGTGCAAAAATACTACACATCTAACCTCAAATGCTCTCGCCAACCCAATTCCTGTTATTGATCTGACCAAAAATCTCATGCCACTAAACACCAAAGTCAACTTCCCTCCTTCCTTGAATCCTTTTTAGGGAAGGGAAACTTCTACCCAACAAAATATCAAAGGACCCATCAAACTACCATTAAAGTGCAACACCACTGTGCAGTAAGCTCACACAATTGAGAAAAGATGCAAGAATAGTAATCCTTCTGCTATCACTCCAATTATCTCATCCAAGCAAAAAGGAAAAGAGGTAGCTACCATCACCAACCATCAATCCCATAAACCAGAGAGAAAAAAGTTCACTGATTTGGGAATTTCCTTAAGCACAGTTTATAAGATGGCCTTTAAAGCTGACTTGGTTAAGCCTCTAGAGCCGAAAGCACCCTCTATCCATCTATCCAAAAACTATAGACATGATCAGTACTGCGAGTACCACCAAGGAGCTAGGCACAAAACCGAGATGTGCAAAAATATAAAGCATCGAATCCAAGACCTTATTGACAATGGAGATATCCTCCCTCCAAAACTGGTACCTAATGTACCCATCGACCTTAGGGACATCATCAATCTCAACCGGGAATACACCTTGTGTGATTCATCTAACCTATTCAGTGACTAGCACTTTAAGGAAAGCCTTGGCCTAACTGACATGCCCTTTTTTTTTAGTCCTACGATAAAGTTGAGTCCAATCAATCTTGAGTCAGAGTCATCTCAGGTCCAAGTTTGAGTCTTTTGAGTCTGTTGAATTTTTCTCTTAATTTGAATCTTATGCTTGTTTCTTTTCTTTTTGCCGTCAATTGTCTAAGGTCAAAGTCAGAGCTTAGCATGTATTTCTATCCTTTTAAGTTTGTAATGACTTTTCTATCTTAATAAAAGTTTAGATTTTTGATATTATATCTCGTGTTCTTTTTTGAATCTAGCTTGAATGATACACCATAAAAAAAAAAAAAAGGATAAATAAAATAATAATAATAATAATAATAATAATAATAATAATAATAAATTTTTGCTTATATTACATGATAACATCATGCCAAGACTGAAGATGGAATAGCTTTTAGAACTCAGCAACAAAGTTATTGTGTGCATCAAGGCTATCCTTCCTTAGGACAAGCTTGACTAGTTGTTTATTTAAGGCAATCAAATCCTAAATCTCTGATCAAGTATGAGAACATCTTAATGACTGAAGATCACTTCACAAAGAGGATCAAAGAAAAGCAGTGTCAAGTTTTGAAGTAGTCAATTTGCTGAAATGGAGAAAGGCTCGATGAGAAGCTGCAAAATAGATCAAAAGGCTAACAAGATTATCATGCCTAAGTTTTTCCCACATTGAAAAAACAAATAAAAAAAAAGACTGTGTGTCATGCAAATTAGATTCTATTTTGAGTCATGTCAAAATCCATCTGAATCTATCGAGTCAATCTAAATAAACTATTCTCATGAGTAGTCAAATAATTTTATCCTCCTCAAAGTCGTCCTTCTTTGTGTCACCCTTTTTTTTTTCTTCCCTTAATCATTCAAAGGGTAAAAAAAGATTTCAAGTCAAATATCGAGTCATGACAAATAAAGCTGCCCTTACCCATCACCAAAGGCATGTCACTTAAAGACATTCATATTCTTTTGAGCAAGTTTCGATTAGTCCACCACCTCTTTTCAAGGGCAAGATCTCTAAGTCATGTTTTCCTATCAAAGTGTATGAGTCACCAAAAGACCCAAATTAGATGGCTCTCCCTCATTTCCTAAAAGTTCATTCCTACCTCTATGCCAATCTAATTGAACCCAAAAAGCAATACATTCCTTCCTTTCTATGAAGCATTGAAAAAAAAAAAAAGGGAGGGGGGAACAACCATAAAGGTAAAGCCCTTGGCAGAAATCAAAACTCTTGAAAGTCTGTATCACCCAAGCCATGCACCAAAAGCCCATAACCCACTTTGTTGGCAAAATGAAAGCCATGCACACTTTCTAAAAGCCCCAACTTCAAATCCCATGCCAATGGAGGAAGCCTACCTCTCATTTCCAAAGTTCTAGCTTCTTGATAAAGCCAAGCCACTCAAAGGATCCCACTGTGAACCCAAAATCAAGGCATACCCCTCTTATCTACTCAAAGGAAACCCGATCTCCAAAATCCAAGTAAACTTTCCAAACTTAACCAAGCCATTTATCCTTGTGACCAAAACCCTATCATACCAAGACTAGAACTAGAGCCAAGATTAACTGAATCCTAATACCTACCAACCTATTTGTTTAAACCTCTTGTCAAACCAAAGCCAAAACCAAACCCTGAGAGAAATCCAAACCCTATACTCCTTAATTAACTGCCTAAGTGACCCAGTCGGGCTAAGAGCATTGGGCCACATGGAGTGAACCATAAGTCTCTATCATGTATGCTAACTTATAATCCCCCTCATTGCCATAAGCTTCCAAAGTCAAACCAGGGGTAAACCATTGACTCGAACCAATTCTTCCTCCGAAGTATTGAGAAATCTAATTCTCTTCCGGACCTGAAATAAGCCACTTGCCACTAAATCCATCATAGACTAACCCCGTTGTCCCATTGCCATGCCAAGCCCTAACTCATGTCAAAATAGTTGAATTATTGCCTTCTTCCTAAAATCACCATTTCATATAACTAGCCATTGGTTCAAGGCATGTTGCTTGCATGAACGTCTTTCTGCTTGGGGTCAAGATTAACTGTCATTGTCATCACTCAAAAAAATCACAGAATTGTCAGCGCTTCCTGGAATAATCCTAAGAATCCATAAAAAAAAATCAAAATAATCATCTTGCAACCAGCATGGCACTTTAAGAGTCAGCATTGCATGCAAATCACATTCACAAAGTAAACTCATGAATCCACCCTTATGCATCCACGCAATCGTCCATCACAGACATTATCACAAATCATGCATGGCATAGAAGTCAAATTAAAGGTCTGTGAATTCTGAAATATGCATACATCATTTGTGCACCAGCATCTATGCAATCATCTATAATCATACATCATCATGCACAAACTGAGCCAATAGCCTCACTGACATCCCTTTAAGCTAACCAGTACTTCCTCTAAGCTGACCGATACCTCTTAAAACTGACCAATGCCTCTTTGAAACTAAATGGTACCTTTCGAGATCTAATCAATGAAGCATGACTTCCAGAGTCCCTTTATTCCCAACAAAGTTCCTTTAAGCCTTCTGAAAGGCCTAACCCCTTATATTCAGAAGCCCAAGTTTCTTTGGCACAACCAAAATCTTGTCAGAATCTCTTGAGCCCATTCGCCATATGCCGAGGCCCTCATATCAAGATCTTTTCAGAATCTCTTGAGCTGACTTGCCATAGGCCGAGACTCTTCCCTTTATCAAAATATTTTCAGAATCTATCCAGCAGACTCGCCATAGGCCAGGGCTCTTCCCTTACCAAAATCTTATTAGAATCTTGTGAGCCGACTTACTATAAGCTGACGCTTTTCCTCTATCAAAATCTTGTCAGAATCTCGCGAGTTGACTTGCCATAAGTTGAGGCTCTTTTTTCACTAAATTATCTTGTCTAAAATCATCTTTACCTATAGCATTAAGGCCAAACAGATAGCCTTGATTGAGATTTACTCCAGATTATTTTTATCTCCAACATTAAGGCCAAATAGATAGCCTTGATTGAGATTTACTCCAAATCATCTTTACCTCCAATATTAAGGCCAGGCAGATAGCCTTGATTGAGATTTTTCCCAAACCTTCTTCATCTCCAACATTAAGGCTGGACAAATAGCCTTGATTGAAATTCACCAAACCTTTTTCATCTCCAACATTAAGGCCAGACAAATAGCCTTGATTGAAATTCACCAAACTTTTTTCATCTCCAACATTAAAGCCGGATAGATAGCCTTGATTGAAATTCACCAAACCTTCTTTATCTCCAACATTAAGGCCAGAAATATAGCATTGATTAAAATTCACCAAACCCTCTTTATCTTCTAACATTAGGGCCGAACAGATAGCCTTAATTGAAATTCACTAAGACCATCCTCGTATCCCACATCAAGGCCGAACAGATAGCCATTGAAAAAATCTCATTTATCCTAGAGAGCCTGCTCCTAAAAGACCTAACAAGAACGCATAAGCCCAGACTCTGAAATGGCACCTCTTCCCAACGTTCACTATCATCAGAATCACCTTTTGTTCAAAGTCAATTCTGGTGAGGGGGTAATTATGAACCCTCAATTTTGCGCTCTCATCATCCAAATGCAGCCTTAACACTTGTTGAGTTTAATGTGCTACGTAGAGCCATTACGGTGGTCCCACTAACTAGTTAGCAGGTGGGGGTTTGGGGGCAGCGCCCCCTGTGAATCCTTAATTTTACACCCTTAGCATCCAACCGCAACCGTAGCACTTGCTAAATTTAACTCATTGCTGCCCCTGAAAGAAAATTTTTTAGACTTCATTTACATTGCCACCAGGCATTCAAATTTCTCAAAAAAAAAAAGAGAGAGAGAGAACAACCTCGGAAAGCGTGCCACACCACGTGGCGCACCGCACGGGAGCCGTGTGGCACTGCATCAGGTCTGCGCGGTACCGCACCGCCCCTTTGCAGCACACCGCAAAGGCTTGATGTGGCGTCGCACAGGCCTGGTGTGGCGCCGTGCCAGGGCACGCCCCATTCTACTCCAATGGGCCCCACATGCATAAAATGACATTTTTACCCCTCTTTATCCAATTATTAGCCATTTTCTGACCCCATCCTTTTGGTCTTTTCACATTTCTATTACCTAAACTACCATCTACCCATTTGCCTATAAATAGGCTCCCATTCCCTCATTTTTAGACATTCTTGAATTTGAGTAGATGGCTATCCTCAAATTCCTCTCTTCTTCTCCCTCCAATCACTCTCTAATTAATTAATTAATCTTTTTAATTAATTAATTAACTCACCCTAACCACGTTAATTAATCTTTTTAATTAACTAAAACTCTTTTTTAATTAATTACTAAATTACTAAATTAATTAATCTTTTTAATTAATTAATTAATCACTCTTTTTTTCAAAAATAATTCCTTTTTTCAAAATCAAATTAATCATTTTTCTTAATCCACTTTTCATCTAAATTAATTAATTAATCCTTTTAATTAATTAATCACTTTTTTTCCAAAATCAAATTAATCATTTTTCTCAATTCACTTTTTCATCCAAATTAATTAATTAATCTTTTTAATTAATTAATTAATTAATTAATTCATCCATCCCTTTCATCATATTAATTAATTAATCATTTTAATTAATTAATTAATTAATCTTCCAATGCATCCAATCACCTTGTCCCGATAAAATGGAATTTCGGTCCGGTAAAACCCTTCACCTACCAAAAGTCAAGATATCAGCCTTTCTCCTCACTTTCAACACATCCAAACCAAAATTAATTTAATCAACTCCTAAACCCCTCCACTTAACCGTGGAACGAACTACATAGGTTTTGATCCCCATTCAATGGGGTACGTAGGCACGTTTGGAATCTAAATCCAAATCCCAATCAATCTTCTTTTCCCTTTTTTTTAAAAATTAATTTGTGAATATTTTATTTTCACCATTCATTCATATTTTGCTATATTCATGCATTTTCTTTAAAATGATCTTATAAATTAAACTTAAGAGCCAAATTTAGATTATTTAAAACCAAAAACCTAGTCCCCGAACTCAACCTGGTTTGATATTAGTGATTTTTATCCTTGGGTAAATTAATTGCAAAATTAATAAATTGGAGTCAACTGGGTTTTTTCCGTAATTTTTCCCATTTAAAATAAATTAGGGTGGCGACTTCTAAAAATCATTTTCAAAATCAAAAAAATCTGAACCCGAGGGTTCCATCATGAGTCTAAACCCAAATGAGCATCCCGGTTCCCTCTAGCGGACCGGGCCGGTGCTCGGGCAAGGCCTCATAGCTGGCGACTCCACTGGGGATCGAACCTAGAATCTCTTTTTTCTTTTCTCTTTTTTTTTAGAGATTGGTTGTTGGCATGGAGTTTGAAAAATTTGAATGCCTGGTGACAATGTGAATGAAGTCTAAAAACTTTTCTTTTGGGGGCGCCGCCCCCGAACCCTTGCCCGCTAATCGGTTAGCGGGACCACCGTAACAGCTCCGCGCAATGAGTTAAATTCAGCAGGTGCTAAAGCTGCGGTTGGATGCTGAGGGTGTAAAATTAAGGGTTCACAGTTGCCCCCTCATTAGAATTGGCTTTGAATAAAAGGTGATTCTGATGATAGTGAACATTGGAAAGAGGTGCCATGTCAGACTCTGGGCTTGTGTATTCTTATCATGTCCTTTGGGAGGAGGAACTTTATCAATGGCTATCTATTTGGCCTTGACGTTAGTTGCAAAAATGGTCTCAGTGAATTTTAATTAAGGCTATCTGTTCAGCCCTAATGTTGGAGATGAAGAATGTTTGAGGCAAATCTCAATCAAGACTATTTGTCCGGCCTTAATGTTGGAGATAGAGAAAGTTTGGTGAATTTCAATCAAGGCTATCTGTCCAGCCTTAATGTTGGAGATAGAGAAGGTTTGGTGAATTTTAATCAAGGCTTTTTGTCCGGCCTTAATGTCGGAGATAGAGAAGGTTTGGTGAATTTCAATCAAGGCTATTTGTCCGGCCTTAATGTTGGAGGGTAAAGATGACTTGGGTGAATCTCAATCAAGGCTATCTGTCCGGCCTTAATGTTGGAGGTAAAGATGGTTTGGGTGAATCTCAATCAAGGCTATATGTCCTTCAATCAAGGCTATCTATCCGGCCTTAATGTTGGAGGGTAAAGATGACTTGGGTGAATCTCAATCAAGGCTATCTGTTTGGCCTTAATGTTGGAGGTAAAGATGACTTGGGTGAATCTCAATCAAGACTATCTGTTTGGCCTTAATGCTAAAGGTAAAGATGATTTTGGACAAGATAATTTAGTGAAAAGAGAGCCTCGACCTATGGCGAGTCGGCTCATGAGATTCTGAGGAAGAGCCTCGGCTTATGGCGAGTAGGTTCAAAAGATTTTGGTTGTGCCAAAAAAAACTTGGGCTTTTGAATGTGAAGGGTTGGACCTTTCAAAAGGCTCAAAGGAACTTTGCTAGGAGTAAAGGGACTCTGGAAGTCACACTTTATTGATTAGATCTGAAAAGGTATCTTTTAGCCTTAAAGAGACACTGGTCAGTTTCAGGAGGTGTCAGTAAGCTTGGAGAAAGTATTGGTCAGCTTTAAGAGATGTCGGTGAGGCTATTGGCTCAGCTTATGCATGATGGTGCATGATTGCAGATGATTGCATAGGTACTGGTGCACAGATGATGCATGCATGTTTCAGACCTTCTATTTGACTTCTATGCCATGCATGATTTGTGATGATGCTTGTAATGGATGATTGCATGAATGCATGAGGGTGGAGACATGCATGTGTGGACTAAGAAACTCGATAAAGCTAAGGAATTCAAGTTGGGTTGGTATGAAAGAATTGCCATGGTGGCATTATGAGGAGTCAAGGGGTTGCTTCAGATTTCAGAATCTGGTGGCCCGTGGTTTCTGTTTTGGTGCTGCCGAGAAGAAGCTGTGCCTATTCCAAAAAGATAGGGAATACGGCTTGGCTGCAACTCAAGGCAACTCTAGTGGTGCCAAAGTTCAAAGTCTAGCATTTTCTAAATTTTTCAGCATTTTTTGACTTACCTCAGGATGTTGCAAGCCAAATGATGGTTGGTGATGGTTAAGTGAATTTGACCATTATGATTGAGAAGTTCCATGATTTTGGTGACCAGGGAATATGAGGGGTACAGAGGCTCAGCATGAGGGCCTTGATTTTCTATTTGAGTGTTAGTTATGGGTTTATTGAATGGGGGTGATGCCACAGTGGCAGATGGAACAGTGGCATTTTGTGGTTAAAGCTATACTGGCAAAGATATTGATGAGTCTCAATTGCTTTGTTAAGGATTTAAAGAAATGAACTGTCTTTCCAGTTATTCTCCGGTGAGAAAAATTTATCTATTCTTACCCTTTATGCTTTGAGTGCTTTGTAGATGTCTGTTTTAGGTTTTGGGTTATTTTGAAAGCGTGGCTAATGGATCATTTTTAGGTGGTGGCCCCTGCTTTTCAGTCTGCACATGCCTGACTGAGACTCAGTTAGAGGTCGGATAGGATGGTTGCTTGCAACTTGCCCCCGGAGGACATTCTTAACACTACCAATAGTAAAGGATTAAATATTTCGAGACTAGAGGCTATGGGTGTCAAGTGGTTTGCCTGTGGGGCTTAGCTTGAATGCTTCCACTAGGGATGAGTGTCTTGAGGCAGGTGAGGTAGACTCAGGGTATGCCCCCAATTTTTCTTTCTTGGAGTTTGTGCAGATCATAACTCCCATTGCTAGAGCTATCAGGTGATGACTGGCTAAGGAGTTATCATGCTGTTTATTTTGGGATTTCACTTAGGATCACAGAGAGGTTGATAAAGGTGGTTTGGCCAATTGAGAAAGAGTACCAAGTTGCTTTGCGGAGGGTGACATAGCTGAGGAAGGATAGGCTGCAAGAGAAGCCATTGATGGAGCGAGGACTACAATATAGACAAAAGGATGACTCAATCTTTGAAGGAGACTCAAGGATGTACTGGAAGTGCAACACCATGGCTTACATTAGTGACTCAAAGAAGGATATTGTGATAGACTTTGACTTTGACGAGGACATGAGAGATTTGCATCTCAAGAGGTAGAGGGGGACTGGCTAGGCCATGACTTCAGATGTGATCCCCCCCCCCCTTTTTTTTTTTTTGAAGTAATTACGGGTTGACAAGACTACACGAAACAGGATAAGCTATAGATGACAATGAAAGGGCTATCCTTTATGATGGGTTTGTATTTTGCAAGATTTGATCATCACTAATTGAGACATCTTTTATTTTCGCTCTAATTTCTGCCTAAACCGCCCTTTCAAGTTTTCAGCTTAGCGAGCTTTTTTTTTTTTTTTGTTTAGGCAAAAGAATTAAGTGAATGACGTACTAGGCACAAAGAAAATGAGAATGCAATATAAATAAAATATTTTATATTATGATTTGGACCGCACTCGAATCGGGCTGCCTACGTATCCCTTACATCACTTTTATGTCGGTTATTTCTTTTAGGGAGAATCAGGTTCATGTAGTTCTAATTACATATGCATGAGAAACAGAAATAAAATGCAGACGTCATCTTCGGATGATGTAACTTTTCCGGGTTGCCAAGATGGGAGAATTCACTTCCGTCCACACTTATGAGGATGGTGCCTCTGTCGGATAGGATCTTCTTGTACTGTCTTCATTTTTCAAAGCTTCCCCTTGACAGGCTTCTTGTAGGTCAGGATCTTATAAACTGTGATGCTTCAATCATGTCTTCGTTTGGTACAAAATAGCTCATGAGCCTTTCACTACTGCCATGCAAATGTTATGTATGGGATTTTTATTCTTTTCCTTTATGCCATAATTAATCCTTTTGCCCTTTTCATTAATTTTTTTTGTATTTTTCATCATTTTTTTTGTTCTTTTTTTTTTCAAGATGTCCCATTTAAAGATGAATCAGAAAAATTAAAGCAAATCAGAAAGTTCAAACTTTTTATTACTGATAATAGTCCCATCATGAGTACATTAAAGGATAAGCCTAAAAGATGAAATACAGACTCAAAAGGACAAGACCTAATAGACTCAAATTCAAAAAAAAGATTTAATAGAAACAAACTCAAAAGACTCTGACATAGACTCTGACTTAAGTGACTCAAATGACTCAGACACGGATCCGGAGGACTTGGATAAGGACACAACAGTGTTGGCACTCTTATCAAAATACCGGTTATTGGATGAAGCTTGAGATGGTCGGGTGACCTCAGCGGTTCGAAAAAGGATTGATGGTGGTGTTAGACATTGGATTTGGGAGCAATGATATCTCCTTTGTCAATGAGGTCTTGGATTTTATACTTCAGAACTTGGCATGCATCAGTTTTGTGCCCCAGTCCTTGATGATAGTCGCAATACTCATCAGCATTATAACCCTTGGGCAAGGGGTTTGGAGGAGGTCGTGGTTCTAAGGGCTTAACCATGTTAGCCTCTAAGGCTTTCTTGTAAACGACGCTGAGGGGCATGCCTAGCTCAGAGAAAGTCCTCCTTATTTTTAAATTCATCTGCTGGTGATAGGACACAACATTTACCTCTCCCTCTCTTTGGGTGGTGTTGGTGGTGTAGTTGTTGTTTTTATGATACCTAGAGGATTCATCTTTGATTTGTCCTAATTGAATCAAATCCTCAATCTTGGTGGCGGTGGCAATGAGAGCTTTGAAGTTAGAGAGGTACTGTGTTTGCAAATGCATCTGGTATTGGGGGAGGAGGTTCTTGACAATGATGTCAACTTGCTCTACTTCAGATGGATGGTTCACCATTTGAGCTGCTTTTGTCCTCCACCTTGTAAGAAACGAAGTGAAGGATTCTCTTGACCCTTGTTTGGTGGTTTCCAAATCTCGACGGGTGACATCCACCTCAATGTTGTAGTGGTATTGTTTGAGGAAAGCATTGCAGATATCATCCCAAGTCTTATTATGATTTTTGTCCAGATCTAACAACCACATAACGGTAGTTCCGGTTAATGACTGCTGGAATAATTGAGCAAGGAGCTCATCATCTACACCAAAGGGTCTCATGGCACTCACATACATTTTGAGGTGGGTCTTAGGGCAAGTGGTGCCATTAAATTTGTCCATCACGGGCATTTTGAACTTGGGTGGAACTCGTGCATTTGGGAAGAGAGCTAAGGAGTCGACATCTATCATGCCCTCGTGCTTTATGACGTTCTTGAGCATTTTTTTCGTGACCTCAACTTTCCAATAATTTCTTAGTTTTGGGAAAGTTAAAGAAATCTCCACTTCGAAAATGATTCATAGTGGGAGAGGGAGTGGTTGTGTTTAAGTCCATGGTCAGAGAGGTTGGAGTCTCAGGTGCTTTCCCTTTATCGGTGAGATCGATAATTGGAGGAGTAAAAGTAGGGGCATGGCTAGTTCCGGCTTGGGCAGATGCAGGCTCAACACGAGTAGGAGGGGAAGTGAGAGTGGCATTGGTCATTTCTTTGACCTCATTGATGATGGACTAGCATTGGGAGTTGAAGGCATCAGTAAAGGTGGCAGACTGGGCATTGAGGGCATTGGTGAAAGTTTCAACTTGGGTCTGAAGAGCGGTGGTGAGTACAGCTTGAAAAGTTTCCTCTTGTTTCTTGAGGAGGCTGGTGAAGAAAGCTCTCATGGCGTCTTGATCAAAGTTGAAGGTATTGGCCATTGGTACCTTGAAATAGAAAACAAACAGAAAAAAAAGGGATAAGAAAATAGAATTGTGAAGAAAAAATGGCATGAATGTGAAGGTGTGTCGAGAAAAGGATTCCCTCCACATGATTGGTCACTGGGTTTATATGTTGACAGGGTGAGTGTGTGAGGTATTTTGGGGTAACGGACCACCAGTTTGGGTCTTTGAGGTGTTTGAGGGTTGACCTTGCTTGAGCTTCTCATGTTGTTTATGCATGATCATGTCGTGATGCATGCTAAAAAAGTTTCATGAACATGCGAGAGTATCGATTATTACGGTACATGGAACCTAAGGTCAAAGGCTAAGGCAACTATATGCACAAGGGTAAAGGGTGGTTTGATTTAAGGGTCCCCATCTCACTAGAGCATCGATATACCTAACCACATATGAGGCAAGGAGCCTCACGTGGGTCCAACAGTACTGACTACTCGTTACACCACCAAAATGATCGGGGATTCATCGTGGGGTGGAATGCTTTCGCTATCTCCCAATATATTCAAAGAGAGTTGTCGAGCCAATGCTACTTGCCATTCAAAAAGTTTTCCTAAAGCTAAGGTTTAGGCAAGGAGCCTTTATTATGCAAAGTGATGCATAAAAGTCAAATTATACTTAATGAGCCAAAAGGAGATTATTTTGGAAAAATTTTCCTTAACCAAATAGTAATCCTCTTATCTTTGCTTTTATTGAAAAAAAGGTGGTAACCAGTCCCCAGTGGAGTCACCAGCTGTGAGGCCTCGACCAAGCACCAGCCCAGTCCGCTAGAGGGAACCGAGATGCTCATTCGGGTCTAGATTCACGATGGAACCCTCAGGTTCAGATTTGGTTGATTTTGAAAATGATTTTTAGGAGTCGCCACCCTAATTTTTTTTGAATGGGAAAAATTAAGGAAAAACCCAGTTGACTCCAATTTATTAATTTTGCAATTAATTTACCCAAGGATAAAAATCACTAATCTCGAACCAGGTTGAGTTCCAGCACTAGGTTTTTGGTTTTAAATAATTTAAATTTGGCTCTTAAGTTTAATTTGACTTGAAAATTGGATTCATGAATGCCATTTATAAGATGATTTTAAAGAAAATGCATGAATATGGCAAAATATGAATGAATGGTGAAAATAAAACATTCACAAATTAATTAAAAAAAAGGGAAAAGAGATTGATTGGGATTTAGATTTGAGGTTTGGATTTAGATTCCAAACATGCCTACGTACCCCATTAAATGGGGATCAAAACCCACGTAGTTCACTCCACGGTTAAGTGGAGGGGTTTAGGAGTTGATCAGATTAATTTTAGTTTGGGTGTGTTGAAAGTGAGGAGAAAGGCTGATGCCTTGACTTTTGGTGGGTGAAGGATTTTACCGGACCGAAATTCCATTTTATCGGGACCAGGTGATTGGATGGATTGGAAAATTAATTAATTAAAATGATTAATTAATTAATATGATGAAAGGGATGGATGGATTAATTAATTAAAAAGATTAATTAATTAATTTGGATGAAAGGTGGATTGAGAAAAATGATTAATTTGATTTTGGAAAAAAGTGATTAATTAATTAATTAAAAAGATTAATTAATTAATTAATTAATCTTTTTAATTAATTAATTAATCACTTTTTTCCAAAATCAAATTAATTAAAAAGATTAATTAATTAATTAATTTTAATTTAAAAAAAGAGTTTTAGTTAATTAAAAAGATTAATTAACTTGGCTAGGGTGAGATAATTAATTAATTAAAAAGATTAATTAATTAATTAGAGAGTGATTGGAGGAAGAAGAATGGAGGAATTTGAGGATAGCCATCTACTCAAATTCAAGCGATGTCTAGAAATGAGGGAATGGGAGCCTATTTATAGGCAAATGGGTAAAGGGTAGTTTATGTAATAGAAATGTGAAAAGACCAAAAGGATGGGGTCAGAAAATGGCTGATAATTGGACAAAGAGGGGTAAAAAGGTCATTTTACGCATATGGGGCCCATTAGAGCAGAATAGGGGGCGTGCCCTGGCGCGGCATTGCACCAGGCCTGTGTGGCGCCGCGTCAGGCCTTTGCGGCATGCCGCAAAGGGGCGGTACGGTACCGTACAGACCTGACGCAATGCCGCATGGCTCTCGTGTGGCACGCCACGTGGTATGGCACGCTTCCCGAGGTTATTCTCTTTTTTTTTCACCATTCATTCATATTTTGCCATATTCATGCATTTTCTTTAAAATCATCTTATAAATATCATTCATGAATCCAATTTTCAAGTCAAATTAAACTTAAGAGCCAAATTTAGATTATTTAAAACTAAAAACCTAGTCCCCGAACTCAACCTAGTTCGAGATTAGTGATTTTTATCCTTGGGTAAATTAATTGCAAAATTAATAAATTGGAGTCAACTGGGTTTTTCCTTAATTTTTTCCATTTAAAATAAATTAGGGTGGTGACTCCTAAAAATCATTTTCAAAATCAACCAAATCCGAACCCGAGGGTTCCATCGTGAGTCTAAACCCGAATGAACATCCCGGTTCCCTATAGCGAATCGGGCCGGTGCTCGGATGAGGCCTCACACTCCTAAAAGAAAATTTTTTAGGCTTCATTTACATTGCCACCAAATATCTAAATTTTCCAAACTCCACACCAATAACCAATCTTTAAAAAAAAAATCTCAAAAAACATATCGGTGGCATGTGGCATGCCGCACGGCAGGCGTGAGGCATTGCATCAGAGCTATGTGGTGCCACATGCCCAGTGTGCAGCATGCCGCAAGAACCTGATGAGGTGCCGCATAGGGTTCTGCAACCTCCTGATGCTAGTGTGCCCTACCTGTATAGAAAATGACTCTTTCACCCCCTTTCAGTCTAATTTTCAGTCATTTCTAACCCTACCCCTCATGGTCTTTTCACATTTTCATTACCTAAACTACCCTCACCCACTTTTCCTATAAATACCCCCCCTCCACTTCTCATTTCAAACCACCTCTTAAATTAGTATTGATAGTTATCTACTAATTCCTCTTTTCTTCTTCTTCCGACCACTCTCTAATTAATTAATTAATATTTTTAATTAATTAATTTTCTCATCCTAACCAAGTTAATTAATCTTTTTAATTAACTAAAAATCCTTTTTTAAATCAAAATTAATTACTCAATTAATTAATTAATCTATTTAATTAATTAATTAATCACTTTTTTTCTCTAAAATCAAATTAGTCCTATTTTTAATCCACCTCTCATCCAAATTAATTAATTAATCTTTTTAATTAATTAATCCATCTACCTATCCATCCATTTCATCACATTAATTAGTTAATTAATCATTTTAATTAATTAATTAATCCCTCAAGTCAATCCAATCACCCGGTCCTGATAAAATGGAACTTCGGTCCTGATAAAATGGAACTTCGGTCCAGTAAAACCCTCTGCTTGTTAAAAGCAAAGGTATCGGCCTTCTTCCCTCACTCTCAAAACACCCAAACCAAAATCAATCTGATCAACTCCTAAACTCCTTCACTTAATCATGAAACGAACTATGTGGGTTTTGATCCCCATTCAATAGGGTACGTAGGCACGTTTGGAATCTAAATCCAAACCTCAAATCCAAATCTCTATCAATCTCTTTTTCCCTTTTTAATTTGTGGATATTTTATTTTAATTTTCTCCTTGCACTCATGTCATATTCATGCATCTTATTTATAATTATCATCTTATAATATTTGTCATTCATGAAATTAATTTTTCAAAGTCCTATTAAACTTAAGAGTCAAATTTTGATTATTTAAAAACAAAAATCTAGTCCCTGATTTTAACCTAGTTTGAGGCTAGTGATTTTATCTTTGTGTAAATTAATTGAAAATTAATGAATTGGAGTCAACTGAGTTTTTCCTTAATTTTCCCATTTAAAATAAATTAGGGTGGTGACTCCCAAAATTATTTTCAAAATCAACCAAATCCAAACTTGAGGGTTTTATCGTGAGTTTAAACCGGAATGAGCATCCCGGTTCCCTTTAGCGGACTGAGCCGGTGCTCGGGCGAGCCCTCACAAAGAGCTTAGCTCCGGCCAGCGGTGGGCTGCACTGCCACCACCTAGACCCTCCTTGACCACTAATGACCACGAGGGAACGAACGGTGGCTAGAAATGATAGTCGATAATGGCAGACCCGCGAGATAGAGGTTTGTCGACACTAAAGGTTTAAACCGCGATTTCTAGCGATTCCAGCGATGGATGAGGGCAATTCTGGTGGCTATGGAACGGCATCATCACAAGCTTTAATTTGATACTTGGCTCATCGACTGAAGATGACCAAGGGAGGAGATCAGAGATTAAGCCATCGAAACTTTTGAGGCATTTTTCAGTCAAACGGAGGAGCGTGGCGGCGAGTGGTGGACATATCCGTGCTTATGGCATCGAGACAAACACAAAGACATCAACCTGGCTTCCATCTGCCACTTGCAGCAGCGGTGCGTTACCAGAAGATCGCTAGTAAGCTGCCCTATGTGCCGCCAGTGACAGAGACCTCCAGTGGGTCATTCTTCATGCGTGCTATCCGATTCTGGAGCTAGATTTCGAGAATTCAATTCCGGTGAGCCTAGAACACATTTTCATTAAATTAATTCCAATGTTTAAATATTTGAAAAAAATGTTAAGTTGTTTATATTTAGTTATTTTATTATTAATTTGATAGATAAAAATTGTTATTAAATTGCATAAAAATTGTTTAAAATATAATTAGATTGTTGATGATTTTCCTTTAATTATATAGTTGAATATTGTTAAATTATATGAATTTCCTTTAAATTGTTAGTAAATATATATATAGCTAATTATTACATAAATAATATTAAAATAATTTTGTTAAGCTAATGGAGTGATATTATGAATTTGTTAATGATAATTGTATATAGATTTATTATCGATTTAATCAGATAATAAGAAAGTTATTTATGTATTTTTCTTAAATATATGTATAGACGTTAATATACAATTATAATATATATATATATATATAATATTATATGGTTAAGTTAATTTATAGTATTTCTTTGAATTTATATAATATAAGATATTAATTATATAACAAATGGATTTCTTTATATACTATGGAATTATATTTTTATATGAATTTCTAAGTTATTTTAATAGAATATTAAGATGATATAATTTTATAAGTATGTTAGCAATTTTATTAATGAGATTAATGAATTAGATTAGAGTAAGATAAGGATGGCGGATGGATTATTTGTTCTATTGGAGGTCCGAACTGGACAATTGTATTGTGCTGCCTATTGAATTGATGTTTGTTGATTTTCAGGGGAATTAGCCCAATTTTAGAGGAAATGCTACCGAATTTTCATTAGAATTATAGGAAATATAAAAGGATAAGTCATAGAGGATTCAATTGATAAAGATTTGATGAATAGATTATAAGAATAACAAGCAAAGGATTGAATCCTAATTGATATGTGAATTGGGATTTTATGTGTAGGCAGATATGAGTCGAGGAAAAGATGATTTGAGTGCAAGTGGAGGTGGGTTGAACCTAACTAGAGGATATAGCGATAAAGGTGAGTAATTACTATCCCATTTTGTATTGTGAATCTAATATCAAAAACTATATTATTGTTAAACCGCCTTGTATGAAACTTCTATCCATTTGAATTTCCTAATCACTATGAGAATCCCAAATAATAAGTCCATAAAAGTTTCTTCCATGTGCTTATTGTAATACATATATGATTATTCGATTTCCTTTCAATAATATGATTGAACTACATATATGTGTTTATTATGATTTTAAAAGTTATAAAGTATTTACTAAGATAGTTATTAATGAGTTTATAAGTGTTAATTGAGTTTATGATTTTAAAAGTTATATATGTTTATATTGATTTTATAAGTGTTAAATGAATTTGCTATTAATGAGTGTTGAAGTATTTTATATGGATATTTGCAGTCTCCTATGTGAGCACTTAATTTGTTAAATCCTCTCATAAGATATGTGATATTCTATTATTTTCCCCTATATGGGAAGTTATATGCTAGTGCACTGTTATATGTTTATTAAAGTTACTTTTATTTGGTTTTCAAATTTTCAAGTAGAGATCCCCTTATCCGATGTGAGGAACATCGGGCAGTGTACACTGTAGTGACTCCAGCTCGGAGGAGGTATGATCCTAGCTGCTTGGCTTAGCCCGCCTGGCGTAAGAAGTATGGTATTACTCCGCAAGAAGAGCCTCTGCCATTAATGTGATTCTGATAAGATGCATGGATCAAATCCGCATCCAATTATTGTAGACCAGATTTCTGCTAATGACATGATATGATATGATAGTATTTTTTGAATGATGTTTTACAAGAAAGTACAAGATGTTTGGTGAATGCTCCGCAAGAAGAGTTGCCGTTATTGTAATGTTGATGACAAGATATGGATTAAAATCCTCTCTCATCTATTGTAAAAGATTTTAAAGATAATTATGAGATAAAGAAGTTTTGAAATGTATTTCACAAGTTGTATTTACAATTGTATTTGAATCGAATTTCTAGTTATTAGTTATTTAAGGAAAATATTTAAAATGTATTATTAGTTACATGAAATTTTATTTGAAATGTGTTACTAATTATTTGAAGGTATATTTGAAAGTATAATTGATTACTTGAATTTGTATTTGAAGTTATTCATATTTAAATGATAATTTTCAAATTTGTTAAAATATTTGTTATACGACTTGACTTTCAAAAGTATAATAAGTTATTAATATTTGATAGTTAATTTCAAGAATAATATACGTTACGTGGTATTCAATATATATATTTAAATATGTTATTGATACTTAATTTAAATTTCCAAAAGTATTATTGATAACCATTGTCGTTCATCTCCTTTATTAACTAATATGTTTATATATATATAAGTCAGTTAAATGTTCTCCTTGTTAACAAACCTTGAATACTGAGCCATATGATCTACTGTAATATAAATTTTTACTCATTGGCTCATAAACTCACTTCCTTTTTCCTGAATTTTTTCTACAGGAGATTAATAGTGATCGGTCCGAGTTGAAGTACGAGTTGGCTTAGAGATGACTTATATGTTGGAGTAGAAGTTCTTTGAAGATATTTATTATGTTATTTGTATGCAAGTATATGTATATTATGTTAGTTGCTCCATAGAAATTGATGTTTTAGCTATATTAATTTGTAATAAAATAATCTGTTTATGTAAGAATGAGAAATATGTATGAATTAATGGATAAGAGTTATTGATAATCATTAAGCAGAGTGCATAGAATTGTATTATGAGATGATGATGTGATTAAGGATGAGATCCTGGGTAGTGTGGATGTGATTTGCATTTTAATTGTTTAATACTATAATGGCTTTAATAGCAGGTAAGGGGTTTTTCGGGTTTTCGGTGCCCTTATGACTACTCATATCCTAGGACCGTCCATCCCAAAAGTGGGATGTGACATTTAGTACCAAGGTGATATATATTTTTAAATGAATAATACTTTTGATGATACAAATGACCAAGGTGGAATATAATAATAAGTAGCCCCTTTTCTCTCTCTAGAATTTTCCTCTCTTCTCTTTAAAAATCTTCTGCTCCATATCTAGGGTTTCAAACGAATTCTCCTTCGATGGCTTGGCCACTAGAAGGGTACATATTTTTCCTTCTTTTTCTATCATTTTCCTTTGGTTTTCATACTAAATAAGGTTGACCCACCCTTTAATGGGTCTTTTTGGCTCTTATTCAAAATAGGTTTCTTAACTAATTTTTGGGGCTAGTCCATTGATGTGCGTGCTGCCATTCTTCTCTCTAGCCTTGTCCAACCTTGTCACCGATCTAGTATATCCAAGTTATTATTTCATAGATGCACGGCAGTGGGAAGGGAAAGAAGAAACTAGCAGAGGATTTGGTATCCCACTGGTTGATTTGGAGAATTTTTTTGTGTTTAAAACTAGGATCTATAGCTTCTGGCAAAGAACTGACTCTTTTATGGCCATGAGTGTGTGGAAGGAAAGAGTCAGAGCCTTATCATGGAATCACTATTCTTTTTCCTTACTAGCAGTGGAGGGCAAGTATTAAAACTCATAAGTACATCTCCTTTGGGTATGGTTTAGCCATAGCTCCCTGGTTCATGGTGCCATTCTAGTCGTCTCTCAGTTCTCAAGTGGCAGTAATGTTGATGCCGGTAGAGAATTTTAGTAGGTTAGAGGAAGGCAAGGGGCAGCTATGTAATTTAACATATGTTTTAAGCCTTAGGGCATTGTTTGCAAAGGGCAACAAGCCCAAGTTAAAATCCCCCTTTGTGGGCTTTGTGTTTTTGGACCCTAGGTCCATTTCTAATGTAGATTGCTAAACTATCCCATTGAGAAAATTGTATCAGTGTATTGATTTGAGCTTATTACTCTATTAATGCTATTTATTTTCTTTTTTCGGGCAAAAAAAATGACCAAGGTGATTTTTTAATAAAAAATAATACAAATTATACATTAATAATTATATAAATTAATTAAAGTAGTATATAAAAGTTAACAAGGTGAGAGTTATTGCATAATTTAATTATATTAATAAAATATGTTAATAGACTTAAACTATTAATTTAGTCAATTTATAATTATGTATAATAGGAACACTATTAGTTTTATTTTTTTCAAAATATCAATTATGTATTTTAAATGATTTTGCTATTTTTTAATCCTTATATGTCCATTGCACCTTTTTTTTCTTTCCTTTACTTTTAATAGTTTTAGCATTTATCCAATATTTAGAAAGAGGGAAAATAAGGAAAAAAGCAAAACAAGAGAGAAAAATAAAAGAGTAAAATAACTTTCTCTTATTTGAAAAAAGAGGAAAATAAAGAGAAGAAGAAAAATAAATTTTATTTTTCATCCTATATTTTCTCTTCATTTTGAAAGGAAAAAAAAAAGAGTAAAAAGAAAATGGTGGAAAATAAAATTTATTTTCTTCCTTTATTTTTCATCCATCCAAACAAGAAGGTAAAAAATAATGAAAGAAAATAAAATTTATTTTCTTCCTTTATTTTCTTTCCTCTTTAAGAAAATTGCAAACATAGCATTAAAGATGCATGATTCGTGTTTTTTTATTGCAACAAATTGTAAATTTTCGTCTTGTTTGTAAATTTTTGTCTTGTTTGTTTTTTTTTATTGTGCTGCCTATTGAATTAATGTTTGTTGATTTTCAGGCGAATTAGCCCAATTTTAGAGGAAATGCTGCCGAATTTTCATTAGAATTATAGGAAATATATAAGGATAAGTCATAGAGGATTTAATTGATAAAGATTTGATGAATAGATTATAAGAATAAGAAGTAAAGGATTGAATCGTAATTGATATGTGAATTGGGATTTTACGTATAGGTAGATATGAGTCGAGAAAAAGATGATTTGAGTGCAAGTGAAAGTGGGTTGAACCTAACTAGAGGATATAGCGATAAAGGTGAGTAATTACTATCACATTTTCTATTGCGAATCTAATATCAAAAACTGTATTACTGTTAAACCGCCTTGTACGAAACTTCCATCCATTTGAATTTCCTAATCGCTATGAGAATCCCAAATAATAAGTCCATAAAAGTTTCTTCTATGTGCTTATTACAATACATATATGATTATTCAATTTCCTTTCAATAATATGATTGAACTACATATATGTGTTTATTATGATTTTAAAAGTTATAAAGTATTTACTAAGATAGTTATTAATGAGTTTATAAGTGTTAATTGAGTCCAAATATTAACATTCACGTGCAAAGCACGTGGGCGACAAAGCTAGTAACTATAATTAAACATTCAAAACTTAATTCGAGCGTATTTTCGAATTTATTTTTTAAGAATAAATTAATTGATAAAACAAAGGTGTAGGATAAACAAAGGTGTAGTTAAAATTTAAAAACTACTCGAGAGATTTTTCATAGTATTTTCTGTACTATTATATATTGTCAACAAATTGACTGTTATAAAAGTACCAAAACACCAATAAATTGCATAAGATCTCATATACTAGGAATAACCGATAAAGAATTTCCAATTACAGAAACATTCAAGTGCATGCAGCTAATAATGTTTTTTACCAAACATCAAAAAGCTGTATTAATTACCACAATTATACTAAGAGAACTCCTTGACGATTGTCACCAAAAGAATTTGGACTTCCACAATCACAGTATTATCAACTATGAACCCATTCGATGCATCCTTGAGTTTACTGAGAGGTAAAAAATTTCGGAGACCCCAACCACGGGATGAATTACTGAATTGAGTATGATCTGCAAGACATCATCTATCATTAAGTTACTTTACCCCCACACAAAGATTTAAAGTAAATAGATTTTTCCATAAGATGCATTTTCATTGCTTTGAAGGAGCAAATGTTGATAAATGTCACAATTGAATGCCATTCACCTGTTTTTTCATAATGTTTTCCAGAAACTTGATCCCTTACACGAAAAATGTAGTCAACGTAGAACTTGTGTCCAGAAGCTAGAGTTTCTGAATCGTCCAAGTTTAAAAACATGGACAAGCTTTTGCCTTCTGCTGTTTCAGTCCCATTGGGATAGACTGATAAGTACCTAAATGAAATTGAAAAGATATGAAAATATGGCTCACAGCAATAAAGAAGTAATTTCATATCAATTTTGAAAACGAAAAAATATATCTTTTACTCACCAATTATGCTCACCAATAACGAACAACTCAGAATGATAGTATTCTCGGATAAGCCCGGCAAAATTTTGAACATTCCAAGTGTAGGTGCTATTAGCAAGCTCCTTCACAATAGACACACATTCACCTTTACCAGTACGTTCCATAACAGAAATCTCAGCTCCAAATATACAACAATCATCAACAAGGTATCCATTTGAAGCATCATTAAAAGCAGCTAGTGAAATAAATTGGTCGAAACCCCATTCTTTTTTCATTCCACGAAAACGCCTCATCTTGTCCTTGCCATCTACTCAAAAGATCAAAGCATACAGACAAATCAGTAAATTAATTCAAATAAACAGTTGAATTTTGAAAAACTAGGGATCTGTTTAACATTTCTATTGAGGAAAACACTACTAAAAATATAGATAGAACATAATTTAAAGTTATTTTTAAAGTGAATTTATTATGTTCTAGTCACTGAACAACAATTTTCAAATTGCTTTTTTTATTAGCAACTAAAAAGATGTTTCTGGAAGAATAAGCGTCCCATCTCAATGCCAAACAGACTATAAAAAGGCTAGCAAGTACCTTCAACAACCAAATATTTATCTTGAATTTGATCATAAACAAACAACTTGAAGCACGCTTTAACCTCCTTATGTAAGGGTAATGCATTTAAATCAGAAAGTACCAAATACAGAGATATGAAGCTATCTTCATTTACTTTCTTGTTTCCATTAGGGTAAAGAGACAGTCTCCTGAAAAAAAACATGAAAGTGGAAACAAGAGAAATTCAAAATTAATTAAAAACCCAGATCCCATAAAAGGGAAAAATTCAAAATTCAAAAATTAGAGCCTACCATTTGTATCCGCCAACATCAAAATTCCTGGATTGATAGTTTTCTACCTTTGAAAGTAGGGAAAAATTTTCGATCTTAAATAAGTAGTGAACTGGTGGAAGATCCCTTAATTGCCTTATTATATCTGTTGATTAAGAATCAAAATCACAAACAAATAAATATCTATATGATAATTGTTGAATGATTGAGAGAGAAAATGGGTACCTGTTTGTGTTTCTTGTTCGACATTGAGCTCAGTGATTGGGTCTTCCATAACTGTTTTTACTTGTTCTTTGGCAGTGAGTTCAGCAAGCACTTCTTCCATGGCTGCTTTTACTCCCATTCTCTCTTTGGTCTTTGCCTTTTGGGCAAACTTGCAAGCGAAGGAGTGTAGTAGAAACAAAAGGAAGTAGGGTCTTCTTCCATGGCTGCTTTTACTCCCATTCTCTCTTTGGTCTTTGCCTTTTGGGAAAACTTGCAAGCGAAAGAGTGTAGTAGAAACAAAAGGATGTAGGGTAAAATCTTTTATGTTGGGTCTGTATGGTTAGGGCTGCAAAGAGGAAAAGACAATAAGGAGGGTCAGACATGGTGTCTGGCGAAGAGTCTCCGACACTCAAGTCTTTATTAGGGCTTTGCTGATGATTAGAGAAGAAGAGTTTCATGAGAGAGTATAGAGTTCAATCAATTTAAATTATGCATTGAACTTTCTTTTGTAGGCCTGGGGATCAAACAAAAGTTAGATGCTTGTTTAGAGAAAATAGATAATATCTCCTGATAGGGCTCTGATTGATGTAATTGGTATAAGATTTTTTCTATAGGATTTTTTTAATAAGGTTTTTACAAGGTATATTATTTGTAATAAATATCTAAGAGGGAGTGTTGTAATAATATTTAATTAAGTGGTGTAATAAATTATATGTCTATTCTATTTTTTTTAGATAGATATTCTTATATAAATAGAACTTTATTTTTATTCCAATCTCTATAACTTTTTACACACATAAATAAGTGTTTACATTCAATAAAGTGATACACACAGAAATTATTCTCTTTTTTATTTTTTTCTTTATTTTTCTCTTTTCTTTCTCCCTATTTTATAACAAATTAATCATTATTTACTTAATTGTGATAAATTTGTTAGGGATTCCAAAAGGATAATCTAATCCTAATATAATGAGGCCATTTCATTTGCTATTAATTAGTAATTTCATTCACAATAAAATGATGTACACTGTTTGTGAGATAAATCTTTGTAAAGAATTTGAGTTTCAGCCAGTTAAGTATATGGCATAAGAATAAAATTACTAATTTATATTAATTAGTATTATTTGAACTTGTGGAACTATTAGAAATTAATACAAATGACTAAGGTGATTCATGTAGGAATATATTTATTAGTGGGTCTACAATTAGTATCATAAATTAATTAAATTATTGTTTAGTGTAACAATCTGGTTTTTTCGTAATTTATAATTTTCATTTTAATAAGAAAAATAATTATTTTTCGATAAGTTAAGAAATAAAAATATTTTAAAAAATAAAATATAATTTAAGAAAATATTTTCATATAAATTTATTATTTTTCATTTTGAAAGTATTATGAAATAAAAATATATTATTTTGTTTGGTTTATAATAATAATAATAATAATAATAATAATAATAATAATAATAAAGATTGAGATGATAATAGTAATAATATTAATATTAGTACAGAAATAATTATATAAGAGTTTACATATATATATAATGAAAGAAAATGTATGTTGTATAGGTGTATAAACAGAAAAAATGAAAGAAAAGAAAAAGAAGAAAAGAAAAAAAAAGAAAAAAAAAGAAACAGAAGGCAGAGTCGGGGAGAGAGGAAGGGAGAGACAGAGCCGAGAGAGAGAGACGGGTGAGCTGAGCTCTGGCCGGCGATGGGTTGCACTGCCACCACCTAGACCCTCCTCAACCACCAGCGACCACGAGGAAACCAATGGTGGCCGGAAATGATAGCCGATAATGGCAGACCCATGAGATAGAGGTTTGTCGGCGCCGATGGTTTAAACCATGATTTTTGGCTATTCCGATAGCGGATGAGGGCAATTCTGGTGGCTATGGAATGGCCTCATCACGAGCTTCAATTTGATACCTGGCTCGTCGGCTGAGGATGACCGGAGGAGGAGATTAGAGATTGAGCCACCAGAACTTTCGAGGCATTTTTTGGCCGAACGGAAGAGCGTAGCGGCGAATGGTGGACATGTCCGTGCTCTTGGCATCAAGACGAACACAATGGCATCAACCTCGCTTCCATCTGCCACCTGCAGCGACGACACATTGTCGAACAGTCGCCAGTACATGGCCCCATGCACCGCGGTGACAGAGACCTCCAACAAGTCGTTCTTCATGCATACGATCCGATTCCGAAGCTAGATTTCAAAAATTTGATTCCGGTGAGCATAAAACACATTTTCGTTAAATTAATTCCAATGTTTAAATTTTTGAAAAATTGTTAAGTTGTTTATATTTGGTTATTTTAGTGTTAATTTGATAGATAAAAATTGTTATTAAATTGTATAAAAATTGTTTAAAATATAATTAGATCGTTGATGATTTTCCTTTAATTATATAGTTGAATATTGTTAAATAATATGAATTTCCTTTAAATTGTTAGTAAATATATATATATAGTTAATTATTACATAAATAATATTAAAATAATTTTGTTAAGCTAATGGAGCGATATTATGAATTTGTTAATGATAATTGTATATAGATTTATTACTGATTTAATTAGATAATAAGAAAGTTATTTATGTATTTTTCTTAAATATATGTATAGATGTTAATATACAATTGTAATACATACATAATATTATATGGTTAAGTTAATTTATAGTATTTCTTTGAATTTATATAATATAAGATATAAATTATATAACAAATGGATTTCTTTATATACTGTGAAATTATATTTTTATATGAATTTCTTAGTTATTTTAACAGAATATTAAGATGATATAATTTTATAAATATGTTAATAATTTTATTAATGAGATTAATGAATTAGATTAGAGTAAGATAAGGATGGAGGATGGGTTATTTGTTATATTGGAGGTCTGGACTGGACAATTGTATTGTGTTGCCTATTGAATTAATGTTTATTGATTTTCAGGGGGATTAGCCCAATTTTAGAGGAAATGCTACTAAATTTCGTTAGACTTATAGGAAATATATAAGGATAAGTCATAGAGGATTTAATTGATAAAGATTTGATGAATAGATTATAAGAATAACAAGTAAAGAATTGAATCATAATTGATATGTGAATTGGCATTTTACGTGTAGCCAGATAAGAATCGAGGAAAAGATGATTTGAGTGCAAGTGGAGATGGGTTGAACCTAACTAGAGGATATAGCGATAAGGTGAGTATTTACTATCCCATTTTCTATTGCGAATCTAATATCGAAAGCCGTATTATTGTTAAACCACTTTGTGTGAAACTTCTATCCATTTGAATTTCCTAATCGCTATGAGAATAACAAATAATAAGTCCATAAAAGTTTCTTCCATGTGCTTATTGCAATACATGTATGATTATTCGATTTCCTTTCAATAATATGATTGAACTACATATATGTGTTTATTATGATTTTAAAAGTTATAAAGTATTTACTAAAATAGTTATTAATGAGTTTATAAGTGTTAAATGAGTTTATGTTTATGTTTATGTTTATTATTTTAAAAGTTATATATTTTTATGTTGATTTTATAAGTGTTAAATGAATTTGCTATTGATGAGTGTTAAAGAATTTTATATGGATATTTGCAGTCTCCTATGTGGGTACTTAATTTGTTAAATCCTCTTATAAGATATGTGATATTCTATTGTTTTTCCTGTACGAGAAGTTATATGCTAGTGCATTGTTATATGTTTATTAAAGTTACTTTTATTTGGTTTTTGAATTTTCAAGCAGATATCCCCTTATCCAGTGTAAGGAACACCGGGCAGTGTACACTATAGTGACTCCAGCTAGCAGGAGGTATGATCCTAGTCGCTTGGCCTGGCCCGCTTAGCGTAAGAAGTATGGTATTGCTCCGCAAGAAGAGCCTTTACCATTAATGTGAATTTGATAAGATGCATGGATCAAATCTGCATCCAATTATTGTAGACCAGATTTCTGCCAATGACACGATATAATATGATAGTATTTTATGAATGATATTTTACAAGAAAGTACAAGATGTTTGGTGAATGCTCCGCAAGAAGAGCTGCCATTATTATAATGTTGATGAGAAGATATGAATTAAAATCATCTCTCATCTATTGTAAAAGATTTTAAAGATAATTACGAGATAAAAAAGTTTTGAAATGTATTTCATAAGTTGTATTTACAATTGTATTTGAATTGAATTTCAAGTTATTAGTTATTTAAAGAAAGTATTTCAAATGTATTATCAGTTACATGAAATCTTATTTGAAATGTGTTACTAATTATTGAAGGTATATTTAAAAGTATAATTGATTACTTGAATTTCTATTCAAAGTGTATTGCAAATTATTCATATTTAAATGATAATTTTCAAATTTGTTAAAATATTTGTTATACGACTTGACTTTCAAAAGTATAATGAGTTATTAATATTTGATAGTTATTTTCAAGAATAATATACATTATGTGCTATTCAATATATATATTTAAATATGTTATTGATACTTGATTTAAATTTCCAAAAGTATTATTGATAATCATTGTCGTTCATCTCCTTTATTAACTAATATGTTTATATATATATAAGTCAGCCAAATGTTCTCCTTGTTCATAAATCTTGAATACTGAGCCATGTGATCTACTGCAATATAAATTTTTACTCACTGAGTCATAAATTCACTCCCCTTTTCCCAAATTTTTCTACAGGAAATTAAAAGTGATCGGTCGGAGTTGAAGTACGAGTTGGCTTATGACTTATATGTTAGAATAGAAGTTCTTTGAAGATATTTATTATGTTATTTGTATGTAAGTATATGTATATTCTATTAGTTGCTCCGTAAAAATTGATGTTTTAGCTATATTAATTTGTAATAAAATAATCTGTTTATGTAAGAATGAGAAATATATATGAATTAATCGATAAGTGTTATTGATAATCATTAAGAAGAGTGCATAGAATTGTATTATGAGATGATGATGTGATTCAGGCTGAGATCTTGGGCAGTGTTGATGTGATTTGCATTTTAATTGCTTGATACTACAATGGTTTTGATAGCAGGTAAGGCGTTTTATGGGTTTTCGGTGCCCTTATGGCTATCCATGCCCTAGAATCGTGCATTCCAAAAGTGGGATGTGACAGAAGTGGTATCAGAGCAGAGGAATTATGAGGTCAGGCCTAAGTCTCACTCATGTATGCTGATCCCTAGGAACTCTCGCACATGAACAATGGCGAAGCATGACTCTCAGCTTTGGGATTTTATGGGGACAGTGGTATAATCCCGCCCAAGAATGGGGACAAAGGTATAGTCCCGCTCATACGTGCTTTGATAGGTACCCTTTATTGCCATTCTACTGGTGACAAAAGTGGTATTAGAGCAAAAATAGAGGTTTGTCATATAAGATGAGATAAGTTTTGATAAATTAAGAGTGTATTAGACTAAGTAAGCTATGGAGCATCGGATTCTTTGTTGTTATTGTTCTAATTTCTCTAAGTATTGGTAAGAGACTCATGTTTTGATTTGAATTTTATACATTCTTCTCTTATGCTGCGATGCCACCTCAATTATGACTCGAACAAGATCGTCCTGGCATATTTGTTCTATCTTGAACAAATTTGCTTGTTATGTTTTCTTAATGTGATTATGTTTGTGTGTATTGAGGCTATGTATTTATGTATGTTTACTTTATTTTGATAGATCGATTATATTACTTGATGTGTTTAGAGTTGATATAGCTAAGATAAGGTTACATGTGAACTGTGGAGTATAAGTAAATAGTGTTTTAGGAATGAAATGATAGATTGGATTAATAGATTTTCGTGATTTGATAATTTGAATATTCTTATGATATTTGATATGTTCTTGATAAAGAGATATATGTGTGATGTTGAAAGGTAGAAGTTATTTTGGAGATAATGTGAAGATTGAATTTTGGAGTGATTAAGTTAATTAATATGATAGTAAATTTAATAATATGAATATTGGGTTGAAATTTTAGGTGATTATAAGGAGTTGATTGAGAACTATGGAGTAGTAGTGAAGGTATGATTCTTTTAGCGATGTGATGTACATTAATTGTTAATAAGATATTTAAAGTGAGTTGAGATATAATTGTTGTTTAGAGATAAGGAGATATAAATAGTGTAATGATAGATATATTTAAAAAGTAATGAGTGAGGAAAAAAAAAATTTTTTTTTGTTAAATGACAGTATAAGAATGGAGTAAATCCCAATTATATAAAGACTATGGTTATAGAATTATAAATTTAAAATTATCCAAAATTAGGAGAGGCCATTAGTGTGTGCTTATATTAAAAGTATGATAATTGGTATAATACGAGTTATGATTTGATTGTTACTATGTATTTTAGACATTAATAAGACAATGAGAAAAGGTATATTTAAAATTATAATTAATTTTAGGTGAAATTAGAACTTAAGGAGATATAAAGGCTGTACAAATGTTTCTTAGTAATTGTGGAGTTTTAAATTAATTGTCCCTATGAAGGTTGATGATTAGTAAAAGAGATTAGGCAAGATCAAAAGAGAGATGTGCATAAATATATAGTTCAACAGGATAAGAGTTAAAGATTGGTCATGAGGCCTAGAGGAACAAGATATGCAATTTGAGGAAAAATATGGAAGAGGAATAGTAGACAGTTAATGATAGGAAACGAAGTTAGTAGGCAATGAATTGAAATAAATGAAAGTGACTAGAATTCTTTGGCTAGAAATATAATGTGAATAATATAATTACTCAAGCTTGCTAAAGTGAACTCTTTGTTTTGAAAATTTGGGGATGAATTTTCTTTAAGGGGGGTAGAATGTAACAACCCGATTTTTTCGTAATTTATGAATTTTCATTTTAATAAGAAAAATAATTATTTTTCAATAAGTTAAGGAATAAAAATATTTTAAGAAATAAAATAAAATATAATTTAAGAAAATATTTTCATACAAATTTATTATTTTTAATTTTGAAAGTATTATGAAATAAAAATATATTATTTTATTTGGTTTATAATAATAATAATAATAATAAAGATAAAGATAGAGATGATAATAGTAATAATATTAATATTAGTAGAGAAATAATTATGGAATATATTGTATAAATTATTAAGAGTTTATGTATATAAAATGAAAGAAAATGTGTGTTGTATAGGTGCACGCACAGAAAAAATGAAAGAAAAAAAAAAGAAGAAACGAAAAAAAAAAAAAGAGAAATAGAAGGAAGAATTGGGGAGAGAGGAAGGGAGAGACAGAGCCATGAGAGAGAGAGACGGGTGAGTGTGAACTCTCAATTTTGCACCCTCATTATCCAAATGCAACCTTAACATTTGTTGAGTTTAACGTGCTACACGGAGCCGTTACAGTGGTCCCACTAAATTCTTTAGCGAGTAGGAGTTTGGGGGCAGCACCCTTGAAAGAAAATTCTTTAGGCTTCATTTACATTGCCACCAGACATCTAAATTTTCCAAACTCCATATCAACAACTAATGTATACAAAAAAAAATCTCAAAAAATGTGCCGGCACCATGTGGCATGTCGCACAGTAGGCGTGGGACGCTGCGCCAAAGCTATGTGGCGCCACATAGGGTTCTACAACCTTCTGATGCCAGTGGGCCCCACCTGCACAGAAAATGACCCTTTTACCCCTTTCAATCTAATTTTCAGCCATTTTTAGCCCTACTCCTCATGGTCTTTTCACATTTTCATTACCTAAACTACTCTCACCCAGTTTTCCTATAAATACCCCCTCCACTTCTCATTTCAAACCACCTCTTGAATTAGTATTGATGGTTATCTACTAATTCATCTTTTCTTCTCCATCTAACCACTCTCTAATTAATTACTTAATCTTTTTAATTAATTAATTTTCTCACCCTAACCAAGTTAATTAATCTTTTTAATTAACTAAAAATCTTTTTTTAAATCAAAATTAATTACTCAATTAATTAATTAATCTTTTTAATTAATTAATCACTTTTTTTCTCTAAAATCAAATTATTCTTTTTTTTTAATCCACATCTCATCCAAATTAATTAATTAATCTATCTACCCATCCATCCATTTCATCACATTAATTAGTTAATTAATCATTTTAATTAATTAATTAATCCCTCAAATCAATTCAATCATCCGGTCCCGATAAAATAGAATTTCGGTCCGGTAAAACTTTCCACCCATTAAAAGCAAAGGTATCAACCTTCTTCCCTCACTCTCAAAACACCCAAACCAAAATCAATATGATCAACTCCTAAACCCTTCCACTTAATCGTGAAACGAACTACATGGGTTTTGATTCCCATTCAATGAGGTACGTAGGCACATTTGGAATCTAAATCCAAATCTTAAATCCAAATCACTATTAATCTCTTTTTCCCTTTTTAATTTATAGATATTTTATTTTAATTTTCTCCTTGCACTCATATCATATTTATGCATCTTATTTACAATTATCATCTTATAATATTTGTTATTCATGAAATCAATTTTTCAAAGTCAAATTAAAATTAAGAGCCCAATTTTGATTATTTAAAACCAAAAATCTAGTCCCAGAGCTCAATCTGATTCGAGACTAGTGATTTTATCCTTGAGTTAATTGAAAATTAATGAATTGGAGTCAACTGGGTTTTTCCTTAATTTTTCCATTTAAAATAAATTAGGGTGGCGACTAGTAAAACCATTTTCAAAACAACCAAATCTGAATCCGAGGGTTCCATCATGAGTCTAAACCAGAATGAGCATTCTGGTTCCCTCTAGCAGACCTGGCCGGTGCTCCGGCGAGGCCTCACAGCTAGTAACTCCATTGGGGATAGGTTGCCACCTTTTTTCAATAAAAAGGAAAGTAAGAGGATTACTATTTGGTTAAGAAAAAATTTTTCCAAAATAATATCCGTTTGGCTCATTAAGTATAATTTGACTTTCATACATCACTTTGCATAATAAAGTCTCATTGCCTAAACGTTAGCTTTAGAAAAACTTTTGGATAGTGAGTAACATTGGCTCGACAACTCTCTTTGAGTATATTGGGAGATAGCAAAAGCATTCCACCCCACGATGAATCCTTGATCATTTCGATGGTTTAACAAGCAATCAGTACTGTTGGACCCACGCGAGGCTCTTTGCTTTATATGTGATTAGGTATATCAATACTCTAGTGGGACGAGGACACTTAATCAAACTACCCTTCACCCTTGTGCATATAGTCGCCCTAGCATTGACCTTAGGCTCCGTGAACCGTAATGCTTGCGTGCATATTCATGAAATATTTTTGGCATGCATTGTGACATGACCATACATACATGTTATAAGACCAAGAACCTTGAGTCTATGTTATGCCTTGAACCAAGTCAAGCATTAACCTTCAATCCTCAAAACACTTTTGGCCCAAGACTTTTGGCTCATTACCTCCCCCAAGACTATTGGCACCACCATCACCTTAAGCCCAAAACCTCTTGGTCCCAACCTAAGCCCTAAATCCTTAAACCCAAAACTTTTTGGCCCCAACCTAAGTCCTAATCCTTAAGCCCAAAACCTTTAAATCCAAACACCAATACCCTTGCCCAAACACTTTAAGATATCAAACCCTCATTAAGCCCAAAACCTTTCGGTCCCAACCTAAGTCCTAATCCTCAAGCCCAAAACCTTTTGGCCCTAGCTTAAGTCTTAATCATTAAAGCCTAGAACCTTTTGGCCCCCAACTTGAGCCCAAAATCCTTAAGCCCAAAACCTTTCGGCCTTAACCTAAGTCCTAATCCTTAAGCTCAAAAACTTTTTGCTCCCAACCTAAGACCTGATCTTCAAAGTCCAATACCTTTGACCTAATGAATAATCATTACCCTAAAAACCTTAAGTATAAAATGTTTGGACCAGATCGCCTTAGGAAATCCTTTTTCTCCTCAAAATTTGCATCCTTTCATCATTTTTTTTTCATGCCTTTTTCATACACTTACGCTTCTTTGTCTTTTTTGCCTTGAAGGTACCAATGGCCCACTCTTTCGACCGAGATGTCATGAATGGATTTTTCTCTAACATCCTCAAGAGCTAAGAGGAAAATTTCCAAGCCATACTCACCTCTGCCTTTGACGCTCAACAAGCTAATTTCAACAAAGCTTTAGCTGCCCAACAAACCAAATTTAACAAAGCCCTGATTTCTCAACAAGTCAGCTTCAACAAAGCATTGGCTCAACTCACAAAAGCCCTATATTTCCAAAAGCAGTCTATGCATTCAAATCCCCCATTTTGCTAACCAGTCTAAGTCAAATCCAATTGACTCCATTTCTAGTGTACCCCGTCTTGATCTAGCCAACATTGCAGCTCCTCCTATGGTTAATCAGCTCGACACCTCTCTTTTCTCAACCAACACCACTTTTGGTCATGTTATTGCAACCATACCAACTCCTATCATTAGCCTTGCCCATGATAAAAAAAGTGTGCAAAAATACTACACATCTAACCTCAAATGCTCTCACCAACCCAATTCCTGTTATTGATCTGACCAAAAATCTTATGCCACTAAACACCAAAGTCAACTTCCCTCCTTCCTTGAATCCTTTTTGGGGAAGGGAAACTTCTACCCAACCAAATATCAAAGGACCCATCAAACTACCATTAAAGTGCAACACCACTGTGCAGTAAGCTCACACAATTGAGAAAAGATGCAAGAATAGTAATCCTTCTGCTATCACTCCAATTATCTCATCCAAGCAAAAAGGAAAAGAGGTAGCTACCATCACTAACCATCAATCCCATAAACCAGAGAGAAAAAAGTTCACTGATTTGGGAATTTCCTTAAGCACAGTTTATAAGATGGCCTTTAAAGCTGACTCGGTTAAGCCTCTAGAGCCGAAAGCACCCTCTATCCATCTATCCAAAAACTATAGACATGATCAGTACTACGAGTACCACCAAGGAGCTAGGCACAAAACCGAGATGTGCACAAATATAAAGCATCGAATCCAAGACCTTATTGACAATGGAGATATCCTCCCTCCAAAACTGGTACCTAATGTACCCATCGACCTTAGGGACATCATCAATCTCAACCGGGAATACACCTTGTGTGATTCATCTAACCTATTCAGTGACTAGCACTTTAAGGACAGCCTTGGCCTAGCTGACATGCCCTTTTTTTTTAGTCCTAGGATAAAGTTGAGTCCAATCAATCTTAAGTCAGAGTCATCTCAGGTCCAAGTTTGAGTCTTTTGAGTCTGTTGAATTTTTCTCTTAATTTGAGTCTTATGCTTGTTTCTTTTCTTTTTGCCGTCAATTGTCTAAGGTCAAAGTCAGAGCTTAGCATGTATTTCTATCCTTTTAAGTTTGTAATGACTTTTCTATCTTAATAAAAGTTTAGATTTTTGATATTATATCTCGTGTTCTTTTTTGAATCCAGCTTGAATGATACACCATAAAAAAAAAAAAAAAAAAGAAGAAGGATAAATAAAATAATAATAATAATAATAATAATAATAATAATAATAATAATAATAATAATAATAATAATAATAAATTTTTGCTTATATTACATGATAACATCATGCCAAGACTGAAGATGGAATAGCTTTTAGAACTCAGCAACAAAGTTATTGTGTGCATCAAGGCTATCCTTCCTTAGGACAAGCTTGACTAGTTGTTTATTTAAGGCAATCAAATCCTAAATCCCTGATCGAGTATGAGAACATCTTAATGACTGAAGATCACTTCACAAAGAGGATCGAAGAAAAGTAGTGTCAAGTTTTGAAGTAGTCAATTTGCCGAAATGGAGAAAGGCCCGATGAGAAGCTGCAAAATAGATTAAAAGGCTAACAAGATTATCATGCCTAAGTTTTTCCCACATTGAAAAAACAAATAAAAAAAAAAGACTGTGTGTCATGCAAATTGGATTCTATTTTGAGTCATGTCAAAATCCATCTGAATCTATCGAGTCAATCTAAATAAACTATTCTCATGAGTAGCCAAATAATTTTATCCTCCTCAAAGTCGTCCTTCTTTGTGTCACCCTTTTTTTTTTTTTCTTCCCTTAATCATTCAAAGGGTAAAAAAAGATTTCAAGTCAAATATCGAGTCATGACAAATAAAGCTGCCCTTACCCATCACCAAAGGCATGTCACTTAAAGACATTCATATTCTTTTGAGCAAGTTTTGATTAGTCCACCACCTCTTGTCAAGGGCAAGATCTCTAAGTCATGTTTTCCTATCAAAGTGTATGAGTCACCAAAAGACCCAAATTAGATGGCTCTCCCTCATTTCTTAAAAGTTCATTCCTACCTCTATGCCAATCTAATTGAACCCAAAAAGCAATACATTCCTTCCTTTCTATGAAGCATTGAAAAAAAAAAGGGAGGGGGGAACAACCATAAAGCTAAAGCCCTTGGCAGAAATCAAAACTCTTGAAAGTCTGTATTGCCCAAGCCATGCACCAAAAGCCCATAACCCACTTTCTTGGCAAAATGAAAGCCATGCACACTTTCTAAAAGCCCCAACTTCAAATCCCATGCCAATGGAGGAAGCCTACCTCTCATTTCTAAAGCTCTAGCTTCTTGATAAAGCCAAGCCACTCAAAGGATCCCGCTGTGAACCCAAAATCAAGGCATACCCCTCTTATTTACTCAAAGGAAACCCGATCTCCAAAATCCAAGTAAACTTTCCAAACTTAACCAAGCCATTTATCCTTGTGAGCAAAACCCTATCATACTAAGACCAGAACTAGAGCCAAGATTAACTGAATCCTAATACCTACCAACCCATTTGTTCAAACCTCTTGACAAAACCAAAGCCAAAACCAAACCCTGAGAGAAATCCAAACCCTATACTCCTTAATTAACTACCTAAGTGACCCAGTCGGGCTAAGAGCATTGGGCCACATGGAGTGAACCATAAGTCTCTATCATGTATGCTAACTTATAATCCCCCTCATTGCCATAAGCTTCCAAAGTCAAACCAGGGGTAAACCATTGACTCGAACCAATTCTTCCTCCGAAGTATTGAGAAATCTAATTCTCTTCCGGACCTGAAATAAGCCACTTGCCACTAAATCCATCATAGACTAACCCCGTTGTCCCATTGCCATGCCAAGCCCTAACTCATGTCAAAATAGTTGAATTATTGCCTTCTTCCTAAAATCACCATTTCAAATAACTAGCCATTGGTTCAAGGCATGTTGCTTGCATGAACGTCTTTCTGCTTGGGGTTAAGATTAATCGTCATTGTCATCACTTAAAAAAATCACAGAATTGTCAGCCCTTCCTGGAATAATCCTAAGAATCCATAAAAAAAAATCAAAATAATCATCTTGTAACCTGCGTGCCACTTTAAGAGTCAGCATTGCATGCAAATCGCATTCACAAAGTAAACTCGTGAATCCACCCACATGCATCAATGCAATTGTCCATCACAGACATTATCACAAATCATGCATGGCATAGAAGTCAAATTAAAGGTCTGTGAATTTTGAAATATGCATACATCATTTGTGCACCAGCATCTATGCAATCATCTATAATCATGCATCATCATGCACAAACTGAGCCAATAGCCTCACTGACATCCCTTTAAGCTAACCAGTACTTCCTTTAAGCTGACCGATACCTCTTAAAACTAACCAATGCCTCTTTGAAACTAAATGGTACCTTTCCAGATCTAATCAATGAAGCATGACTTCCAGAGTCTCTTTATTCCTAACAAAGTTCCTTTAAGCCTTCTGAAAGGCCTAACCCCTTATATTCAGAAGCCCAAGTTTCTTTGGCACAACTAAAATCTTGTCAGAATCTCTTGAGCCCATTCACCATATGCCGTGGCCCTCCTATCAAGATCTTTTCAGAATCTCTTGAGCTGACTGGCCATAGGCCGAGACTCTTCCCTTTATCAAAATATTTTCAGAATCTATCCAGCAGACTCGTTATAGGCCAGGGCTCTTCCCTTACCAAAATCTTATTAGAATCTTGTGAGCCGACTTACTATAAGCTGACGCTTTTCCTCTATCAAAATCTTATCAGAATCTCGCGAGTTGACTTGCCATAAGTTGAGGCTCTCTTTTCACTAAATTATCTTGTCTAAAATCATCTTTACCTATAGCATTAAGGCCAAACAGATAGCCTTGATTGAGATTTACTCCAGATTATCTTTATCTCCAACATTAAGGCCAAATAGATAGCCTTGATTGAGATTTACTCCAAATCATCTTTACCTCCAATATTAAGGCTAGGCAGAGAGCCTTGATTGAGATTTTCCCCAAACCTTCTTCATCTCCAACATTAAGGCTGGACAAATAGCCTTGATTGAAATTCACCAAACCTTTTTCATCTCCAACATTAAGGCCAAACAAATAGCCTTGATTGAAATTCACCAAACTTTTTTCATCTCCAACATTAAAGCCGGATAGATAGCCTTGATTGAAATTCACCAAACCTTCTTTATCTCCAACATTAAGACCAGAAATATAGCATTGATTAAAATTCACCTAACCCTCTTTATCTTCTAACAGTAGGGCCGAATAGATAGCCTTAATTGAAATTCACTAAGACCATCCTCGTATCCACATCAAGGCCGAACAGATAGCCATTAAAAAAATGTCATTTATCCTAGAGAGCCTGCCCCTAAAAGACCTAACAAGAACGTATAAGCCCAGACTCTGACATGGCACCTCTTCCCAACGTTCACTATCATCAGAATCACCTTTTGTTCAAAGTCAATTCTGGTGAGGGGGTAATTGTGAACCCTCAATTTTGCGCTCTCATCATCCAAATGCAGCCTTAACACTTGTTGAGTTTAATGTGCTACGTAGAGCCGTTACGGTGGTCCCACTAACTAGTTAGCGGGTGGGGGTTTAGGGGCAGCACCCCCTGTGAACTCTTAATTTTACACCCTTAGCATCCAACCGCAGCCTTAGCACTTGCTAAATTTAACTCATTGATGCCCCCTGAAATAAAATTTTTTAGACTTCATTTACATTGCCACCAGGCATCCAAATTTCTCAAAAAAAAAAAGAAAAAAGAGAGAGAGAGAACAACCTCGAGAAGCGTGCCACACCACGTGGCGCACCGCACGGGAGCCGTGTGGCACCGCGTCAGGTCTGCACAGTACCGCACCGCCCCTTTGCAGCACACCGCAAAGGCCTGATGTGGGGCCGCACAGGCCTGGTGCGGCACCGTGCCAGGGCACGCCCCATTTTGCTCCAATGGGCCCCACATGCATAAAATGACATTTTTACACCTTTTTGTCCAGTTATCAGCCATTTTCTAACCCCATCCTTTTGGTCTTTTCACATTTCTATTACCTAAACTACCCTCTACCCATTTGCCTATAAATAGGCTCCCATTCCCTCATTTTTAGACATTCTTGAATTTGAGTAGATGGCTATCCTTAAATTCCTCTCTTCTTCTCCCTCCAATCACTCTCTAATTAATTAATTAATCTTTTTAATTAATTAATTAACTCACCCTAACCACGTTAATTAATCTTTTTAATTAACTAAAACTCTTTTTTAATTAATTACTAAATTAATTAATCTTTTTAATTAATTAATTAATCACTCTTTTTTTCAAAAATAATTCCTTTTTTCAAAATCAAATTAATCATTTTTCTTAATCCACTTTTCATCTAAATTAATTAATTAATCCTTTTAATTAATTAATCACTTTTTTTCCAAAATCAAATTAATCATTTTTCTCAATTCACTTTTTCATCCAAATTAATTAATTAATCTTTTTAATTAATTAATTAATTAATCCATCCATCCCTTTCATCATATTAATTAATTAATCATTTTAATTAATTAATTAATCTTTCAATACATCCAATCACCCGGTCCCGATAAAATGGAATTTCGGTCCGGTAAAACCCTTCACCTACCAAAAGTCAAGGTATCAGCCTTTCTCCTCACTTTCAACACACCCAAACCAAAATTAATTTAATCAACTCCCAAATCCCTCCACTTAACCGTGGAACGAACTACGTAGGTTTTGATCCCCATTCAATGGGGTACGTAGGCACGTTTGAAATCTAAATCCAAATCCCAATCAATCTTCTTTTCCCTTTTTTTTAAAAATTAATTTGTGAATATTTTATTTTCACCATTCATTCATATTTTGCTATATTCATGCTTTTTCTTTAAAATGATCTTATAAATGTCATTCATGAATCCAATTTTCAAGTCAAATTAAACCTAAGAGCCAAATTTAGATTATTTAAAACCAAAAACCTAGTCCCCGAACTCAACCTGGTTTGAGATTAGTGATTTTTATCTTTAGGTAAATTAATTGCAAAATTAATAAATTGGAGTCAACTGGGTTTTTTCCTTAATTTTTCCCATTTAAAATAAATTAGGGTGGCGACTTCTAAAATCATTTTCAAAATCAACAAAATTTGAACCCGAGGGTTCCATCGTGAGTCTAAACCTAAATGAGCATCCTAATTCCCTCTAGCGGATCGGGCCGGTGCTCGGGCGAGGCCTCACAGCTGGCGACTCCACTAGGGATCGAACCTAGAATCTCTTTTTTCTTCTCTTTTTTTTCTTTTAGAGATTGGTTATTGGCATGGAGTTTGAAAAATTTGAATGCCTGGTGACAATGTGAATGAAGTCTAAAAACTTTTCTTTTGGGGGCGCTGCCCTTGAACCCCTGCCCGCTAACCGGTTAGCGGGACCACCGTAACAGCTCCGCGCAATGAGTTAAATTCAGCAGGTGCTAAAGCTGCGGTTGGATGCTGAGGGTGTAAAATTAAGGGTTCACAGTTGCCCCCTCATCAGAATTGGCTTTGAATAAAAGGTGATTCTGATGATAGTGAACGTTGGAAAGAGGTGCCATGTCAGACTCTGGGCTTATGTATTCTTGTCATGTCCTTTGGGGGGAGGAACTTTATCAATGGCTATCTGTTCGGCCTTGACGTTAGTTGCAAAAATGGTCTTAGTGAATTTTAATTAAGGCTATCTGTTCGGCCCTAATGTTGGAGATGAAGAATGTTTGAGGCGAATCTCAATCAAGACTATTTGTCCGGCCTTAATGTTGGAGATAGAGAAAGTTTGGTAAATTTCAATCAAGGCTATCTGTCCAGCCTTAATGTTGGAGATAGATAAGGTTTGGTGAATTTCAATCAAGGCTATCTATCCGGCCTTAATGTCGGAGATAGACAAGGTTTGGTGAATTTCAATCAAGGCTATCTGTCCAGCCTTAATGTTGGAGGGTAAAGATGACTTGGGTGAATCTCAATCAAGACTATTTGTCCAGCCTTAATGTTGGAGGTAAAGATGATTTGGGTGAATCTCAATCAAGGCTATCTGTCCTTCAATCAAGGCTATCTGTCCGGCCTTAATGTTGGAGGGTAAAGATGACTTGGGTGAATCTCAATCAAGGCTATCTGGCTGGCCTTAATGTTGGAGGTAAAGATGACTTGGGTGAATCTCAATCAAGACTATCTGTTTGGCCTTAATGCTAAAGGTAAAGATGATTTTGGACAAGATAATTTAGTGAAAAGAGAGCCTCGACCTATGGCGAGTCAGCTCATGAGATTCTGAGGAAGAGCCTCGGCTTATGGCGAGTAGGTTCAAAAGATTTTGGTTGTGCCAAAAAAAACTTGGGCTTTTGAATGTGAAGGGTTGGGCCTTTCAAAAGGCTCAAAGGAACTTTGCTAGGAGTAAAAGGACTATGGAAGTCACACTTTATTGATTAGATCTGAAAAGGTATCTTTTAGCCTTAAAGAGACACTGGTCAGTTTTAGGAGGTGTCAGTAAGCTTGGAGAAAGTATTGGTCATCTTTAAGAGATGTCGGTGAGGCTATTAGCTCAGCTTATGCATGATAGTGCATGATTGCAGATGATTGCATAGGTACTGGTGCACAGATGATGCATGCATGTTTCAGACGTTCTATTTGACTTCTATACCATGCATGATTTGTGATGATGCTTGTAATGGATGATTGCATGAATGCATGAGGGTGGAGACATGCATGTGTGGACTAAGAAACTCGATAAAGCTAAGGAATTCAAGTTGGGTTGGTATGAAAGAATTGCCATGGTGGCATTATGAGGAGTTTAAGGGGTTGCTTCAGATTTCAGAATCTGGTGGCCCATGGTTTCTGTTTTGGTGCTGCCGAGAAGAAGCTGTGCCTATTCCAAAGAGATAGGGAATATGGCTTGGCTGCAGCTCAAGGCAACTCTGGTGGTGCCAAAGTTCAAAGTCTAGCATTTTCTAAATTTTTCAGCATTTTTTGACTTACCTCAGGATGTTGCAAGCTAGATGATGGTTGGTGATGGTTAAGTGAATTTGACCATTATGATTGAGAAGTTCCATGATTTTGGTGACCAGGGAATATGAGGGGTACAGAGGCTCAGCATTGGGGCCTTGATTTTCTATTTGAGTGTTAGTTATGGGTTTATTGAATGGGGTAATGCCACAGTGGCAAATGGAACAGTGGCATTTTGTGGTTAAAGCTGTACTGGCAAAGATACTGATGAGTCTCAATTGCTTTGTTAAGGATTTAGAGAGATGAACTATCTTTCCAGTTATTCTCCAGTGAGAAAAATTTATCTATTCTTACCCTTTATGCTTTGAGTGCTTTGTAGATGTCTATTTTAGGTTTTGGGTTATTTCGAAAGCGTGGCTAATGGATCATTTTCAGGTGGTGGCCCCTGCTTTTCAATCTGCACATGCCTGACTGAGACTCAGTCAGAGGTCGGATAGGATGGTTACTTGCAACTTACCCCTGGAGGACTTTCTTAACACTACCAATAGTAATGGATTAAATATTTTGAGACTAGAGGCTATGGGTGTCAAGTGGTTTGCCTGTGGGGCTTAGCTTGAATGCTTCCACTAGGGATGAGTGTCTTGAGGCAGGTGAGGTAGACTCAGGGTATGCCCCCAGTTTTTCTTTCTTGGAGTTTCTACAGATCATAACTCCCATTGCTAGAGCTATCAGGTGATGACTGGCTAAGGAGTTATCATGCTGTTTATTTTGGGATATCACTTAGGATCACAGAGAGGTTAATAAAGGTGGTTTGGCCAATTGAGAAAGAGTACCAAGTTGCTTTGCGGAGGGTGACATAGCTGAGGAAGGATAGGCTGCAAGAGAAGCCATTGATGGAGCGAGGACTACAATATAGATAGAAGGATGACTCAATCTTTGAAGGAGACTCAAGGATCTACTGGAAGTGCAACACCATGGCTTACATTAGTGACTCAAAGAAGGATATTGTGATAGACTTTGACTTTGACGAGGACATGAGAGATTTGCATCTCAGGAGGTAGAGGGGGACTAGCTAGGCCATGACTTCAGATGTGACCCCCCCCCCCCCCCCCCCTTTTTTTTTTGAAGTAATTACGGGTTGACAGGACTACACGAAACAGGATAAGCTATAGATGACAATGAAAGGGCTATCCTTTATGATGGGTTTGTATTTTGCAAGATTTGATCATCACTAATTGAGACATCTTTTATTTTCGCTCTAATTTCTGCCTAAACCGCCCTTTCAAGTTTTCAGCTTAGCGAGCTTTTTTTTTTTTTTTTTTTGTTTGTTTGTTTAGGTAAAAGAATTAAGTGAATGACGTACTAGGCACAAAGAAAATGAGAATGCAATACAAACAAAATATTTTATATTATGATTTGGACCACACTCGAATCGGGCTGCCTACATATCTCTTACATCACTTTTCTGTCGGTTATTTCTTTTAGGGAGAATCAGGTCCACGTAGTTCTAATTACATATGCATGAGAAACAGAAATAAAATGCAGACGTCATCTTCAGATGATGTATCTTTTCCGGGTTGCCAAGATGGGAGAATTCACTTCCGTCCACACTTATGAAGATGGTGCCTCTGTCGGATAGGATCTTCTTATACTGTCTTCATTTTTTGGAGCTTCCCCTTCACAGGCTTGTTGTAGGTTAGGATCTTATAAACTGTGATGCTTGAATCATGTCTTCGTTTGGTACAAAACAGCTCATGAGCTTTTCACTACTGCCATGCAAATGTTATGTATGGGATTTTTATTCTTTTCCTTTATGCCATAATTAATCCTTTTGCCCTTTTCATTAATTTTTTTTTGTATTTTTCATCATTTTTTTTGTTCTTTTTTTTTTTTCAAGATGTCCCATTTAAAGATGAATCAGAAAAATTAAAGCAAATCAGAAAGTTCAAACTTTTTATTACTGATAATAGTCCCATCATGAGTACATTAAAGGATAAGCCTAAAAGATGAAATACAGACTCAAAAGGACAAGACCTAATAGACTCAAATTCAAAAAAAAGATTTAATAGAAACAAACTCAAAAGACTCTGACATAGACTCTGACTTAAGTGACTCAAATGACTCAGACACAGATCCGGAGGACTTGGATAAGGACACAACAGTGTTGGCACTCTTCTCAAAATACCGGTTTATTGGATGAAGCTTGAGATGGTCGGGTGAGCTCGGCGGTTCGAAAAAGGAGCCTTTATTATCCAAAGTGATGCATGAAAGTCAAATTATAGTTAATGAGCCAAAAGGAGATTATTTTGGAAAAATTTTCCTTAACCAAATAGTAATCCTCTTATCTTTCTTTTTATTGAAAAAAAGGTGGCAACCAATCCCCAGTAGAGTCACCAGCTGTGAGGCCTCGACCAAGCACCAGCCCAGTCTACTAGAGGGAACCGAGATGCTCATTCAGGTCTAGATTCACGATGGAACCCTCAGGTTCGGATTTGGTTGATTTTGAAAATGATTTTTAGGAGTCGCCACCCTAATTTATTTTAAATGGGAAAAATTAAGGAAAAACCCAGTTGACTCCAATTTATTAATTTTGCAATTAATTTACCCAAGGATAAAAATCATTAATCTCGAACCAGGTTGAGTTCGAGCACTAGATTTTTGGTTTTAAATAATTTAAATTTGGCTCTTAAGTTTAATTTGACTTGAAAATTGGATTCATGAATGACATTTATAAGATAATTTTAAAGAAAATGCATGAATATGGAAAAATATGAATGAATGGTGAAAATAAAACATTCACAAATTAATTAAAAAAAAAAGGGAAAAGAGATTGATTGGGATTTGGATTTGAGGTTTGGATTTAGATTCCAAACGTGCCTACGTACCCCATTGAATGGGGATCAAAACCCACGTAGTTCGCTCCACGGTTAAGTGGAGGGGTTTAGGAGTTGATCAGATTAATTTTAGTTTGGGTGTGTTGAAAGTGAGGAGAAAGGCTGATGCCTTGACTTTTGGTGGGTGAAGGATTTTACCGAACCGAAATTCCATTTTATCGGGACCGGGTGATTGGATGGATTGGAATATTAATTAATTAAAATGATTAATTAATTAATATGATGAAAGGGATGGATGGATTAATTAATTAAAAAAATTAATTAATTAATTTGGATGAAAGGTGGATTGAGAAAAATGATTAATTTGATTTTGGAAAAAAGTGATTAATTAATTAATTAAAAAGATTAATTAATTAATTAATTTTAATTTAAAAAAAGAGTTTTAGCTAATTAAAAAGATTAATTAACTTGGCTAGGGTGAGATAATTAATTAATTAAAAAGATTAATTAATTAATTAGAGAGTGATTGGAGGAAGAAGAAGAGAGGAATTTGAGGATAGCCATCTACTCAAATTCAAGGGATGTCTAGAAATGATGGAATGGAAGCCTATTTATAGGCAAATGGGTAAAGGGTAGTTTATGTAATAGAAATGTGAAAAGACCAAAAGGATGGGGTCAGAAAATGGCTGATAATTGGACAAAGAGGGGTAAAAATATCATTTTATGCATGTGGGGCCCATTAGAGCATAATGGAAGGCGTGCCCTGGCGCGGCGCTGCACCAGGCCTATGCGGCGCCGCGTCAGGCCTTTGCAGCGTGCCGCAAAGGGGCGGTGCGGTACCACACAGACCTGACGCGGTGCCGCATGGCTCTCGTGTGGCACGCCACGTGGCATGGCACGCTTCCCGAGATTGTTCTCTTTTTTTTTTCACCATTCATTCATATTTTGCCATATTCATGCATTTTCTTTAAAATCACCATGCAAAAGTTAGATGCTTGTTTAGAGAAAAGAGATAATATCTCCTGATAGGGCTCTGATTGATGTAGTTGGTATAAGATTTTTTCCATAGGATTTTTTTAATAAGGTTTTTACAAGGTATATTATTTGTAATAAATATCTAAGAGGGAGTGTTGTAATAATATTTAATTAGATAGATATTCTTATGTAAGTAGAACTTTATTTTTATTCCAATCTCTATAACTTTTTACACACATAAATAAGTGTTTACATTCAATAAAGTGATACACACAGAAATTATTCTCTTTTTTATTTTTTCTTTATTTTTCTCTTTTCTTTCTCCCTATTTTATAACAAATTAATCATTATTTACTTAATTGTGATAAATTTGTTAGGGATTCCAAAAGGATAATCTAATCCTAATATAATGACGTCATTTCTCTTGCTATTAATTAGTAATTTCGTTCACAATAAAATGATGTACACTGTTTGTGAGATAAATCTTTGTAAAGAATTTGAGTTTCAGCCAGTTAAGTATATGGCATAAGAATAAAATTACTAATTTATATTAATTAGTATTATTTGAATTTGTGGAACTATTAGAAATTAATACAAATGACTAAGGTGATTCATGTAGGAATATATTTATTAGTGGGTCTACAATTAGTATCATAAATTAATTAAATTATTGTTTAGTGTAACAATCTGGTTTTTTCGTAATTTATAATTTCCATTTTAATAAGAAAAATAATTATTTTTCGATAAGTTAAGAAATAAAAATATTTTAAAAAATAAAATATAATTTAAGAAAATATTTTCATATAAATTTATTATTTTTCATTTTGAAAGTATTATGAAATAAAAATATATTATTTTGTTTGGTTTATAATAATAATAATAATAATAATAATAATAATAATAAAGATTGAGATGATAATAGTAATAATATTAATATTAGTACAGAAATAATTATATAATATATTGTATAAATTATTAAGAGTTTACATATATATATAATGAAAGAAAATGTATGTTGTATAGGTGTATAAACAGAAAAAATGAAAGAAAAAAAAAAGAAGAAAAGAAAAAAAAAAGAAAAAAAAAGAAACAGAAGGCAGTGTCGGGGAGAGAGGAAGGGAGAGACAGAGCCGAGAGAGAGAGACGGGTGAGTTGAGCTCTGGATTGATAGTTTTCTACCTTTGAAAGTAGGGAAAAATTTTCAATCTTCAATAAGTAGTGAACTGGTGGAAGATCCCTTAATTGCCTTATTATATCTGTTGATTAAGAATCAAAATCACAAACAAATAAATATCTATATGATAATTGTTAAATGATTGAGAGAGAAAATGGGTACCTGTTTGTGATTCTTGTTCGACATTCAGTTCAGTGATTGGGTCTTCCATAACTGTTTTTACTTGTTCTTTGGCAGTGAGTTCAGCCATCAATTCTTCCAGGGCTGCTTTTGCTCCCATTCTCTCCTGTCTTTGCCTTTTAGGAAAACTTGCAAGTGAAGGAGTGTAGTAGAAACAAAAGGAAATGGAGTCAACAGCAAGGTATGGAAGGTTGGTGACTACAAGTAAAAGTTGATGGGTTAAATCTTCTGTATTGGGTCTTATGGTCAAGGCCTGCGAAGAGGAAAAGACAATTAGGAGGGTTTGGCATGGTGCCTAGCAAAGAGTCTCAAATATTCGAGTCATTATTAAGGCTTTGTAGATGACTAGAGAAGAAGAGTTTTCTTTTCTTGTCACAGGATTTTTAGTGAGAGAAAGAGATGGGAGAGTGTAGAATTCAATCAACTTAAATTATGAGTTGATATTTCTCTTTTGTATGCATGTAGATCGGACAAAAGTTGGATGCTTTTTTGGAGAAAAGATACAATGTCTCCTGACAGGGCATATTCTGATTGTTGTCATTGATACAAGAGTAATGGTCATATGAGAATTTGCCTTATCCCTAGGGATATGTTAGCTAAGTGGTGGTGTCAGGACCCAATGGTGCTCCACCTGCTGAGAACCCTTATGACAATTGACAGTGATACTTGTATTAAATGCTCTTAACCACAAAAGTAGCTTGCAAGAAAAATTATTTTGGGCAAAAACAAAGGTGAGGCTTTTGGGAAGCTTTGCTAATATGGACTTGTAAGCTTAGGCTTCTTCCTCTTAGGCTTTAATTTTGGGGTGAAGGCCTTGGGCCTTATCACTGAGGCGGGCCTTTGATCTTTCAGGCCTAACAGGGTATAGAGCCATTTTTGTTCATTATTAATTGGTATTGGTTTTTTAAGGAGTCAGATATGTTATAGGGCATTATATATGAATTAGCTGAAAATAGTCTTGAATCAATAAAATAATAAATTACTCATTATAGAGTTATTATAGAGCGATACGATGAAGTTGCATCAATAAAAAAATTGTTATTATTATATTTTTAAAAATTTTTCTATTTTACTAGTGTAAATTATTGGTATATTATTTTTTATATTATTTATAGAGATAACTTCAAAAAAGTGTCATATATTTTCGCATATTTGTAAATAAAGGCTTGTCGTAATTTTTTTTTATTTTTTATTTTTTGCAAAACAGGGCATGTGGTTCATTCTACTAGTAAATCTAGAGCCTACCGTTAATGCATTGTTAGTTTCTTGCACATGTGGCATTTGTTGGCTGACAAGTGTCACGAGGGGCTGACTATACATGACACATGGTATAAAAATTAAAAATAAAATAATTTAATTTAATTACAATTAAAAATTAGTTATTAATTAAAATTATTACTAACAAATTAAAATAATTAAAAAGAAATGGAAAGAACAATAATTAATTTTTATTAATAATTAAATTATTATTTAACAATAATTGATTATTAAAAATAATAATTTAAAATTAAAAAAAAATTAATTTTTATAATTATTTTAATTATTATATTAATATTTCTAAAAATTAACATAAAAATAATTTTGTAAAACCTTGAATTTTCATATTTCTAAATTATATTTTATAAAGAAATATTTATTAAATTATATAGTATTTTAACTATTAATTATTAATTTTCATCTTAAAAATTCTGATTTAAATTAAAATATGGTTTAGTTTAAGTGTTATTATTATTATTATTATTATTATTATTATTATTATTATTATTTAAAGGCAGATCTAATTGGTTCCTAAGAACCAATCAGAGTTTGTCGTTCTAGCGAGAGAAAAGAGACAGAAAGAGAGAGAGAGAGAGAGAGTAGTAAGCTTTGACTGCCATTCTGCCATCCGCACGTCACACCGCTACACGAGCTAGACCAAAGAGGAGCCAACGTCGAGACAAGTCTACTAGTGTAATTTCGTCACTGATCGCCGCCATCAACTGCCTCATGTGACGCCCATACTCCCACCAGACATAAATTTTTTGAGCTCAATTCTAGGCTGATCAATTGTCCATTCAAGATGATTTTTGTGCCGTTAGACTCCTCTTTTCGTAAGCTTTAATTTAACACCTCATTTGCTAATTTTGGATGATGTTTGTTTTGACCAGATTCCAATGACTACAGAGGCTACCGATGCAGATCTCGACAAATGTCTGATGAGTTAAAGAAGGTGACATATATTTTCAAATTCTATGTTTCAAGGTGAGCCGTAGATTGTGAAATTGTGGTAATCAATCATTGTTAATATTTTTTGGCTACTTTTCCAGTGACATTCTGGTGAGTGTCATTTAGTATACTTCATATCGAGATTTCAAGTAAGATTGTCTATTGAGATGATAGTTGAAGAGTTTAGAAGATAAAGTTTTGGTTAATCAATTAGTTGGTAAATTATAAAGTATTTTAAGTTATTCTAAAATTCAAGCGGGATTAGGTTTGTTCGAATAAATTGACTGTATGATTGTCATTATATTTCTATTATGGTAATCTTATAATACTTCATTTTATAGATCATCCAGGACCATCCTCTGCAACTCCTGATCATTGTCAGTGAAACTTTTGACTTTCGCTCTTCTGTACTATGAGTGATACTTTTAATATTGTGTGCGATATATATATATATATATATATATATATATATATATATATATATATATATATATATATATATATATATATATATATATATATATATATATATATATATATATATATATATATATATATATATATATATATATATATATATATATATATATATATATATATATATATATATATATATAACAGAAAATATAAATTGTTATATCAACATTTGTTGTTTGTCATCTTTAAGATTGTGTTGCATATTCTATGTGTATGTTGGATAGAGTTAGAATGATACAAAAACCACTTAGGATATATGGATATGATTATGATGAGATTTTGAAAATAAGTTATGATTAGTATATGATGGCCAGGCTTGCTCATTGCCAAGGCTATTACCAGTCGAGTCAAGGCTGCATGGTATAAACCAGTAACAGTTGAGCCTATTAGGTATAAGAGACTGATTGTTGGGTTAAGAGATCCAGTATTGGGGATAGGCACTATAATTTTGAGATTAGTGTGACTTATGTGGACTGAACTCCATCCCTATTTGTTTTGTACTGATTGGTTGTTTAGATGACATGATTGCATAAACATTATAGTCTAGACTTATTTGGTTCACCAAGTAAGTATATTGTAGTATCATGCACTGAGTTGAGACATTCACCACTGTCTCCCTATTTTTTTCTAGTTGTAGGATGAGCCTAAAGTTATGATTACTATTGAGTCTTTCTTTGTCTTCTTCCTTGATAGAGGATTTATGATACTTTATTATTGTATTATTATTTCTAAATCTGCAATTATAGTAATGTGGTGTGTATTATGATATTAGTATAACTTTGGTTTCTAATGTTTGTATTATCTATGATGAGATTCTCTGTTGATAGTACTCTTGGTTATTGACATTAGTATTGTATGTTACTATTAATGTAGCGTAGAATAAATTGACTATTTTGTCAGCAAGTTGATTTTGACATGGGATAAGAGATATGGAATCTTTATGTATAATTCTGCTTGTTGTCTAGTCTCATCAAGCTGACTATGGGTGCTAGAAGCCTTAAGCTTTCCGTGGCCCAATACCGGTCACGTGCCCTGAAAATTGAATCATGATAAAGTTGGTATCAGAGTGTGGTTTACTTTTCTTGGGAATTGTAATTGCAAAATCTAGGATTCCTACATATCTTTTGTGTTCTCATTGCTTCTATTATCTATGTTTTTGTTCTTCACTACTTATATGTATGATATTAACAGGGTTTCACAATATTATATTGGGAGAGCTATCTTTCTTTACTTGATAAAGTATTTAGGTTCTTTTTCAGCACCATGAGTACCAGATCTAGGTAAGCAATTGCAAGAGCTTAGACAGCTACTGATAAGGAGTAGGATGCTCCTAAAGGGGAGGGCTTTATAGGGCCAATAGCCCCTACCCTGGGACACCGAGGTAGGTGCCGGCAAGATGTTAGGGAAACACCTATGGTTGAGGCTGTATTAGCTAGACTTTAGAGAATTATGACATATATGGCTAGGATTAATCCATCAGCTCCCCCAACTACTATTTTTGTTATTTCTTTAAAAAGATTTCTCAAGCATCATCCTCCTACTTTCTCTAAGCATGAAGAATAGGCTCATGATTTTCTGGATAGTATTAGAGAGATTTGCTCAGAGTTGGGATGTATGGATATAAGATCTATATATTTTGCTAGTAGGAGGTTAGAAGGGCTAGCCCAGACTTGGTATAAGGATTATGTTAGGCCCCAATATCAACAAATATCATGGGAAGATTTTCTAGTGAGTTCCTAGCATAGTTTGTTCCTTCTGGATTTGTGCAGAGGAAGATGATCGAGCTGGAGAATTTGAAGAAAAATGAACAAATTTCTATAACAGATTTTATAAGTAACTTCCTAGAATTATGTAAATTTGTACCATCAACAGTGCCAAATGAGGAAACCAAAAAGTTTAGATATGCTAGAGCTCTAAGAAAGGTTTTAGGTCATTGATCAATAGGCGCCAATGTCGACCTTTCATCAACTAGTTGATGATGCAAGAGATATTGAGTTAGCTTTGTAAGAAAATAAAAAGAAAGCTAGAGGAGTTAGTAGAAAGGAAGGACAGAGTGCTTTAGAGTTTGTTGGCACCAGTGGTACTTTTACTATAGGGACTTACTCTTCGAACTCATAAGGTTCTTATAGACGAAAAGATAAGAGCAAGCATAGAAGAGGAGCGAGGCATAGTAGGAGCTTTAGTGGTAGTAGTGGCGGCTCTAGTTTCAATGGTTCATGACTTAGTTCAGGTACTACTGTATGTGTCAGATATGGAAAAGCCCATCAAGGACCATGCTTTCAAGGCTCAAGTGTTTGTTTTAGCTGTGACTAGCTTGATCATTTTACTCAAGATTGCCCTTCATTTGGAGGACAAAGAGGAATTACTCAAGGATTCACCCAAGGATCTTTTGCTAGTGTTATTTAGCATACGCACACCTCTCTGTTGGGTGGGTGATTTAGTAGCCAGCATGCTTGTGGTTTTAGAAGTAGATGACGAGGTCAGAGTCAAGGATTAAGTTCGAGCCAAGCTGGCAGAGGTCAAAATCATAGTCATACTAGATTTTATACCCTTACTCAGCAAAATGTTCAGGCTTCTAATGCAGTGGTGGCAGGTATTCTTCCTGTTTGTTCTTTTAAGGCTCATGCATTATTAAATCTAGGTGCTATACACTCTTTTGTGTCCCCCAGTTTTGCAGTAAAGCTTGATAAAATGCCTATTAGTTTAGAATATCCATTGTCGATTGCCACTCCTATGAGTGATTCCTTGTTAGTGGACATAGTATTTCTAGCATATCCAGTATAGGTTAAAGGTAAAATCCTTCCTGCTAATTTGATTTTGCTTGATGTGATGGATTTTGATGTAATTTTAAGAATGGATTAGTTGTCGACTCATTTTGCTACCCTGGACTGCCATAATAAGGCAGTTATTTTTCGTATACCTGGTGATACAAAATTTTCTTTCAGTAGAAATAAATATATTACTCTTTATAATCTTGTATCAGCTATTAGTGCTAGAAAGTTACTGAGTCGTGGTTGTTAGGGTTATCTAGCTTTAGTGAGAGATATCTTTAAGGATGCTAGGAAGTTAGAAAATGTATATGTGGTGAATGAATTTCCAGAGGAGCTTCCAAGTTTGCCACCAGACAGAGAAATATAATTTTATATCAATGTAGTGCCTGGGATGAATCCTATATCCATGCCACCTTACAAAATGGCTCCTGTGGAATTGAAGGAACTGAAGGAGCAATTGCAGGATTTATTGGATAAGGGTTTTATTCATCCTAATACATCACCTTGGGTGCTCCTATATTGTTCGTGAAGAAGAAGGATGGGTCAATGCATCTTTGTATTGATTATAGACAACTAAATTAGGTGACTGTAAAGAATAAGTATCCTCTTCCCTGAATTTATGATTTGTTTGATCAATTTTAAAGTGCTAAATGTTTCTTTAAGATTGATCTCCATTCAGGTTATCACCAATTGAAGATCATGAAAGAGGATATTCTTAAGATTGCATTTAGGACTCATTATGGGCATTATGAATTTCTAGTAATGTCTTTTGGACTTACTAATGCATTTGTTGTGTTTATGGATATGATAAATCAAGTTTTCAAACCCTTTTTAAATCGTTTTGTCATTGTGTTTATTGATGATATCTTAGTGTATTCAAGGACAACAGAAGAACATGCCTAACATCTGAGAATGGTTTTTGCAGGCCTTAAGGAATCATTAGCTTTATGCTAAGTTTTCTAAGTGTGAGTTCAGTTAGGCCTTTCTGGGACATGTGGTTACTAAAGATGGTATAACCATGGATCCCAAAAAGTTAGAAGCCATCACCAATTAGGAAAGGCCTACTACAGTCACTAAAGTTCACAATTTTCTAGGATTAGCAGGGTATTATCATCATTTTGTTTAGGATTTCTCAAAGATAGCGGCTCTTCTGATTTATCTAACTCAAAAGAATGTCAGATTTCAATGGACGAAAGTGTGCAAAGAAAGTTTTCAGAGACTTAAAGATTGTCTTACTTTAGCTCCAGTATTAGCATTACCTTCAGGTATTGGTGGTTACACTATTTACTGTGATGCATCAAGGGTCAGTTTAGGTTGTGTCTTGATGTAACATGGTAAAGTAATTGCTTATGCTTCTCATCAGTTAAAGAAACATGAATATAATTATCCCACTCATGACTTAGAAATGGCAACAATGATTTTTATGTTAAAGATTTAGAGACATTATTTATATAGGGAGACCTATGAAATATACACAGACCACAAGAGTTTAAAGTATATCTTTGACTAGAGAGATTTATACTTGAGACAGAGAAAATAGATGGAACTTCTTAAGGATTATGACTATACCATTCTTTACCACCCTGTAAAGCAAATGTTATAGCGGATGCCTTAAATAGAAAATCTTCTGGTAGCCTAGCTTATATTATTGTTCAAAAAAGACTAATAGTTAATGAGTTACTAGAATTGTTTGATAATGGATTGCAGTTGGAAGTGCATAATATCAGGATACTGTTAGCACACTATATGGTCCATTCTATTTTAGTAGAAAGGATTAAGGTGGCTCAACTGCATGATCCATAGTTGTGTAGAATTATGGAGGAAGCACAGGAGGGAAATAGTAATGAATTGATGATTGATGATAATGGAGTGCTTCAACTTGGCTCACGTCTGTGTGTTCCAGATATAGACAATATGAGGAGATAGATTTTGGAAGAGGCGCACCTTACAGCATATAATGTACACCCAAGTTCTACCAAAATGTATTACGATTTAAAAAGTGCTTATTGATGGAACAGTATGAAAAAAGACACCACCTAGTTTGTCTCTAAATGCCTCTTGTGTCAACAAGTAAAGTTAGAGCATCAGAAATCTTCTGGATTATTGCAACCACTCCTTATTCCTGAATGGAAATGGGAAAGAATAACTATGGATTTTGTAACTAGATTACCTAAGACCATAGCTGGGTATGATTCCATATGGGTGATTATGGATAGATTAACCAAATCAACTCATTTCATCCTAATGAAAGTTAATTATTCAGTTGGCAAGTATGCAAGGTTATATGTGGAGAAGATTATTTACTTGTATGGTGTTTCCAGTCTTTTATTGTATCAGATGGATGACCTACTTCTAGATTTTAGAAATCTTTACAAGATGCCTTGGGTATAAGATTAGATTTTTGCACCACCTTTCGCCCTCAAATGGATGGTTAGTCTAAGAGAACAACTCAGACATTGAAAGATATGTTGTAGATGTGTATATTTGACTTTGGAGGGCATTAGGATTCACAATTGCCATTAATTGAGTTTGCCTACAATAACAGTTATTATGCTAGGATCGGTATGGTATCGTACGAGGCTCTATATAGTAGAAAGTGTAGATCACCAGTGTGTTGGGAAGAATTAGAGAGAAACAGTTGCTAGGACCAGAGTTAGTACAGATAACTTCAACAAGAGTTCCTATAATTTGGGAATGATTGAAAATAGCTTTTAGTACACAGAAGAGTTATGCTAATCACAGGCAAAAAAATATGTCCTTTAATGTAGGCAATTTTTGTTTTTCTAAAAGTCTCTCCAATGAGAGGAAGAAAAGGAAGTTAGTGCCAAAGTATGATGGTTTATATTTAGTTACCAAACGAGTTGGAGCTATTACATATTAGTTGGATTTACCAGTAGATCTCTCTCATGTTCACCCTGTGTTTCATATTTCTATGTTAAGAAAATACATTCCTAACCCTTCCCATGTGTTGCAGGCTCAAGAGATTCAAATCTCTGAAAACCTATCCTATGAAGAAACTCTAATAGTTATTTTAGATTTCCAAATTCGTAGACTTTGTTCTTAAGAGATTCCTATGGTTAAAGTTATATGACGTAATAACTCGACCGAGGAGTGTACGTGGGAGGTAGAGGCTAAGATGAGAAAGAGATACTTGTATTTATTTGAAATTAAATGATATACTCTTGTTACTATATTTTATAGTTGCCTTATGTATTTAAGGAAGTGAATTCCTATTATTTGGGGTAATGAATATAATGTTTTAAGTATCACAACTATTTTAAAATTCATAGATTAATTTTTTTTAAGAGGGGAGATTATAAAACGTTGAATTTTCATATTTCTAAATTATATTTTTATAAAGAAATATTTATTAAATTATATAGTATTTTAACTATTAATTTTTAATTTTCATCTTAAAACTTCTGACTTAAATAAAACTATGATTTAGTTTAAATATTATTATTATTATTATTATTATTATTATTATTATTATTATTATTATTATTATTATTATAATATAAAGGAAGATCTGATTGGTTCTTAGTCTGCCATTCTAGCCAGAGAAAGAGACAAAAAGAGAGAGAGAGAGAGAGAGAGAAAGAGAGAGAGCAATAAGCTTTGACTGCCATTTTGCCGGCGTCCCCATGTCACATCACTGTATGCGCCGAACTAGAAAGGAGTCAATGTCAAGATGAGTCTGCCGGTGTAATTTCATTGTCGATTGCTACCGTCAGCCACCTCATGCACCGCCCATACGCCTGTTAGATAGAAATTTTTCAAGCTTGATTCTAACTTGATCAGTTGTTCGTTCAAGATGATTTTAGTACTTCAAACTCCTCTTTTCTTAAGCTTTAATTTAACACCTATTTGCTAATTTTGGATGATATTTGTTTTGATTGGATTCCAGCAACTATAGGAGCTTCCAACGCAGATACCAACAAGCATCTGACGAGTTAGAAAAGGTGATATATATTTTTAGATTTCGAGGCAAGTCTGTCAACTATGAAATTATGGTAATTGGTCATCGTCAATATTTTTCAGCGACTTTTCCAGCGACATTCCGGTGAGTGTAATTTAGTATACTTCATATTGAGATTTCAATGCATAATTTGATATTTCAAGTAAGATTGTCTGTTGAGATGATAGTTTAAGAGTTTAGAAGGTAAAGTTTTAGTTAATTAATTAGTTGGTAAATTATAAAGTATTTTAAGTTGTTCTTAAATTCAAAGGGGATTAGGTTTGTTCAAATAAATTGACTGTATGATTGTCATTATATTCCTATTATGATAATCTTATAATATTTCATTTTATAAATTGTCCAGGACCATCCACTATAGCTCTTGGTTATAGTCAGTGAAACTTCTGGTTTTTTGCTCTTCTATACTGTGAATGATACCTCTAATATATTTTCCTGTTAATCATGCATTGCATTGTGTGCATTTATATATAGCAAAAAATATAAATTATTATATACATAAACCACTTAGGATATATGGATATGATTACGATGAGATTGTGAAGATGTGGTATGACTGGTGTACGATACTTGGCTTGCTCATTGCCAAGGCTACTGCCAATCGAGTCAGGACTGTGTGGTATAGATCAGTGATGGGCGGCCCCATTGGGTATAAGATATTGATTGTTGGATTAAGAGAACCAGTATTGGGGATTAGCTCACTGAGTTTGAGATTGGTGTGGCTTCTATGGATTAAACTCTATCCCTGTGTGTTTTATAATGATTGATTGTTTAGATGATACGATTGCATAAACATTATAGTCTAGACTTATTCGATTCACCAGGTAAGTATATTGGTAGTATCATTCACTAAGTTGAGAAGCTAACCCTATCTCTCTATTTTTTCATGTTGTTGGATGAGCCTAAAGTTATGATTACTGTTAAGTCCTTCTCTTTCTTCTTCCTCGATAGAGGATTTATGATACTTTATTATTGTACTACTATTTCTAGATATGTAACTACAGTAATGTGGTGTGTATTATGATGTTAGTATTACTTTGGCACCTAATGTTTGTATTATCTATGATGAGATTCTTTGCTGACAGTACACTTGGTTATTGACACCATTATTGTATGTTACTCTTAGTGTGGCGTAGTGTAAATTAACTATTTTGTTAACAGGTTGATTTTGACATGGGATAAGAGATATGTAATCTTTATGCATAATTTTGCTTGTTGTCTAATCTTGTCAGGCCAACTGTGGGTGCTAGAAGCCTTAAGCTTTCTATGTCCCAATATCGATTGTGTGTCTTGAAAATCGGGTTATGACAAATTTTATTATTTTTAGTTAAAAAGTAATTAAAAATGTTTTTTATTATTAAAAAATAATTTATTTTAATTATTTTAATTATTATAATTTTTTAATTATGATGATTTTAATTAAATTTTATTTTTTTAAAAAAAAAAATTAATTATTTTAATAATTAATTAGAATAAAGAATAATTAAATTATTTTTAATTATTATTAAAAGACAATTTAATTATTTTTGATTATTTTTAACTAAAAAGCAATAAAAATTAATTTAATTAATAAAAATTAATTTAATATACATCAATGTGCCATGTGACATTGACACGTGCTACGTCAGCAAAAAAGTACCACATATATAAGTGACTAACAGTGCATTGATAGTAGGCCTCATATTTGTGAGTTCTTATATCATGGACCTAGGTCCACCTTGCATGATGGACCTAGGTCCACCTTGTTTAATTATTATAAACATAATAAAAAAACCAAAAGTACAAATTGATGTAGCTAGTTAACATATAAACCTCATTCCCTTCCTTACTAATACAACTAATGGATGTACAATTTACAAATGATGGTCCTATACCATGTATTTGATAAATCTATAAGTAATACTTAATGAACTTGTTGCTTATATTACTTTGAATTATACTTGATTGAGATAACAAAACTAGTTGTTGATTAATAAAAATAAAATAGATAATTTAGTATTGATTTATAATCATGAATCTAACAGTAAAAGATAATGAATTTATATGTGATATATGATGAATCTAAATATCATATCTAATAAACTTAATAGTTATATGTGATAAATTTAAATTTTAAATATAATAAACCTCATAATTATCTGTGAAATATTAAAGAATGAAAATTATAAATATGAGGATTGAATAAAATTAAATTATAGAATAATTAAATAATGAATCTAACAGTAAGAGATAATGAATCTATATGTGATATATAATGAATTTGAACATTATATATAATGAATTTGATAGTTAATTATAATGAACCTAAACTTTAAATCTAATAAATTTGATAATTTATAGTTTAATATGAATTTACAGTTTACAAATGATGAACCTACACTATATATTGGATGAATTTATAAATAATACTTAATTAACGTATTGCTTATAAGTGATGAATATGATTATTATATAAATTATATTTGATGGCTAATTTTCAATAAATTTATTATTATTTAAAAAAGATTTGATTTTTGAAAATTCATTTTCATAAAAAAGATAAATATGATATTTATCTTTTTTTTAAATTATCTTTAAAAACCATGTAAAAAATTACTCATAAAATATTAAAATTATAAATAAAAATTATGTTAAAAAATTAATGATATTAAAATTAATTATCATTATAAGAATCAAATAAAAAAATTCAGCAATTAATATAATTTTTTTTCAATATTTTTGACATTAAAAAGAAAAAAGAAGAAAGAAAAAAACTGAAAAAGAAAAAAAAAGAATAAATAAAAAATAGAGAAAAAAAACAAAGAATAAATGAAAAAAGAAAAAAAGAGAGTTTTGTGTGGCTTGAACTTGATATGTCCTAGTTCCAAAGCTAATATGTCAATTAATTATGTCAACTTGTCATTTTAGTATTTTATTATGTATATAATATTTAACATATATCCTGAAACCATATAGTATGATATAAATTGCCCATATTTGCTAATGGAATGCACCACAGTCCCTATTTTGCCAAAAAAAAAAAAAAAAACATAAGCTCTTATTTGCAAATGCACGAAACCATAAGGAACATTTTTTGAATTTATCCTTATTTATATAACTGTTTTTTTCTTTTATTTTTTTTAAATATATTTAGAACATTATTGATAATTTTTTAAAATTTATTTCTTTGTAAAATTTTTTGTCTGAATATAAATTATTAATTGAATATCTTAAATAATGTGATTTTTTCCTTGTGAATAACAAAATAAGATTGATTTATAAAAAAAATTGTACTTTTTAAGTTAAGACAATATTAGGAATTACGTAACTTAGTTATTGTTGTTATGTATTATTTATAAATATGTTATATAATTTGAACTTTTATACTCTAAACCATACTTATTTAAGTGTTTATTAATTTAATGTATTACATTTTGAATGTTTAGATCAGTTTGCTAATTATTTTTTAAAATTTATGGTAGTGATGGTCAATTTAATCCAATACTGTTGCATTGATTTCGATACCAAAATGGTTCACTATACCATTACTAAAAATCCTAGTCAACAATGAAGCATCAAAAGAAAAGGAATCATTTTCTACTCTTCACTCTTTTTTTTTTTTGTCACTTTCTCTTTTAATGAATTACTTAGTTTTGTGCATGTGCTTCCCTTATGAGGGTGTTTATTTAATTATTTTTTCAAAGATTTGTATTAAAAATAATTTAATTTTGGATAAAATATTATTTCGTCCTTAAAATTTCTTCCATTTTGAGAAACTAACTACATATTCTCTGAAATTTTGTTTTTGTCAACTAAGTGGTCTTTCTGTTACTTTTTTTGTTAAAAACTTGTATAAAAAGTAAAATGCCATGTCCTTATTTGCAATTATATTTTTTATTTCAACCATTTTCTTTTTGTTTTCCATAAATCCAATAAAAAATAAACAAGAAATTTACTTTGTAAATTCTCAAACTTAATTTTCTTTTCTTTCAAATTCTTAATAAGCAAACAAGAATTGAAATAAAAATAGAATAAACATCTATTAACCAAAACTCAATTTTGATGCAATCAAATTCCTAAACTCTAAATTTTGGTCAAATTAGGGCTTACAATGATAGATCCTAACAGCACCATTTGTGAGATTGGTAAAGTGATGGAAAATGAGTCCCATAATCTGCAGGGCATGTGGTTCTAAGCATTTATGGAGGGAAAATTACTGTTAATGGGATCTAAAAGTGAGAGATAAAACTAACTTTAACCGTTGGCCTAAATTAAAAAGCCATAAGCTCAAAGTTAAAAAAAAAAAAAAAAAAAAAAAAAAAAAAAAAAAAAGAAAAAATTCCCAATTCTCCACTTCATGCTCGATTCCCACCTATTTCGAACCCTGATTAATTTACTGAATGTGAAACCCAAAAGTGACAGAATCTTCAAAAGTATTTGCATAAAGCAAACTGTTTCAAACTATGCAGTGCTAATCCAAGTAAGTATTAGTGTTTATTTTTGTCATTTTTTAATCTAGCATGAGTGTATTCCTACCAAAAATTTCACTTTAATCCTTATAAAAGTGAAGCAAAGACATGTATAGGATGAGAATTTATCCTATACTCTGATATTTTGTTTATTGGTAGTAGACTTCTATATAAAAAGTCTTATGCGTTGTAACAACGCATAAGACAAAGTCTATCTATTGTTAAATTTGTTTTATTCTTTCATGGTAAAGAAATATTTTGGTGGGACTTGATCATTTGTGTTCTATCATACAAATACTGTAATTTTTGAAAATGGATACAACTGTGTCTGATTTAAAAGGTTGATGAATATTTTGATACGTTGGATATTTCGTAAATGCTTGAAATGAAAAATCAAGAAACAAAGCACCAATTTTCTTGTTTTAGGTTTTATAGAATGGGAGACCAATTAGTTGATCTAATATATAAATACAGTGAGAATTTTGTAGAAGAAAATGGTGAGGTTTAGTATGTCAATGGGCGTGAAAAGGTATTACATAACTGGGATTCAGATAGATTGAACTTCATTGATATTAAAGAGAAAATTACACAAGAATTAGGCTTTAGAAATACAGAACACGTCCTGTTTAGGGAACCTGGCAAACCTCTATTAGAAGGGTTATATGTGCTTGAAGGAGATAAAGGTATTAGACATTTGCTAAATGTATTGACACCTACAGCTACACTGATTAAGTTTTATGTTGTGTATAATGTGGATGTTCATAAACATCAAGTGTTTGTGCTATGTCTACCCTCTCCACCTTCTATCATAGAATCATAACAAGAAGCAGTAGAAGAAGGTGAACCTATTCACTATGTTGGTATTCACTCAGTTGTAGAAAATGATGCTAGTGTTCAAGTATTAACTCAGAGCTCCTATGTACAAGATGATAATAATGGAAATGGAACAATGACATGATGCTGAACAGGTTCATACAATTGTAGCAAACAATGATGGTGTGAAGAAGTTGAAACTAACAATATAGCTAATATTCCATTACTTTTTAATGAACATGAAGACATGATGTGAATTGTGAATTTGATGGTGAAATTAGAGATGACAATGTATTGGAAGCTTCAATACCAGTTAATGATATCAATGTTGAAGCTGAATTGTCAAAGAGCAAACCAAAGGGGAAAAGAGCTGACATTTAGAATATCAAAAATAAAGGGAAGGGGAAAATACCAGTAGTGCGTAAGAAGAAGGAAAGGAAGGATATACATTTTGAGAAATCAACTATAGCTAGAGTTGTATTTCCTTAGGATTAGGATTAAAAAGCCAAAATTTTCCTTCAATGATTATTCATCTTCTGAAAGTTCAAAAGAAAACACTATTAATAATGAGGAAAGCGAGGAGGATACTGATGAGGAATCAAACCAGCAAGAGAGTACTGGCAATATGAAGTCTTACATGAGTGTATATGGTGCTTTTGGTTCATCTGAGGACAGCTTATATGATGCACCACTGGCAATTTTAGTTTATGAACCTGACTTGCCTCCCTCAAATGATGATAAGAATGACTTTAATTCTTGTATAGATAATGAGGAAGATGAAATCAACAAAAGAGGAAGACCAGCATACAATCCAGATGTGGAAGTCCCAATTTTTGAATTTGGCATGACATTTTCTTCTGCCAATGTGTTCAGAGAGGCATTGGCTAGATATTCAGTAGCCAATAGATTTAGGTTGAAGATGCTTAGGAATGACAAGAACATTGCAGAGAATTGTGCTTTTAAATATATGCATCAAGAGATAATAATAATACCTTAGTTTTCATTACAAAAACATATAAATCAAAGCATATGTGTTCTAAAGTCTTGCACAACCCAAGAGTCACTTCCAAATACCTTGCTAAATTCTTCAGAGCGAAAATTTTTGAAAAAATGAATGTTAAATTTAAAATACTGAAAAATATGGCTAAAAATAACATGTGGATCCCTATATCAATGGCAATGTGTAAAAGGGCTAGAAATCTTATTATGACATAATTTGAAGCCAACTATAAGGTTGAGTATTCATACTGGAAGCATAGACACATGAGATTAAAAAATCCAATCCATGTTCTAACATAGAAATCAACTTAGATAAAGAAGGCTTGAGAAAGGGGAAAAAGAATTTTTCGTTTTATTTGCTTTGATGCTTGCAAAAGAGGCTGGATAGCTGGATGGGTACCCATTATAGGTCTTGATGGTTATTTTATGAAGAATGTGTGTAAGGGTCAGCTCCTATCTATTGTTAGATTAGATGGAAACAATCAATTATTTCCAATAGTATGGGCTATTGTAGTAGATAAAGAGAACAAGAGTAATTGGAAATGTTTCCTTAAATGGTTGTGCAAAGTACTTGAATTGAAGGACGGAACTAATTTCTCTCTAAGTTTAGACATGCAAAGGGTAAGTACATATGTTCATTTAAAGCTATTATATTTATTACATATGGCTATTTTACTTAATTGTGTTATACTTTGTATCTTTTATATGTTAAAGATTTATATCTGCCATGAAAGAAGTTTTACTTCTTGCAGAACATCGCAAGTGTGCAAGACACGTATTTATCGATTGGAGAAAAAAATGTAGAGGTGAAGATTTAAAGAGAAAATTTTGGAGATATGCTTAGAGCACATATGAAGAAGAGTTCAAAGACAACTTTTAACTAATGGCAATTGAGCATAAAACAAGAGCTATTGAAGATATGTTGCATCGGCCACCTCATATATGGTTAGAGCATACATCAGCACCATATGCCAATTTGATATGGTGGACAATAACATATTAGAATCATTCAACTCTTGGATACTTGAAGCATGAGAGAAGAATATCATCAGTATGCTTGAGACTATTAGAACTAAGGTTATGAGTAGAATGTGGATATTTAGAGAGTATGTTCTGAAATGGTCTATTAATTACTCTCTATTTACAATTGAAAATTTTAAAGAAAATGTGATTGAGTCCGCAATACTTGAAGCAAGAGAGAAGCTTATCAACAATATTCTCGAGACCATTAGAACTAAGGTCATAAGTAGAATGTAGAAGTATGGAGAGTTTGTTTTGAAATGGGCCACTAATTACACTCGACTCGCAATAGAAAATTTTGAAGAAAATGTGATTGAGTCCATAAATTGCAATGAAATTTAATGGAGATAACGATTATTGTAAATACTATATTTCGACTAGCAGATTTCTAAATTTTTAAAATATTCTAGTAAATTAATGGTTATCTTAATTTAGCAAGATTTTATGATTTTCAAGTTTTTCTTAGTTTTTATCTTAATGTAAGATTTCGAATTTGTTTATTTTCAATTTTACTCTAAATTTAGCTTCTAAAAATGATTATGTTCTTATTTTATTTTAAAAGAGGTAATTTTATTTTTTTAGCAGTTTAAATAAGCAATAAAATAAAAATAATAAAAATATATAATACTAGAAAAGATAAAAACTCCAATTTTGCTTTACGCTAAAGCCCTCAACTCTCAAACTCTCACCAGGTCCAACCTAACTCTCTCACTAAAGCCGAAGCCCAACTCTCATATATCTTACTACGCTCACCCAATACACGCTCATCCTCAATATACACAGACCCTCTCACCCGCTTCTCTGAATGGAAAAACCCCACCTCTCTTTTGCTCTCTTTCTTTTCACCTTCATCATCATGATCTCTCCCTCACACGCACGTCCTATATCTTGATCTGAACCTCACTGATTCATCATTGACTTTACCCTCTTATTCACTATCACCACAAACCTATAACTGAGCATATCTCCCTCATGATCTCCATCACATAGCCCTTTCCCCAATTCTCTCTCTCTCTCTAACTTTTTGGATACAAAGCCTTTGAATCCTTCTCTCTCACTCTCGGATCCAGCCTTACCCTTTCCTTTTTACACTTTAAGAAACCTATAACTCACTCAGACTCTCATACTCACAGATTCTCTATCTCTCTCACTCAGACTCTCAAAGCCATCGCCAACACCTTTCTCTCTTACACAAGCCCCAAACTCTTACACAAGCCCTAAAATTCTTTCTTTGATTCTTTTGTCATCAAACGGTCGCTCCCTCATCGCCTGACCCATTTCAACCTCTCATTTTTTTTGCCATCTCATATAAACCCTCACACAAACTTGACAACGGGTCTAGTTCCTTTGATGCTTGATAAACTGAAAGTGGGTCTAGTTCCCATTTGGTTTTGTTAGATCTAAATGGGTCTAGTTCCTTGTTGTGTTTAACGATTCAAAGGGATTTCCGTTTTTTTTTTTTTTTTTTTTTTTTTGGTGCTTGATTGGGTTTGTTTGCAGCTTAGGTAAGTTTAATATTCTCTTAGTTCTTTTTGATTCATGATGATGTTAAATTTGTTTTGTCTATGCCAGTTGTATTTGTTTGAAAACAAATAATTAATTGAGTCTGGTTACGTACAACTATCTTTTAATTTGTATAATGGGTCTAGTTATTTGTGAATAAGATGTTTAAAGATGAACAGAAGGGGAGGTTTGTGTCCATATTTAATTCTTTATCTGAGCACTAACTTATTTCTTAGTTTAATGGCTGATTTTGTATTCGGGGTTTTGTTTTTGTTGTGAGCATGGTGGTTCTTGAATCTTTGGAATGTCCTAAAAATTGGGTGTTTGATAGATTTAATCTTTAAATTCTTTTAGACTTTTCTTTATTTTTTTAATTTTTACTATGTAATTTGATTTTTTCTTTTAAAATTTAAATTTGGAGCACAAATTAATAGTTTTTTTTTTTAATTTATTTATATTGTTTATTTCGGGTATTTGGTTCATCAAAAGGGATTCTTTTAAGTGTGGATCTCTTTCATTGAAACAAACTCCCTTTTTTATCACGGAGTATCCTATAAAATAGGTAGGACTCATAATAAATTATTTTTCTAAAATTGAAAATTGAATTCTATCTTAACTAGAAATAATGAAATAATTTTTGATTTGGGCTTAAATTGAAACGATAAAATTTTTAGTTTATTTTTTTGAAAAAAAAAAAAGAGAAAAATTCTATATTTTAACAGAAGACAGTGATGATGTCAAATAATTAATACAGAAAATTCTAAATTGAAATGATTCAAATTGTGGCATTTTTATAATAAATTTGATTTTTTATAAAAATAATTGAATGAAAAATGGTTCTTTTAAAAAAAATTAAGCATTATTGGTTAATTTATTTTATTTATGATCTAATAATTTAAATTTTAAAATTGCTTTTTATAAATAAAATTATTCTTTTTTTGTTAATTCATAATTACAATTTTATAATTTTAAGTTAATAATTATGTTGCCACAATTAAAATTGCTTGTTGGTAATTTCTGAAAAATAGTATCTAAACCTTTTCTTTTTCTTAAAAAATTAATAATAGCATTTTATTTTAAAAATTGATTTTCCATTTTATGTTTTGAGAGATGATGAAATCATACAAGCAAAATAGAATTCTTTAGGTTGAACAGGCATAAATTTAGGCGCACTCGATTTAATTTTCTAAACGTTAGTGTGCTAAAATTTAAGTTGTTCTCTAAAAAATTTTTTAAAACTAAAAATTGAGCCAACAATTTAAAATAAAAATCATTTTTCGATATTTCTTTTTTCTTTTTTGTTTTTCTTGTTCATTTATAGTTGCAGGTTTAATTTTCAAACTCGAAGATGACATAAAAAGAAACACAAGTTATAAATTTTCTAGAAGTTCCTTTATTTCTTTTGTAATTATGAACTTGTAAATTTATGTAATAGATAGTTTTATATTTTGTATTTATTATTCAATGATGTAATAAATTTGAAATATTTTGTATTAAAATTCATTTCGTTTGATAAAAGTAATTTTCTTTATTTTAGATAATTATCCCATTTTCTTTTTGCATTTATTTTGGTCTAGAAATATTAATACAATAAATTAATTTAAAATAATCATTTTGATCCCAAAATAAAATTTAAATTTCATTTTTTTTTAAGTAAACTCATTATGGGTTCAATTCTCAAAATAAACAAATGAATTAATAAGTTGTTATTTTTCATATTTTAATTAGGCAATAATATTGCACACTAAATAAATAATAGAAGATAAATATTTTAAAGCCAATTAAATATTTTAAAAATTAATGCATAGGTTGTCTAATATTTTTCTTATGCATCTGTGACTCTTGAACCTAAAAATTTGGTTTTATAGACTAATTTTTCAAAATTTTTCAATTGAGCCTTTTAAAATAAATCAGTTGATGACGACTTCATTTTTGATCCATTTTTTATTAAATTTAAAAATTTTTGGTCTTTCGCCGTTCATGTTGCGACAGCTTGGCGACTTTGCTGAGAATATATTTTCTTTTTCAAAAAGAGGGTTGCAACTAATTTTTGAAATATCATATTGGCCTGAAAATATTTTCTATTATTATTTGTTTAGTGCAAATATTATTTTGCTTTTTAACCAAAGGTGCAAATATTATTTTTCTTTTTAACCAAAGAGTAAAATCAATATACTTTTTCTTTTCCTTTGTTTTGCATTGTATTATGTTTTTCTATTTATACTTATTTGTTTATGAGCAACATAATATTTTTAGGATGTTAAGATTGTGTGTGCTTTTGTTGTGTGGTCGTACACTCAATTGTCCTTGCACACATTTTTTTTAGCCCTATACTTGGGAGATCAACTTTTAGGATTAGAAAAAGGTAATTAGTGGTACCTCTGAGACTTTGGTTATTGACAGTATCCATAAAAAGCCTTCATTTAGATTAAAACTTATTTTATTTGTAATAGTATCCGTGGGACTTTGAGTCTCGACAGTATTATGAGGGTAAAGTAAGACCTTACTACATTATAGTATGGGCAATCTGGAAACCTTTTCATCTTGTTAAGAAAAGTAGAACTAAGCCATATACCTACACTATTATTAAAACCATAGAAGCCCACTCTTTAGGAAAATATTGGACCATTAAATAATATACAACCTAAGATTAGGTCCCACATTTTATTTGTTATATTATTTGATTTATGTTACTTTCATTATTTTGTTAAAAAAATTCATTATTTCCATTACATGTTCACATTCATAATTTTTCTCATGTTTTAAAAAATAAAAATACTTTTTTCTGCATCATTACACAATACTCTTTTCTCATTAAATTCAAATTTATTTTTTTAGGGCTCATCATAATAAAAATTTCAAAAAATAGGTCAACTTGCATCTCTTTTTTTTTTCTTACCTTCTTCTTTTAAATTTAATTTTCAAATAAAAATTATTGATCATATCATCGATCTTATTTTTCCCTAATAAAATTTTTATCCTTTTAAGGTCTTTCATTGAATAGATACCCTCTTCAAAACACTCAAACCTTTTAACTTTGAAAATTCAAGATTCCAAGCTAATTCAAGATGTGCCATCTCTAGGGGTGAGAAAAACCGAACTAAAACTGAAAAATCAAACTAAATCATTTAGTTCGGTTCAATTCAATTTTTTTATAAATATAGTTCGGTTCGGTTAATATTTTATAAAACCAAAGTGAATTTCGGTTCGGTTCGGTTTTAATCATAAGAAGTTCGGTTATAACTGAACCGACTGAAGTTATATTACTTTATATTAATATTTCAAATATTATATGTATAATTAGTAAAATTAGATAAGAATACCTTACCTTTAGCCCTAGCTATTCCCTATTCACCTGTGGCCGCTCTCTGCCTCTTTTCGTTTGTGTGAACTGCTTAGGCCAATCTCCTCCTCTCTCGTTTGTGTGAACAGTGAAGGTCGACCGCTGCGCTCTCCACCTCTCCCTCTTTCAGTTCATTCCTTCACCGATATGCCCCTTACTGCCTCACTCCCTCACCAATCACCATCTCTGATCTCTCTCGACCCCCACTCTCTCTCTCAAATTTATTTTCTTCACCATCTTTGTCTCTGTGCTGTGTGTTTCTTCTCTTCTATGTCACCGTCGGTCCTTCATCACTGGTGATCCAATTCGCCCAATCAAGGCTCACCGTCGATAATTCATTGATTCAGGTTTGCATTTTTTTTTAAAATTTTTTATTGTAATTTTACATTAATTTTGGGATTAATGTTAATTGCTTCGGCGTCTTCTTCTCTGTCTATTTTTGTCTAGCCATTTAGTTCATTATTTGCCAGGTAGCTTATTGCCACAGTGGTTGTCCATTGGTCCCTTGGTGGTGGTGGGGTTGGATTTCACAGTTGGATAGCTTGGATTTTTGTACATTACAAAAGACTCAGATCGATAGTTCGGTCTTCAGTTCAGGTAATATTCATTTAGTTTAATTTTTAATTTGTAATTAACACATAAATATCTATCTAAAATTACAGTAACTTCTGAATATCTATGATAACTAATTGATAAAATTTATATTATATGCCTTATGAGTTTGTAGATTATAAATTTATGATATTTGATTGATTTGTGCATCTGTACCGTGACATTGTGTTGAGCTTTTCTTTGGCAATTATCTGTGTTGTAATTTGGTCTTTGAATAAATTGTTCTTTTCATTGAATAAACTTTGACAACTTAGATAGCCTAATTTTTGTCTATCTTCATGATATATAAAAATTATCTTTATAGTAGAGGAAAATTAATTAGCTTTAATTAAACAAAGAAACTTGAGATTATATTTAATGTTATAAGAAATTAATTTGCTAATTGAAATGAATTATTTGTCATTTAATTAATGCTCAAATTAACATGAATTTTGCAAAATATATGACTCTCATATTTGTCATTTATTTAAATGATCATTATGATTGTTGCCTAAAAGTTTATTCTTATTTTTTGTAGGCAAGATGTCACAAGTAGACAGTACTAACACTCAAGGAATGCTGTCAATACCTCCTCATGCTGGAAGTCAAACCGAGACTGGGGCAACTTCTAAATTGAAGAAGAGAGAGAATATAAAGTCAAGGTCAGAAGTGTGGGATCATTTCAGCTCATTCATGGAAGAAGGTACTAGAAAAGGCAAGTGCAATTATTGTGAAAAGGTATACAATTGTGATCCTAAAAGGAATGGCACCTCCGCACTTAAAACTCACATGAGTACTTGTAAAAACCATCCATATAATTCACAAACAAGACAATCACAATTGTCCTTGCAACCAATCATAGATGGAGAGGGTGAGCACATGGGTAGCCTTAGTACTTAGAAGTTGATCAAGAATTTATTAGATCAAAATTAGCTTTTATGATAATTGTTGATGAGCTTCCATTCAAATTTGTGGAGGGTGAAGGGTTTAAAGCTTTTATGGCTGATGCACAACCTAGGTTTAAAATTCCATTTCATTTTACTGTTTCACGAGATTATTACCAATTATACTTGGATGAGAAGTTAAAATTGGTGAATTATTTTAAAAAATCTGGTCAAAGAACTTGTCTCACCACAGATACATGGACTTCATTACAAAAGATTAATTATATGTGCATTACTGCTCACTATATTGATAAAGATTGGAACTTGCATAAAAAAATTATCAACTTTTGCCCTATTGGGAGTCATAGGGAGGAGGTATTAGGTAGGGAAATTGTTGCATGTTTAAAAGAATGGGGAATTGCAAAGGTGTTTACTATTATAGTTGATAATGCTAGTTCCAATGATACTTGTATTCAATCGTTGAAAGTGAGGTTGACTTCTCAGGGTTGTGATTTGGTAAAAGGGAAACACCTTCACATAAGATGTATTGCATATATAATTAACTTGGTTGTGGCTGATGGATTAAAAAAAATGAATCCATGAATAAAGAAGGTTCAGGATGCAATTAGATTTCTAAGGCAATCTCCTGCTAGATTGGCAAAATTTAAGGAGTGTTGTGAGTTAGAAAACATAGAAATTAAAAGTTTGTTGTTCTTAGATTTGACTACTAGGTGGAACTCTACCTATTTAATGTTAAATGTTGCCTAAAAATTTGAAAGAGCATTTGATTCATTTGAGACTTGTGATCCATACTTTAGAGTTAAGCTTAGTGATGGGGTGCCTACATTTTTAGATTAGGAAAATGTAAGAAGGATGGTTGATATGTTGGCTAATTTTTATGAGCTAATATTCAGAATTTCGGGCTCATTGTATGTCACATCTAATGAATTCTATCATAAGATTAGTTATGTTAATTGCCTATTAAAAGAATGGATAGGGAGTGATGACTTTGAGGTGAAAGCAATGGGTGAAAAAATGAAAGCAAAGTATGATAAATATTGGGGTGATCCGACGAAAATGAACAAGCTTATTTATGTGGCTATTGTTATTGACTCGTGATATAAGCTAGAGTTCATTGAATTTGCACTTTGTGAAGAATATGGAAAAGAAGAGGGTTTGAAGATGGCTAAGAACATAAAGGAGGTTATAGATGAGTTTTTTAAAGCTTATAGAATGATGTTCCAACCTCAAAATGTGCAAAATCCAGAACAAAATCTATCTTCAAATGAAGCTTCTCAACCTGAAGGCTTAAGAAAAAAGTCAAGATTTCTATTAGAGGATAAATTCAAGAGACATAAAATAAAGAGTGGAGAAATAGAATGCAAATTTGACTTAGATGTCTACCTTAAAGAAAGTGTTATTGTGGTGGAGAAGGATGATTTGATATATTGAAGTGGGGGAAACTTAATCATAGTAGGTTTCCTAACCTTTCATATCTTTCTCGGGATGTACTTGCAATGCCTATTTCCATGGTAGCATCAGAATCTGCTTTTAGCAGAGGAGGAAGAGTTCTAAATGCTTTTAGGAGTTCTTTGACTCCTAAAATTGTAGAAGCTCTAATATGTGCTCAAAATTGGTTGCGATCATCAAATAGTCCCTAAGTCAGTTGAAGAAGATTTACATGATCTTGAAAAGCTTGAAGAAGGTATGCTAATAATTTTTTTTTGTTTGATTTAAGTTTCTACATCTTGTTATTTGTTTATTAAGAATTACATTGAACTGTAAAATAATTGTTGGCTCATGAAGACAAAAACTAAATAATTTATTTGTTATTTCTTGTAGGTCCTACTTTGTTTTGGTTCTTTCTTTTGTTTTTCTTAGTTTGATAAATATTGTATTAATTATGTTTTCTTCTAATATCTTGTATTAATTATGAATGGAATATTGTATTATTGTCATGTATGAGTTTGAGATGGACGGATGGATATATAGGTAGATGGATGAAATGGATACATGAATTATTATTTGAAATATAATGATTATTAGTTCTATCAAATTCATTGTAGGAGTAGGGAGAATTTGCTATAATGGATGAATTTATAAATTTATATTTTTATTATAATTTTTTAAATAAAATTAAAAATAATTTTATTTTCCTCTCTAAAGTGATAATCTATGATAAATAAATAATTTAAATTTTCTATATACTTAATGAAAGTTGCAAAATCAAAATTTACGTGAATTTTGTCTTAAGTCCATGAAAAAGCCCAACAGCCAGGCCCAGCAGCCCAAACTGATGGACCGAACCGAACTAAACTGAAATTTTTTGGTTCGGTTCAGTTCAGTTTTCACTAAGAGTTCAGATCGGTTTAGTCTGAGGAAAACTAAGTTCGGTTGTTTGGTTATTTTGGTTCGGTTTGGTTTTAAACTGAACCATCCATTTGCATAGTCCTACCCATCTCTATCCCTCCTAAAAGTGTTTGTCCCCAAAAAAAAAAAAAAAATATGCATTTGTACTTTCTTTTGACCCTTCCTCCTATTTTGAATTTGAGCATGAAAATTATGATTTTATGTTTATTTTTCTGTATTTTGTTCCTATCTTTTCAGTGAAGTAAAGGTGACATCTTAAAAAAAAAAAATCAAATTCCATATAATCTTTTTCTTTTCCTTGGAATCAATTAACCTCCTCATACTTGTAGTATAATTTCATTATATATAAAAAAGGCCAAAATCCCAAAATTTTCTTTTTTTTTTTTTAAAAAAAATTATTTGTAATTTCAACTCAAAATCATTATTTATGGTTAATTATTGCAATTTGTAAAGCACTCAAAATCTCATTTTCCTCCAAAACAGTGTCTCCTCAATCTTTTCTCTTCTTTTGGAAATTCCGTTCTTGAAATAAATCAAAATTTGAGCGTTAATTCTAAACACTTTGAATACCATGTGCTTTAAAAAATAATAACCACCTTCATTCCATCCTCACTAATTAACTAACACTTTTTCTACCAAAATTCTCACAATCCCATAATATTTTTCTACTAGAACATATTGGGACAGACATTTTCTTTGTATATATTCAAAACTTATATAGCTTAAACCCACTCACCATATTTTCATTATAAAACCCCTTACCATACTTTGAAAAAATTAGTTCTTGCAAATTTATTCTTCACCCACTTTTCACTCAATTGCTGTCATTTTAAAAAATAATAAATAAAACAAAATATGTGCATTTATAATTTATGGATTATTTTTGGTATTTTGATTATTTTTCATATGGATGTACTAATATATATACCAACCTAGACCACCATTAGCCAAAATGCATTTTACCTTTAATTCAATCCTGTAAACCAATTTTCCATTGAAACCTTAAAACCTGAACCACCTTAAACTGCACCCTTACTCTTTTTTCTTTCAAAAGATAACTTTCACAGTAACCACCTTAAACTACACCCCTACTCTTTGTTCTTTTAAAAGATAATGTTTACCCTTGTGCACTAAGAAGGGTGGTTGAATTGGTGGGAAATTAAAAATTAGATAGAAGGAGATAGGGGAAGAGAACAAACACAATCGATTTTATAGTGGGTCGAGTGTTAACAAACTCTACGTCCACTCCACAATCTCAATTGGGTATTTTATTACTAATTGATACTTACAAAGGAGTTTCAAGCTCACTCCAAACATACAATGTGTTTTAATGGCTAATACACAACATTTACAAGTGTTTCCCTTAGGCTCACACTTAAACCTATACAAGCATTTTCTATTAGCTCACTCTCAACCCAATACTATGTGTTTTCAAGGCTAAAACTCAACCCTTTAAGCTATCAATGCTATTATAACAATCAAATAATAACAATTAAAAGGTAAAGGCTTTGAGAATTAAAATTGTAAGAGTTTGGCTTAAATGAAGGTTGTTGGATCATTACGAGGGTCTTTGGAAGGGGTATTTATAGCTTCCTCCCTCTAAATTCCCATTACAAAGAGTTACCAAAAAGGATCCTCACAACAGCCATAAAATCTTGCATTAAATGCTTTGTCAGAGCTGGGTCGCAGTTACTAAGCCTTTTTCGCAGTCGGGATCAATACTTTGCGGTCGTGATCTTCATAATCCACAATGACTAGTTAACACATGGCATCTTCTTATTGGTTCTTCAACTATTCGTTATAAGCATGGATTTTTGTATGAATTTTGTGGTCGTGACTTCTAAATCGCGGTCGTGAACTAAGGATCGCGCCCTTAGAGGCAGTCACGACGGTTCTGTCTCTCCAAGCTAAAATTGAACTAAATAGCCTTCTGATCATCTTAATCATGATATGAGGGTTATGGTTACAATTTAGTTGTTGTGGTTGCGATTATTCTATGTTGGGCGAAACTCAAAAGCTAACCAAAGACTTTGGAAGATTTCAAGCACTTTTGAAATTCAATCTATCAAATATGTTATAATATGCAAAATAAACACTTAAACTACATATTTGATAGCTTTAATTTGATTGAAAAGATCAAAATAGATATTGATTAATTTTTGAAATAACTTAGATCAACAATCTCCCCCTTTTTGATTTTAACAATCAAATTGAATTTAAATATAAAGTAATATTCAATTCATTAAAGTCAAGAGTTCTCACCCTCAATTTATGCAACAAATGACAAAAAGTATAAAGTGGAGACATATTCACAAAGTAGTTCTTTAATCAAATAATGTTCATTTAAGTTTATTTAAGTTCTATGTAATGAATTGCATAAAGAATTTGAAATTTATGAAGCATATAATGAAGAAAAATAGAATGGCAATATCACATAAGATCAAAATTGAGAAAATATACAATTGCATTAATTTGTAATTTGATAATGCCATAATAGAATGCATAAAAAAATAAAAAAAAAAATTTGAAAAAAGGTAAGGTAAATAAAAAAAGAAGAAATTTAAAAAAAAAAAAAATCTAAGAATCATCTCCTCCATCCTTGGGTTCCTCTTCTTCTTCATGAGGGGCCTCTTCATATGTCTCATCCTCTTCTTCATAAAACTCTCATTCTTGTAAGTTACATTGAGGGAGACCTATATGACCTTGCATATCAAAGATATCTTAGTGAATATGGTCTAAAAGAGTGAGTCTCCTCAAGACTTTATGAAGGAGTCTATTTGTTTCATTTTATGGTTGAGGTGGAGGGACAATAGGTGCTACTTGTGGTTCCTCTTCTCTAGTTTGACTAGCCTCACCTATCACCACTCATAGCCTTTTTCATGCCATTGTTGAACCTTAACTTCTCCAAAAAGATACTCATACTTCCCTTCTTGTTCTTTCAATACGTTGGCATTGATCATATATTGGAAGTCAATGAGGGATTTTTTAATTGGATGTTGGAGAATGGCTTTGTTGGGTAGAGTGAGAGCCCTAACATGCTTTGCTATGGTGGTGATATGGGAAGAGAGTAAAATGGCACCCTTTTTGGTAGAGGATAGGTGAAGGAATTAATCAACTAAAAATCGAGTGGTTTGAATTTTTTTTTTCTTTGACAAGACATAAAAAAAGAAAAGGTCTTTTTGAGAAATTTTCTCATTCCTATCCCTTCTAGCATTTACAAAAAGAGTGACTATCCTATGGAGGACCCAAATGGTGAGGGTTTTGATGTGCTTGGCAAGGGAGGATTTTGGATCGAATTTAGGCTCTATTGAAATTTTATTCCAAAAAGGGTTGAGTTCAAGAGCAAAATCATTAGAGGTATAGGTGCTTTCGGTTTGAAGGCCAAAAATGTTGGCAAGGTCTTAGAGTGTAAGCTCATAGAGCTTGCCAAAGAATTGAAAGTCGATGGCATAATGGCCATAGGTAGGATGGAGTTTTTTTGTGTACAATAATGGTGGTAAGAAATTCTCTTGTCAATTCTTTATAGCCATCATCATCAACAAAGACAAACTTCCCTTAATCAAGATTTTTGAGGAAGCCAACAATGCTATCCTCAATACCCAAGGTTTTGAACACATACAACGCTAGGTATTTTGGTGGGTAGGATGGTTTTTTCTTGGATTCTAAGGAAGTTTTGTTTCTCTTCTTGAGTGATTCCCCTTATGAGTTCTAAAGGGAAAAGTGTTTGGGAGGTTTGGATTTCCTTACCTTTCCCAGAGCTTTTCTTAGAAACCATTGATGAAGAAGAGATTGAAGAAAAGAGAAAGATTATAAAGCTTTAAAAAGAGAAAGTGAGAGGAGAGTTTGAGAGTAATAGAAATTCAAGTAGGAGAGAGTTTGGAGTGCTAGAAAAGAAATAAAATTGATGTGGCGGGGTATTTATAGGCAAAAAATAGGTGAAAAAGGGTACAAAAATAGCTAGTTTTGGAATAAAATGCAAAATTTTCCATTGAAAATGGCTAGTTTTTAAATGCTATCAGATACTGAGTTGCAACTTTGATTTTTAAAAAATTCAAAAATCGCGTACGTAATTATCAAAAGCGGGCAAGACTCTAAAGGCTAATCAACAATGGCTATAAATTTAAATTTTGTGACTGCGATTTATATGTAGTGATCGTGAATTTTGAAAAAGAAGAAATATTTGAAAAACTTTTGAGTGAAGTTATATGCAATGTAATTGGCATTATGACTCAAGGTCAAGATAGATGCAATTATACATTTTATATAGTAAGATATTAACAAATCATTGAAAAGAAATTCAAGCAATTGAAGTCAAATATATTAAAAAATCAACCATAAAGCAACTAACATGCAACCAAAATGCATAAGGTAAAATATCTAAATTTAATTGAATTAAAAGTTACCTTAATTCAAGATTAAATAACGGAGTAAAATATGAAAGATAAATGTCATAAAATGCATAAAATTTTGATGCATATTAAAAACTTTATGTAAATTTGAAAATCTAAGGCAATGAGCTCCCATCAAGCATGCTAATTTCCCTTTTTATGAAATTTAATCTTTCTTCATTTAAGGGTTTTGTGAAAATATTAGCAAGTTGATTTGTTGCATCAATAAATTCTAATACAGCATCACCATTTTGTACATGATCTCTTAAGAAATGATGCCTAATGTCTATGTGCTTACTCCTAGAATGTTGAATGGGATTTTTGGAAGTATCTATGGCACTTGTGTTATCACATTTGATGGGAATGTGATCAATCACTTGACTATAGTCCTTGAGTTATTTTTTTATCCAAAGAACTTGAGTGCTACAACAACCCGCCACCACATATTCTGCTTCGGTAGTGGATAAGGCTAGCGAAACTTGTTTCTCACTAAACCATGAAACTAAACATTCAATAAGAAAATGACAAGTTCCAGAAGTGCTTTTTCTATCAAGCAAACTCCCGGTATAATCTGCATCCAAAAATCAAATTATTGTAAATAAATGCAATATGCCATGTAAATACTTCAAAATTCTTTTAACGGCATGCAAATGAGATTCTTTAGAACAAGATTGAAAGCATGCATACAAATGAACACTATACATTATATCGGGTTTAGATGCCGTAAGGTAGAGAAGAGAACCAATCATGCCTCTATATTTCTTCTCATCTATAGGCTTGCCTTTTTCATCTTTATCAAGCTTAGTTGATGTGCTTATTGGTGTCTTGCTACTTTTGCAACCATCCATGCCAAACTTCTTGAGAAGCTCTTTTGTATACTTGGATTGGTTGATGAAGATACCATCTTTGCATTGTTTGATTTTGTAGTCTTAGAAAGAACTTGAGCTCACCCATCATGCTCATCTCAAATTCTCTAGTCATACACTTGACAAATTCTTCAAAAAGATTTTCATTAGTAGCACCAAATACAGTATCATCAACATAAATTTAAATAATTAAAGTGTCATTTTTGTGCCGTTTTACAAAAAATGTTGTGTCAACCTTGCCTTTGACAAAATCATTTTTCAAAATAAATGTACTTAGCCTTTCATACCAAGCTCTAGGAGCTTGCTTTAAACCATACAAGGCCTTGGTTAATTTAAAAACATGATTGGGAAGTTCAAGATGTTCAAAACTGGGGGGTTGCTCAACATAAACTTTCTCCTCAATAAATCTGTTTAAAAAAGCACTTTTAACATCCATTTGAAAAAGTTTAAAATCCATATGACATGCATAAGCAAGCAAAATTCTAATAGCCTCTAATCTTGCTATCGGAGCATAAGTTTCATCATAATTAATGCCTTACTCTTGGTTGTACCCTTTAGCAACTAATCTAGCCTTATTCCTAGTGATAAAACCATGCTCATCTAACTTATTTCTATAAACCCATTTACATCCAATAATAAGATAATCTTTAGATCTAGGAACAAGTTCCCAAATTTTAGTTCTCTCAAATTGGTTGAGTTCCTCTTACATATCAATCACCCAACTCTCATCATTATGAGGCCTCGCACGAGCACCGGCCCGATCTGCTGGAGGGAATTGGGATGCTCATTTGGGTTTAGATTGACAATGGAGCCCTCGAGTTTGGATTTTGTTGATTTTGAAAATGATTTTAAGAGTCGCCACCCTAATTTATTCTTAAATGGGAAAATTAAGGAAAAACCCAATTATGACTCCAATTCATTAATTTTCAATTAATTACCCAAGGATAAAATCACTAGTTTCAAACCAAGTTGAGTTCAGGGACTAGGTTTTTGGTTTTAAATAATCTAAATTTGGCTCTTAAGTTTAATTTGACTTTAGAAAAATTGATTTCATGAATGTCATTTATAAGATGATATTAAAGAAAATACATGAATATGACATAACATGAATGCATAGTGTATAGGGGATTAGTAAAACAATTAAATTAAATATTCACAAAGTACATTGAAGATTGATTGGGATTTGGATTTAGATTCCAAATGTGCCAACGTACCCCATTGAATGGGGATCAAAATCTACGTAGTTCATTCCACGATTAAGTGGAGGGGTTTAGGAGTTAATCAGATTGATTGATTTAATTTGAGTTTGAGAGAAAAAGACTGATACCTTTGTTTTTAGAGGGCAGAGGGTTTTATCGGATCAAAGTTTTGTTTTATCGGGACCAGGTGATTAGATTGATTAGGAGATTAATTAATTAATTAAAATGATTAATTAACTAATTAATGTGATGAAATGGATGGATTGATGGATTAATTAATTAAAAGATTAATTAATTAATTTGGATGAAAGGTGGATTGAGAAAAGGATTAATTTGATTTTTGAAAAAGTGATTAATTAATTAATTAAAAAGATTAATTAATTAATTAATTGAGTGATTAATTTTAATTTAAAAAGAGTTTTAGTTAATTAAAAAGATTAATTAACTTGGATAGGGTGAGATAATTAATTAATTAAAAAGATTAATTAATTAATTAGAGAGTGGTTGGAGGGAGAGGAAGAGATAAATTAGTAGATAACCATCAATACTAATTCAAGTAGTGTGTTGGAATGAAGGATGAAGGGAGGTATTTATAGGAAAATGAGGTGAGAGTGATTTGGTAAGTGGAATAGTGAAATGACCAAAAGGGTAAGGCTGAAAAAATGCTAAAAAACCATATTAGGGGCATTTTGGGAATTGTGAAAAGTGTAGTGGGGACCATACCATTGGAGGGGCAAGTGGCACCACCAAACTTTTGGGCAGTGCTGCTGGTGTGCCGGGTCACATGCTTCCCAGGAGGGTGGCAGTACCACCCAGACAGTCGGCGGTAGCTGACGTGGCTCTTTTTTTTTTTTTTTTAGAGATTGGTTGGTATGGAGTTTAGAAAATTTGGATGTCCGATAGCAATATAATTGAAGGCCAAAAAATTTTCTTTCGCCCCTGAACCCCTGCCCACTAACTAACTAACAGGATCGGCGTAACAGCTCTGCGTAATGCATTAAACTTAGTAGGTACTAAGGTTGTGGTTGGATGTTGAGGATGTAAAATTAAAGGTTCACAATCATTAAGAGCCTCATCAATGGTCCTTGGCTCAATTTGAGAAACAAAAGCAAGATTATTATCTAAGACTTTAAAATGAGATATAATACTGACACCCTTTGATGGATCACCAATGATTTGCTATTTAGGGTGATTCTTAGGGTATCTCCACTCCTTGGGAAATTTTTGAACGTCTTCCTCTTATGGATTTGATTGATCCTCATGATCTTGTTAGTTTTCCACTTGGTCTTCAACTTCCTTTGGAGTCTCATCTTGATCCATTCTAAGCTTTTCAAATTCACCTACAAGATCATCAAGAACACTACCTTTCCTAAGATCAAGTTTACTAGATTTATCAAATACAACATTCATAGACTCTTCAACCACCATAGTCTTTTTGTTAAAGACTCTATAAGCTTTACTAGAGGTGGAATATCCTAGGAAAATGTCTTCATCGATTTTAGAAGCAAATTTTCCAAGGTTATCCTTGGTATTTAATATGTAGCACTTGTAACCAAAGACTCTTAGATAAGAAATCTTGGGCTTTCTTTCATTCCATAACTCATAAGAGTTTTTATTCAAAATGGGTCTTTTAAAAACTTTATTTGAAATGTAACATGAAGTATTAATAGCTTCTGCCCAAAAATAAGTTGGTAAACCATACTCATTAAGCATGGTTCCAGACATTTTAATCAAAGTTCTATTTTTCCTTTCTACAACACCATTTTGTTGAGGTGTTCTAGGGGAGGAAAAATTATCAAATTCCATGTTCAATGCAAATATTTTCAAATAGTTCATTTTCAAATTCTTTTCCATGATCACTTTTAATTTTGGAAATGAAATAACCTTTCTCATTTTAAACTCTTTTTGCAAAACTTTTAAATGTATCAAAAGCATCACTTTTATGAGTCAAGAAACTAACCCAAGTAAATATAGAGATGTCATTAACAAGCACATAGGCACACATTTTTCCACCTAAACTAGCAACTCTACTAGGTCCAAACAAATCCATATGAATAAGCTGAAGGGGTCTAGAAGTACTTAAAATATTTTCTGATGTGTAGGATGATTTGTGTTGCTTTTCCATTTGAAAAGGTCCATATGTCTTATCCTTTGAGAATATGATATTTGGAAGTCCTTCAACAAGCTCATCCTTGCAAAGACTATGAAAAAGCTCTATGCTTACATGTCCAAGCCTTCTATGCCAAAGCCAAGATTCACTGCTAATAGACATAAAACACTTAACATCTTGGTTAGCCAAATCATCTAAGTAAATCATGTAGGTATTGCCTTCCCTTTCACCCTTAAATGTTACATTGTCATTAGCTAAAATGATGACAATGCATGCTTTAGAGTGAAAGGTAACTTTATTACCCTTATCACATAATTGACTTACACTAAGCAAGTTAAATTTTAAACCATCAACTAGAAGAACATTTTCAATGAGAGAATGATTGTCCTTACCAATGGTACCAATGCCAACTATCTTACCTTTGGCATTGTTGCCAAATGTGATGTTTCCACCTCTTTTTTCTTTCAAATTTGTGAAGAGGCTTGCATATCTGGTCATGTGTCTTGAACATCCACTATCTACATGCTATTTGTTCTCCTTAGTAGTAGATTTTGAGACACACCTATAACAAAAGATTAATCATCTTGTTTTAGGTACCCAAATATATTTGTGTCCTTGGGGGTTAGCCCTAGAAGGGTACTCAAGCTTGAGTTGAGCCTTCTTTATACAACAAAATACATTTATATGACCATCTTTTATGCAATAATGGCATTTGAGTTTTGACTTGAAGGTTTTCTTAGGCATTTTGTTAAAAAATTTTGGTCAACATTATAACATGAATGCATATAATAACAAGTATTATGTTGTGATTATGGATGTCTTTAAGCATGCCTCTTTTGATATATGAATGTATGGTTAACTCTTTGAGGCTGAGCTTTTGAGTCTAGTGTAACCTTTTCAGTCCTTTTAGGACTTGGAGGTTTAATGTGTGTTTTCACTCCCTTATTAATTACCTTAATGCTAGAGGTTTGAGGAGTTATAGCTTTTATGAACATAGTAAGAGAGGATATGGATGGAGATGAGTGATCAAAGCCAAGACCGTGTCTCACAAGGGGTGGCCTTTGTGATACAATAAGAGTATCTAAGGCTTCTTTCCCTTTGTGAAATTTTGAGATTGAGTTTCTTATTTCTTCAACCTCAATTTTCAAAGCATTGTTTTCTTTATATAAAGAATTAAAAGAGGAGGTTTTAGAAGTGATTTCTTCCAATGAGCTTTTTAAACTAACATTGGAGGTTTTCAAGCTTAAAACAAGTTTTTCTAATTCTTTAAAATTCTCCTCCAACTTAAAATGCTTTTCTTTAAAAAAATTCATTTTTGATTTATACTTTTTGCATTTAAATTCATAACTTTAATTAGCTTAACCTCATCCTTATCATCATCATGCATATCATCATCAATATCGTCACAAGATTGAGAGTTAGAGCTTACCTCATTTGATGAGTCTTCTAAGGCCATGAAACATAGGTTTGCAACATCCTCTTCCTCTTCATCTCTTGAGGAGTCATCATCCCATGTTGCTTTGAAACCCTTATTTTTCTCCTTGTCTGATTTCTTCTTCTTCTTGTTGTTTTTAGGACATTCCAATTTAATATGACCTTGCTTGCCATATTCATAGCAAGTAATGTCATTCTTCTTTTCCTTGCTTATGTTGGAGTTGTAATTTGATGATGATCTCCTAAAAGGCCTTTTTCCTTTCTTTCTTCTCTTGATGATGTCCTTGACCCTTTCTGAGAGTATAGCAAGTTCTTCATCATCATCATCATCTTCACTTTCATCTAATTCACTTGAACTTTCACATTCTTATTTTCTTTTGAGGGAGGATTTGAGGGCTAGAGACTTCTTCTTTTCCTTCTCTTTTTGTTCTTTATCTATTATTAGAGACATCTCTTCGGTGAGGAGCTTCCCAATAAGGATACTAGTATAAACTTTTCTAAGATCCTTATTTGCTTATTCAATACCAACAATTCTAGCTCTATTGTCTTTTTTTGGGAGAGTTTTGAGAATTTTATGATTTTTATCCTCCAATGCGCATATTTTGCCCAATTTCTTCATATTGGTGACAATGGCTAGGAGCCTATTTGTCATGTTGGTGATGCTCTCATTAGGCTACATCTTGAAGACCTCATACTCATTATAAGCAATTAAATCTTTTTAGATTTAACTTGTTTGATTCCTTCATGGTAGTTTTCTAGAGCTTTTTAAATGCTAAATGCAATTAAATAATGTTGAACTCTACCACATTCTTCTATTGAGAGTGCATTAAATAGAATTGCCATGGCTCTCTTGTTTTTGCCATTGGCTTTTCTTTGTGCATCCACCAATTCCTCTCTAGGAATCAATTCTTCAACATCATCAACTATTCTTGATGGAGGCTTCCATTATTTGATTATACAATCCCATACATCAATGAGATCACTATTAAGATATACCTCCATTTTATACTTCCAATATGCGAAATCGGTGCCGTTGAAGTGTGGCTTGAGGTAATGCATCCCTTCATTAGCCATTTTATTCTTTTCTCACATAATTAAGCTAGAAAAATGAGACCAAAGCTCTAATACTACTTGTTTGCCCTTATGCACCAAGAAGGGGGGTTAAATTAGTGGGAAATTAAAAATTAAATAGGAGATAGGGGAAGAGAATAAACATAATTGATTTTATAGTGGTTCAGGTGTTAATGAACCCTACGTCTACTCCCCAATCTCAATTGGGTATTATACTACTAGTTGATACTTACAAAAGAGTTTCAAGCTCACTCCAAACATACAATGTGTTTTAATGGCTAACACACAACTTTTACAAGTGTTTCCCCTAGGCTTACACTTAAACCTATATAAGAGTTTTCTATTGCCTCACTCTCCACCCAATACTATGTGTTTTCAAGGCTAACACTCAACCCTTCGAGCTATCAATACTCTTACAATAACCAAATAATAATAATTAAAAGGTAAAGGCTTTGAGAATTAAAATTTTAAGAGTTTGGCTTAAATGAAGGTTGTTAGATCATTATAAGGGTCTTTGGAGGGGGTATTTATAGCTTCTTCCCCCCATATTCCCATTACAAAGAGTTACTAAAAAGGATCCTCATAATAGCCATAAAATCCTGCATTAAATGCTTTATTAGAGCTGGGTCGCGGTCGTGACTCCATTTTCGCAGTCGAGATCAATATTTCACTGTCACAATCTTCATAATCCACAACAGCTAGTTAACACGTGGCATCTTCTCATTGGTTCTTCAACTATTCGTTGCAAGCATGGATTTCTGTATGAATTTCGTGGTTGTGACTTCCAATTTGTGTCGCGAATCAAAGATCGCACCCTTAGTTGCGGTTGCGACTAAGGTTGCGATTCGTTCTATTTATTGAAGCTAAAAATTGAACCAAATAGCCTTCTAATCATCTTGGTTGTGATATGAGGGTCGCAGTTGCGATTATTCTATATTGGGCGCTACTCAGAAGCTGACTAAAGACTTTAGGAGATTTCAAGCACTTTTGAAATTCAATCTAACAAATATGTTATAATATATAAAATAAACATTTAAAGTACATATTAGATTACTTCAATTTGATTGATAAAATCAAAATAGAGATTAACTAAGTTTTGAAATAACTTAGGTCAATAGATAACTTTCACAGTATTTTCATAATCCATCCACATTCAGGAACCCAATTTAAGCCCATCATAAACCCTATATTGTATCCTATGGGTCATTTTAAATCACAAATTCAACTCACTTGTCATTTAACTTTTTTCTTCTATTTGTGAATTATAATTAATTGATATGGCCTCAAATAAATATTATAGCCTATATTCATAGAGTTTGAAAGAGTTTTAAGCTTAGGAGTTCAAAGTGAAATATTGCAAAGGGAAGCACATCTTATGTGAAGTATTTTTGCATTATATTAGTTGTAGATTCTTTCAACAAAAATAATCAAAAATAATAATAAAAAAGAAAAAAAAAGAAAAGGAAAAAGAAAAAGAAAAAACAGCAAAAAAAGAGAGAAGAAAAAAAAAAAAAGGAAGAAAGAAAATTGAGTAGAACCTGCAAATACTTCACTAATGAGCATTTAAATGATTGTTTTCCTTTCATTTGTATGTAGACTGACCTAGAATTCAACTATTATCCATGGTCTCAAGGTTTCACTTTGCTAATATTGAGTATCTATTGGTGTGGGATATTATAAAGAGAATGCTTCTTTAGGTTTGGAAACCCTTGCATGAAGTGGAATAATGTAATACATCATATAAAAAAGGTCTTTAGGCTTAGCAAAATGTAGCTTTATTTTTGCAAAAAGTTGAAATACTATAATATCTTAAAAATTTTATTTTTTTTTACTTTTAGACTTTTAGAGTATTTATTTATTTAAATTTAATAAATATTCTAATTAGTAAAATTTTAAGAACATTTTAAAGTAATATTAGATTATTGCTAATTGATAAATATTATTTATTAATATTGTTTTGTTAATTTCAAATTATTTTAAGAGATTAACACCTATTTATTATTTATTTATTCAAAAACTTTGTGATTTGATTATTATTAAAATTATATTAAAAATCATTATTTTTAATAATTATTGATTAAGGTATTTTAAATTTTGGTATCAATTATTATTATTGATTTTTCGTGAAATATTATTATTATTTTTTATTTTATGTGAATTATTATTATTATTATTATTATTTTATTACCATTATTATTGTTATTATAAAAAAAAAATTTTTTTTTTGCCTATATAATAGGCTGGTTTATCACACCCTGAATTTCCAAGAATGCGATGGTCTTAGGGCAATTGTAGGTTTAAGACTACCATATACTCATAGAACCCAATTATATTAATAATTTCCCTGGATCAATTTACTATCATTTTCCAATACCATGCATACATTCTATTATACTTAGTAATCTAAATTATTTTACTTATAATACTATTCCATTATATTTTAATAGACAGAAGTAACTAGATTTGAGTCCATTCAATTACAACGAAGTACCTAGAGTAGTACGTAATGAAACCATAACAAAGAGATTAAAATATTTACATAGGATAGCTTCTTGTAAAGGAAAGGAAAACAAGAAGCTTAGTCTTCTCTATTTCTAACCTCTTCTATTCTAGTACTTGAAAAAAAAAAAAAACCACAATGAAGAAGGGTGAGCCTTTAACTCAATGAATTATGAAATATAACCATACCTGAGGTTGAACAATGAGCATATAACAAATGGATTAGAAACAATAACATATATGTACCTATAAGGAATGGCACCAAAGAGAGAATAAATAAATAAATCAATCAATATCAATCAATAATAATCAATAAAGATAGTAACTTCTCTCTTGTTACTTATGCTTGGCTGAGCATACACCTAAAGTGTATAGTCCTCTCTAGGTAGGACATTGATATGTTTGACCTTATCAGTTAGGTCACTGGTGCACATGGCTTAATGGTTTATCCTATTAGCATATGTGTTCTGTCATATATTTGGTCAATGGCTCGGTCAATAGTTCGATAGGAACAATAACAACAATTAAACCCAAATGGTCTTTTGATAAATCAATAAATAATATTCAGAAATTACGATATGTTAACAAAGCAAAGTAATGATTCAATGATGAATAACAAAAGGGATTTAAGGCTGATAACAATAATATAAAAAATAATCAATAAGCAATATAAGTCAATTTAATTCAATAGAAATTTCAATAATTCAATTATGGTAGGTTACCATGTATTGATATATTCTATAAGTCACCTCTCTAAGCAAAATTTTTTCCAAACTAATATCAATCACTTCGATCTGAATGAGGTACAATAATTTTTGATTTATGACCTACAATAAAAGTTTCAATTTAATTATTATAGATATTTGTACTAAGGATTTCTATAGATCTAACCTAATTATCTTAATAATCTTATATTAAAATAATTATTAATCTATTTTATTACTTGATCAAATAAAACTATTATATTCTAAAATCAAAATAATTATTAGAAATAGATTCGGAAGATCAATCATCGCTTACTAAAAGTTTACCGGAAAGCTATTTTAATATCAATTTTTGATAAAAAGAGTATCAGTAATCTCATTTTGGAATGGAGATCCCGATTTGTTGGTTATTTGATGTTCATCAGAGGGTCGCTGGATTTCGGTCAAAAATTCAAGTTAGTCCAAAAATTACAAATGATATACCAAATGAAAGCTGGGAAGATGAGGAGTTCATCTGTACCAAAATTATTGGAAATGAAAGTCGAAAAGTCATTGAAAAATGGCTTAGAAGATTCTGGTCAGTGGATGGTCTGGCGATGCATGCAGGCTCGTCCGGTGGCTTATAGTGGTGATCTTGGTAGTATTGGAAAGATCTCTGCCTCCTCTTTCTAGTGGTCCAGCGCATGCATAGTAATGGTTGTTGGAAGGTGGTGGTCCGGTCGGCAGAAGCTAGAAAGATCTCTACCTCCTTCTTCTGTTGTCCGTTCTCTCTCTCTCTCTCTCTCTCTCTCTCTCTGCTGATAGCCCCCACTTAACTAGCAACTGATTGGTCCAAATGGACTAACCAGTTACTATTTATAGGTAGATTTCCCTTTTTTTTTTTTTCAATAATGATGATAATAAAAATAAAAATAATAATAATAATTCATTAAAATTAATAATAATATTTCACTAAAAATTAAGGACAATAATTGATACCAAAATTTGAAATAACTTAATCAATAATTATTAAAAATAATATTTTTTATATAACTTTAATAATAATGAAATCACAATATTTTTGAATAAATAAATAATAAATAGGTATTAATTTCTTAAAATAATTTGAAATTAACTAAACAATATAAATAAATAATATTTATCAATTAGCAATAATTTAATATTGCTTTAAAATGCTCTTGAAATTTTTACTAATTAGAATATTTATTAAATTTAAATAAATAAATACTCCAAAAGTCTATTAATAAGAATAATTTTTTTTAAGATATTACATAATTGGTCCTAATGGACCAATCAGCTGTTAATTTGAAAGGTAGGGAAGGGGTTCTACCAGAAAGAAAGAGAGAGAGAGAGAAAGAGAGAGAGAGAGAGAAATGGCAGCAGCAAAGAAGGGAAGAGGGCAGCAGCTTCTGCCCTCTAGACTGCCACCTTCTGGTGATCAAAATCGTGCATGCACTGGTACACCAGGAAGAGGAGGCAGAGATCTTTCCAATGCCACCAAGCTCCCTGTCAGACTCCACCAGATGAAGGCACACGTATCGCCGGACCATCCACCTGCCAATAGCTTTTGAGACATTTTTCTATGACTTTTTGACTTTCATTTTTGACAATTTTGGTACAGTTGAATTCCTCATCTTTCTAGCTTTCATTTAGTATATCATTTATAATTTTTGGACTAACTTAAATTTTAGTAGGAATCCAGTGACATACGGTTAATCGGAGCAATTTTCTGGTGATCCTCCAATGAACATCAAATAGCCAGCAAATATAGATCTTCATTCTAAAACAAGATTATTGAAACTCTTTTTATCAAAAACTGACACTAAAATAATTTTCCGGTGAACCTTCAGTAAGCAACGATCAATCTTCCAAATATGTTTCTAATGATTATTCTAATATTAGAACATAATGTTTTTATTTGATTAAGTAATAAAATAGATTAACAATGATTTCAATATAAGATTATTAAGTTAATTAGTTTAGATCTATAAAAGTCCTTAGTACAGAGATTGATAATAACTAAATCAAAAGTTTTATTGTAGGTCGTAAATTAAAAATTGTTGTATCTCATTTGGATCGAAGTGATTGGTATTGGTTTGGAGAAAAATTTGCTTAGAGAGGTGAGTTATGGAATATATCAATACATGGTAACCTACCAAAAATTGTTTACTGAAATTCCTGTTGAGTTAAATTGACTTATATTGCTTATTATTGTTGTTATTGTTATCAACCATTGAATCATTATTATTATTCATCCTTGAAACATTGTTTTGTTATATTAACCCATTTTAATTGTTAAATTTTGTTTATTGAATTATCAAAATACTACTTGGGTTTAAATGTTGTTATTATTCCTACCGAGCTATTGATCAAGTCATTGACCATACATATGATAGAATGCCTATACTAATGGGAGATAAACCATTAGGCCGAGTGCACTGGTAATACAATTGATAGGGTCAAACATATCAATGTACTTTAGGTGTATGCTCAACCAAGCATATGTAAACAAAGGAAAAGTTACTACCTTATTGATTATTATTGATTGATTTGTTTTGTCTCTTTGGTGCCATTCATTCTAGGCACATATATGTTATTGTTTCTAAAAACCAATTCTTTAGATACTCGTTATTCATCCCTAGGTATGGTTATATTTTTTAATTCATTGAGTTGAAAGCTCACCCCCTTCATTATGGTTTTTCAGTTGCTAAAGTAGAGAAAGCTAGAAATAGAGAAGACTGAGCTTCTTATTTTTCTTCCCTCTACAAAAAGCTATCTTATGTAAATACTTTAATTGCTTTATTGTATTTCATTATGTACTACTCTAGGCACTCTATAGTAGTTGAATGGACTTAGATGTAGTAACTTCTATCAATTAAAATATAATGAAATTGTATTATAAATAAAATAATTTAGACTGTTAAGTATAATAAAATATATGTATGGTATTGGAAATGATATTAAATTGATTTAGGGAGATATTAGTATAATTGGATTCTACGAGTGTACAGTAATCTTAAACTTACCCTTGCCCTATGATTGTCACATCATTGGAAATTCAGGGTTTGATAAATACCTTTTGAAGTATATAGATATCAAGGAGGAAAATATGGAAGATATTTGGCAATCTTTCTCCAACACTTAAGAATTAGACAAATTAAAAACATAGTTCGGGATGAACATTTAATTAGGGGCAAAATCAATTAATTATAATTCATAGTTTAAAATAGCATTCTCCTCATCCAACATTATTTGTCAACTCTAATCTTAATCATGAAAATTACTTTCATATTTTAGCCTTACCATTATAAAAAACAACCTTATTACCATTCAAACATGATAAGCCATTTTAAATTTTAAATTCACATAATACCTAAAACCAAAAGGTTTTTATACTGTTCCTAACCTAAACCAACTTAATCATCCTAGCTTATATTCGATTAATTGTATTTGAAACTTTGACCACACCTTGAATCATCTGATCCGTATTCACTTCCTAAATAAAACCCAAACATTATTTAAATCAGCCAATACAATCCAATCATGACTTTTTCTACTCACTTAAATAATAATCAATATGTCAGAATGTCCAAAAATTAAAAACATTGTTTGTATTTCATCAAAAAAAGGGAAAAAGAAAAAGAAGAAAAAAGAAAGAAAAGGAAAAGACATAAAGCACTCAAATCTCAATTTGAGTGAAATAAACCTATATATTCTTACATATCAATCTTTATTGTTTGTCATTCCCAAAAAAAGTTTTTTCTATTTCATTTAGATAAACCATATTTTATTAATCCCAAATTACCTACCAATCCATCTATGTAACAATCCACACCTTCCCTAGAAAATTTCGTGATGAATTGCTTGATTTAAAACTATTAAGGTTAAGTGTGTGCTTGTGTGGAAATTTGTGATCTAAGTGATTGATGAGTATGTGGCATATTAAATTAATTTTAATATGCATAATATGTGTTGCTATTGTAAAATAAATAATTTACATGAAGTGCATTTGCATAAAAAAAATTTATTTTAAATAAAATGAATTTTCATGCATAAGACAATTTTTAAGCATAAAATAATTTTATGAGTATTTTTAAAATATTTTAAAATAAATATTTTTGGGGGAAATGTTATAGAAATAATAAGAAAAATATTCTTTTTATTTTAATTTTTATTCAACCAAAAATTTAAATAAAAGCCCAAATACCCAAAAGCCCACTACACCAAAATCCTCCTAACCTAGTTCATTAAGGGTATTAGTGGAAATTTCACCCAAACCCTAATGTATAATCTAAATTTCAGCCAAACCAAGGTTCCAACAGCCATTCTCTTATTCTTTCTGTATCTTGGCAGAAAATTCTCTAAAATATTTCTCTCTCCCGAAATTAAGAAAACACCTTTCCGTTTCACGATTTCTTGACTGTAATTGTAAGTTTTTCTCCTCTTTCAATTTCTAAACTAATTTCTATGAAATAAATTATGGGAAAATTATTTTGAACTATTTGATTACTGATTTTTATAGATTTAATTCTGTTTGAGTGAATTTCTAGGAGAGAAAATCTATTTTCTACCAAAAACACGATTCTTTCCGCGAGATTCATCCAAAGATAAATTCTATAACTTAAAATCACAATTTTTATGAATGAACATCATAAGGGGAGGGGGGGGGGGGGTGCGATTTGTGCATGGTTGTGTTCTAAACTGATTTTTGATTTGTTTTGATGGAAAATATTGGATTAAATAATATTTCTGCATATTTTTGTGATGACCGGAAAGTTTCGAAAAATAAAGGAGTTCAAGGTTTTCGTGTTAGAACTTAGAAGTTAGAAAATTTTATTCTTGAATAGACATATGGCTGCCAATTTGTATGAATAAGCACTCTGATATGATATTTGTTTTGTTTAGATGAAAAATAATGATTTGAATCATGTGTCTGTTTATCGCTGAAATGAACGAAATGCACGGAAAGCGGGAAAACTCATGATTTTTCACCTAAGCCTTTAAACTTAGATTTTTTTTTTGTATAAACCCTATCTATGTCTGCTGAATCATGAAGGGATGTGTCCTAAACTGATATTTTCTACGATTGAATGAAAAATGATACTTTAAACAACCTGTTTACATATTCCTGAATTGACCAGAAAATACAGAAAACAAGAAAACTCATGGTTTTGTGCTCTATAAGCCAAAAGTTGAATTTTTATGTATAAATATGGAACTAGAGTGGCCAATTCTTATGAATTTAAATTCTAAAATGATTTTTGTTGCATTTACATGAAAAATCTTGTTTAAAACCATGTTTTTACATATTTCTGAAATAGACGAAAAGTGCGAAAAGAAGAAGAATTTGGTTTTTACCTTGATGATGCATTCGGCCTACATGAACATTTTTGTCTCAATGTTTATAAATTTTATGACTTGTATGTATGTATAATAAATGATAAAATTGCATGTTAGTGGAAGGTATGATCCTAGATGAGCTTAAATGCATTATGGTATACTTAAGGTATCTTAACATTATATTGTGTTTAGAATGCAAATGTGGTTGAGAAATATGGAACTAGATGTTATGATGACTTGATGATGAACATATGGTTATGAGTTAATGAAGTGAAAGAGATCATAAGAGATAAGCATGACGCTTGAAAGGTTAATTGTTAAGTTGACATGTATGAAAGTGTAAAGTGAACTAAGATAATTGTTAAAGTGAATTGATATTGAGGTAATAATATTGTGATGACCTTAAAAAGGTATTGATATAATTGTAATGTGTTATCATGAGAGCCTATAAGGCCTAAGTATGCAAGACTTTTAAAGTCAACGTGATATGTGCAAGTGATGAGTACACCTATATGTTAACTCTAATGTGTATGCTATATATGCATGGGTAGTTATGGGATAGGAGCATCATGAGTAAATAAATACTAAGTATTAAATCAAATATTATGTTAGAGTTTAAGGAGCTTTGGAAGTGCAAAAGGGACTACATGTACTAGGAGCAAAGGAACCCCAAGGTGAGTAAACATCGTATTCATCCTACAAGTGTGAGTAAACACTATGTTCATGTTATAAGTGCAAGTAACATTTTATTATGTTACAAATGTGTGAAAACATGCTATGTGAGCCTTTGTGATCTTGAAACCCAAGTTCTTTCTATTCTAATTATTATTACATGAATTCTTTGACAAGCTTAGGTTGCCAAGGGACATTTGATCCAAAATTATTTTGTTTATCTAAAGAGAATTTCTTGTGATTAACACCCTAACTTGTATTCTTTTTGGAACTACACTATCATTGTTTAAAAGCTAAACCACTATTGTTATTGAAATACATGTTATTGTTGCCTTATGTGATATTGTTAATTGTGATTACCATTAGCTCTAACTATAGTACCTTTTACCCTTTATGCAGAATCCTCATGCTAATACGGGTAATTATCAGAACCTGTGCATATGTTCTTAACCCGATAGATATGGGTAGTGTATCCACCTCAGCTAGAAGGGGCAGTTCTAGCCATGGAGCCTGATCAGCTTCATGCCTTATAAGTGATAGGAGTTGGAATTTGGTATAAGGCTACCTCTCCTCAATGTGTTCGAGTGATAGTGCAATAGCCTTCACTCTTTATAAGTGATAAGTGTGATTTCTGCAAAATTGCCAAATTGAGCCCTTGCTAAATTGCAACCTGATTCATGAATTATAAGTCATGAAATAAGTGTGTAAGCTATGTGTTTCCTTTTCAAAGGAATATGTGATAATGTATGTGCCTTTTTGTTTACTCATTGAGATCATCTATCTCACCTCTTTTTCCTTGTGTGGTTCCAGGTGAGCAAATGTGAGGAGGTAAGGTGATGGCTCAAGCATTCTACTTCACTTGGGGAATTCCTTGTCCAAGTTATTAATAATACAATTTTTATGAAATCTTATCATTAGATGCTCCGGGAATGTTGATTGATACTTATTGATACATATTATTTTTCTCTATGGATTTTATATGTAATGATTTGTTTTAGCCTTTCGCAAATTTATGGTATTCATCTAAATGTTTTAAATGAGTTAATGTAAGAGGTTTGGTAAGATCCTAGGCATGATTTGTTTATATGTAAGTGGGTTCTACAGGCATGGGTGACCTTATGTCTCCCCATGTTCTAGGACCGTCATATCTCTAAGGTTGGAATGTGACAACCTATCACTAATATCCTTTAAAATTAAGCTTATATTTTCCATATCCTAAATGTATGTATTCTCTCATATAAGTTAGCCCTAACCATACCCTGAAAGTACAAACAACCATAGGTTCACCATTACCAAAACCACCTTTTATCCATAATCAATTCTTTGAGCTCATGAATCCTATCCATCATTAAAAGTGGTCATTAATTTTTAAAGTGCATGGTATTCAATTGTTTAGATAAAACCCTCCCTTTTCCCCATAAGAAAGAAAGATACCCTACTAATAACCTTCCTAGAATTTTTACATTTTGAGCTTAGACTCCCATTGTTTCTCATTCATTAACGACTGAATCATCATTGTTTTTGAAATTGAAGTTATTAATCATTAAATATGTTTCGAATTTGAAATCACCTTCATTTTTGTAAGATTGATAAACCTCCACTTCTAAACCCTCAATTTTGCACATCTAGATTGCATTTGAATCTTGGAAGCGTCTAGGCTTAGTAAATAGACCTTTAGAAGCCAAAACTGCCAAAATCAGAAAATAAAAAAATGAAGCCTTGAGAGCTAGAACCAATCCTTTGATTTGAATCACCCTTAGATTATCCAGGATTGGCAATTGGAATTGCAAAAAATAGATGAGAAACAAGTCAAAATCGGCTGAAATAGTGAAAATTAGTAAAGTAGCATAGTGACACAACATAAGGTCTATGCAGAATTACATGGCCTCTGTGCGATTGCCTTTGGCAAACGCACACTCTCTTTGTAGTTTCTCACTCATTCTGTGTAATCGTGCATCTAGAAACCCAAATGCCACATTTGAAACTCTTTCAAACCACCATTAGGCCTTTCTTTTTATATATAGGACTCCTTTACTCAATTTGGACACCCAGATTTACTTAATCATCCCTAATTTCAAAGCAAGCAATATTTTTGGCTTGTTCCAAAAGGAACGAGTTTCACAATTTAAAGTTTTATTTTATTTTATTTTATTTTTGCTTTGCTTTTGCTCCTTGCTCTGTAAAGCAATAAGTTTGAGGCTTTCTGCCACCTTTCGAGGTAGCTTCCCTCAACCTGAATCTAGGCAAGTTCCTTGCTGTTTAAGACAAGTCTCTTCCATCTCAATGTAAGAATCATTTCCTTTATCTTATCTTTTCATTTATTTCATTTTATTTTTTCTCCTAAGGATTCTCTTTTTCCCCTTTGAGATCCTTGCCTAATTCTCTCTTATCGTCGACTCTTTTAATTGATTCACTTAGATTAGTTAATTAAAATATGAAATAATTAATTCAACCTAATAATCAATTAAAATCAATCAAATCAATCAACTCAATTCAACTCAATCAATTAATTAATTGAAACATGATAAAAGGCTAGACTAACAAAACCCTTTTGCAAAAAGAGAGAATTGCATAGGTTTTGATTTCCATTCAAAGGGATACGCATGCATACTTAGTTTATCATACCCTATAACCATTTTTCGCAACTAGATACTAACCCAGCTCCTTTTCCTTTTCAAAGGTTGCTAAGATGTTTAATAGATTTGATAAAGATGCCATGGATAAAATTCTAGCCAAACTGTTGGAGCAACAATAAGTCATGTTCAAGAGACAAGCAGCCTAAATTCAGTCCCAATTGCAAGCCTAAACGGAGACCATATTAAATGATGTCTAAGACATGCTAAGTCAAGATGGCATAAAACAAAGCTAAATCCCACTCTCTAAAATCCACTCAATATAAACCAAAAATTAACATCAATTCAAGCCCATGCTTATACTTCCTCCACCAAGCCAACATCTCCATCACTTCCCTCACCTAATATCCTCCAAACAAACACTCCCTCCCATCTAGCACCCACTAAATAACCACAAATCACCTTCTTTCCTATGGATCCTTCCCAGGGGAGGGAAACCATAAGTAATCCTAGGCTTGAGATCTTCTTATTCAAACTAAAAGCCATGGAAAAGTTGGTAAAAAGTCTAAAGAAGAGGGAAGGCATGGTTGGTACAAGTTCATTAAGCCTCTTCCCTAATGCCTAGTCACCACCAAAGTTCAAGATGCTGAATTTGGACAAATTTGATGGTACTACTTGCCCCAAGATCCATTTAAAGATGTATATGGGGGCAATGCATCCCTTTGGTATCAATAATGAGCTCATTGCTCAACTCTTTCAGTAAACCCTTACTGATGCCGCCCTAAGATGGTTTGTTAACTTAGATGACAGCCAAAAACATACCTGGGAGGACATTTACAAGGCATTTGTCAAAAAATACCACTATAATATTGAAGTGGACATTATGAGAAGGGATTTAGAAAGCACTAAGTAGCTTTCGAATGAGACCTTTCCTGTGTTCCTTACACGATAGAGGGCCAAAGCTGCTCTAATGGTAAACAAGCTAATCGAGTAAGAATAAGTGGATATCCTTATTAAGAACTTGCTTTCAAACTACCGAGATCCCTTGTTAACACAATACCTATCCACTTTTAAAGCTTTAATTGCAACTGCATCCAAGGTTAAATATCACCTTCAAAGCAAATCAAAGATTGCCACCATTAACTTGGACATTGAGGAAGAAGTTAAACCCAATATTGAAGACTTTGACTCTAGCTAAACTTGACCTGTATAGAATCAGCCCAAGACCTCATTGACAATAAAAGCCTCTTTTACTAGTCAACTTTTCAAACCACCTGGTAAGTCAATAAGGCAAGAAGGATACCAATCAGAGTCTATGTCATTAAAGTCCATGTCATCATTTAAGTCAGAGTCATTTTTTTTAGTTTGACTATTAGAGTCATCTTTTTCGAGTCTATTTGTCAAAGTCATCCTATTGAGTCTGTTGAAATCATTCTTATTTTAATAAAGAAAAATGGCATTATTTAATAAAGTGTGAATTTTTCAAATTCCTTTCCTTATGTGTTTCTTTTCATCCAATTTGAATGAAACTATAAATTTTTGCGCCAATAAGGGATCACATGTGAAGGGGTCAAGAATGCATACAAGACCACAACAAATGATCATAGCCTTCACCAAAATTATAGTTCTATGGGAAACATTCAGATTCCTCAAGTAGACATCCATGTCACTTTCTCTCCAAGCTGAGATGCCTTTGCCAAAATTTGAGAACACCAAAAGCTCTCATCCTCGCTATAGGCTAGGGGCAATCCTCAATCATCTTAACAAGTAAAGTAAAATAGATAGCCTGCTAATTAAAAAAGGAAGGAAAACTAGAAATCCAACCCATCATCTAAATAAAATTAGACCTTTTCAAGCAAGTCAGAACAGATAGCTTGCCAACTAAAAAAAAAAAAAAGGAAAAATTTCAAAAAAATTCAAAAAATAAAAATAAAGAGAGAGAGAGAGAGAGAGAGAGAGAGAGAGAGAGTTTCTTAAACTAAAAACCCAAAAGGGCAGCTTAGAGCAAGTAATCAAAGGACTTGCTAAGTTGAAAACCTATAACAGTAAATAGCCAAAAGGTAGAATCAACTCAGCAATAATTAAAGATGGAGCTCTATTTCATTCAAATTGGATTCACTATCTAGTATATTAGTCCTATCTCATCCAAAGATAGCCATTATGTCAGTCTTGTCTTTCACAGAGTTATGTTTCCTTACATTTGTATCCTATTAAGTGTTTTCACTTTCGCTTAGAGTTTTTAGCGTCTTGTGTCTCATTCTACCATTGCCACATCAGTCGAAGTATAGTCTCACCTCTCAGTCTATATGTCCAACTTGCTGAATCAACTCACAAGGTGTTATCCCACCAGTCTCCTCTAAAACACCTTTACCCCTAACCCCTTCCAAAGATTATGAATCTTGGGCATATTATTATAAAATTCTTTGACAAAATCTCAAGGATTGGCCATGTCAGTAGAACTAAGGCCCATTAGCATCAAAACCTAAGTTTTCTTTTTTTTTTTTAGCTAAATTGCCTTTTTTAGGAATACTTGTAAACTCCTTTAAACTCAAGGTCTCTTTATCAAGTTGGCTCAATCAATGAATCCACTATCTTCGAAGCTGTATTGCGTCAACCATCTTTGCTCAAATCTTGCAACTTAAAATTTCAAATGATAGTTCTTGACCTTATCTAAGCTTAACACAACCTGACTTAATATCTCAAGACCAACCTATCCTTCTAAGGACCTACCTAACCTACCCTCCCAATGACCAATCCTTAGCCAAGACATTTTCCTACAAGGACTGATCCTGAACTGTAACTTTCCATGGGCAAATCGAGTCAAGCCACCCATGCTGAAATTCCCACACCTCTTATCTTTCAGAGACATAACCTTCCCTGAATCCCATAACATCAAGACTAAATAGATAGCTTTGATCCTAATATTTTGAACACTAAGGCCGAATAGATAGTTTTGATCCTAATTTTTCCAAAAATCAAAGCCAAACAAATAGCTTTGATCCTAATCCTCCTAGCATCAAAACTTAACAAATAGCTTTGATCCCAATCCTCTCAACACCAAAGTCAAATAGATAGCTTTGATCCTAATCCTCCCAATATCAAAGCCGAACATATAGCTTTGATCCTTAATTTTTCCAACTTCAAGGCAGAACAGATAGCTTTGATATCAATCCTCCTAACTTTAAGCCAAACAGATAGCTTCAATCTCAATTTTTCCAATATTAAGGCCAAACAGATAGCTTTGATCCTAATTTTTCCAACATTAAGGTTGAACAGATAACTTTGACCCCAATTCTCCTAAGCATCAAAGCCTAATAGATAGCTTTGACCCTAATCCTTCAAAGCAATAAAACCAAATAGATAACTTTGATCCTAATCCTTCCAAACATCAAAGCCAAATGGATAACTTTAATCATGATCTCCCCAAAAGTAAGGTCGAATAGGTGGCCTTGTTAAACCTGTTTGAATTCCCAAATCTCCCCCTTCTAAGTGGACCAAATCACTAAATCTTAAAGTCTAGGCTGAACAGATAACCTTGATTGAAATTCATTAAACCATCTTTACCTCAATCATTAAGGCCAAATAGATAGCCTTGATTGAAATTCACTAAATTGTCTTTACCTCTAACATTTAAGTCGACCAGATAGCCTTGATTGAAATTCACTAAACTATCTTTACCTCCAACATTTAGGCTAGACAGATAGCCTTAATTGAAATTCACCAAGACCATTCTCACATCCAATATCAAGGTTGAATCGATAGCCATTGACAAAATCTCATTTATCCTAAAGGTCCCCTCCTAAAAGGTTTATGTTCCCATACCATGTTTATCCTTCATAAGATCTAATTTGCAAACGCATAAATGCCCTCATGTATGACAAACACAAGCAGATATCACAAGCCTAGAAGCAGACATGGCACAAGAATACATAAGCCAAAAATCTGACGTGGCATGAGCATAAGCCCAATGTTTGACATGGCACCTCTTCCCAGGGTTCATTATCATCAGAATCGCCTTTTACTAAAAGCTAATTTTGATGAAGGGGCAGCTGTGAACCATCAAATTTGTCCCCTTAGGATTCGACTGCAGCTTAACACCTATTAAGATTAGTGTGCTACACAAAGTTGAAATTTCAAACAATTTAAAATTTCACTTTCACACAAATGAGTCCAATAATCATTCAAGTAATCTAGTAATTAGTGTGTAAAACACATAAGAAAGAAAGATGATCAAGTGATAATCATATTACCTCTTAAAGCCTATAAACTTCAATTCTTCTTTCTTCTCCAAAACCTTCCCAAATGTTGAGGCTTTAAATTATCCCACCAAGCTCCACCTCCAAAGTTCACTTTCATTTGCTTGTTCTTGATTCTCTCTTTTGGTAGCCCAATTGAATACAAGATCTTCTAACATAAATCCTTGGTGATTTGAATTCTTCTTATTGCTATGGATTTATCTTTTCTATACAAGAAACATTTGCTCTTTCACAAAGAACAAGAAATATAAAGAACTCTTCTTCTTTTTCTTTTCTCTCAAGACTTAGTTACTAAGGTTTCTCTTAGGAAAGATGTATATAAAAAGTTCCTTAATTGTACAACATCATTTGCCTTTTATATAACTAACAACTATGTTGTTAATTAGGGGACAAATTGGATATTGAATTTGCTTTATGCTTTAGAAGTTAAATAGAAAAGACCATATTACCTTTTATGGTTCTATGATTATTTCAATTAAACCTTAAATAGTGAAAAGACCATTTTGACCTTGGAAGATTGTCTCTAACCCTTTAAACTCATCATATGGGCTTTAAGGTTATAGAAATTCTCTAAACCCTAAATTGCCTCTCTCCATTTCTAGAATGGGCTTGGGCTATTTAGGGTTTTGTCCAAAGCTTAAAATTAATTCTTTTAACTCATCCATAGTTATAATTAATTTAATCTTTCTTATTTATATCATATATAAATTAGGATTTAATTAATAAGAAATTATTTTGGATTTAAACTTCAAAACATGCTAGGGTCTTTGTAAATTTAATTATAAGTTCAATCCTTTTACTATTAATCAATTAATTAAACACTTCAATTAATTATTATGGTAAACCTTTTATTCTTGGAACGTGAATACTTTTGGATGTGTGACTTTCTAGGTTCATGTCTAATTAGCAATAGGATTGAGAAAACACTTTTCTATACTAATGTGAAATCTCTATTTCACCCTTGGTCCCATAAGTCATGAGTGACGCCTAGCATTGCATATCATGACTACCCAATTATAATGAATATGAGTGTTTAATCACTTATTCATCTCATGGACCATTAATCATAATTAACATACACTAAAATCCCTTTATTATGAAATCCCAATCTTAGCTAGGGCCATGGAATTATCAAACCCTAATATGCTTCGATCATATGTCTATATCTCGATTCTAATTCTTGATAAGATCGATTCCTACTAAAAACCCTTTTTAGTGAATCTTTACAACCTTGGCCAAGGATTTAATTATCAAGAATAATAAGATAGAATAGGATTTCTTCCTTGATTATTCAAGTTAGTGAATTCTCTCTTAGCGATCACTTACCTACATACATAACTAGTTATAACTATTACATACCATATACCAATACTTGAATTCCATTACTATGTAAGTAGTAATAAATTCTAACTACCAATGAATGAGATACAATATCCCTCAAGTCAAATGACTATATGTATAATTATAACCTAGATGATGATTTATTGACTAGCAATAAAACTCCATGTAATCATCATCTAACATCACAGTTCAACTATTCATCAAATGAATATCTACATGTTTATATCAACAATATTTGTCAAATAGGATGATGCTCACTTTCTCTATAATCATAAGTATCACATATTGATTATAGATTATAAACAAAGGTGATGGTCTTCTGGAATTAATGATGCCTAGTCATTAATCTTATTACCATAAGCATTTTAAAGTATTTGTTTAAAAGCGATCTGCCATCCATATTCTTAACACTTGAGAATAGATTCTCTTTTGAAAAATGCTTATGGACTTTAAATATATATTTAATACAATGGAACAATTTCATTTATAAACATATATTTTATTGCCATTTAGGGATAATGTTTTATATTTACATAACTTATACATTGCTCTAGGGCATACCCTCTGACAATCAAATAAATAACGAATAAGAATGGGCCGAAAAAAAGGTATGGCAACACGTGGGCCAGCTACTATTGCGGTTGCTGCAACTGTCCCTACAGCTGCTGCAGCCCCTAATCCAGTTCCTACAGTGCATTTTTCCTGTTCCATACTAAAAATTCACTATTTTAAGCCCCCAGATTCCCACTATAAATACCTTGCACCTCCTAACAACTTCCACACACAATTACATACCTTCACACTCTCTCTAAAACTTTTTAAACCCTGTTCTTAAGCCTCCTAATCATCAAAACCCTCCTCCTAAACCTCCTAATCTCTAAAACCCCCATTCCAAAACCTTCTCCATTATATAAAACCCTATTCATAAGCCTCCTAATCGCCTCAAGCCATCTCTCTAAGCCTCTTAAGCCTATTAAGCCTCTTAATCAAGAAAATGTGTAATTTAAGTTCTTTCTTTCAAAGGAAATTTGTGGTTCTCAAGCGAAGTTGATTCAAAGTCCTTCCTTCAAAAGAGTTTAAGAATCCTTCTTTCAAAAGGTGTGCTCGTGTGATCCTTAAGCTAAGGTGAAACTTAGATCCAGTGCCAAGCTCACTCCCTACGTTTCTCGTCACCGAAAGCCAAAGGTAAAATTTCTTTCCTTTTCCTTTTAGATTCCAATTTTAAGATCTAAATCTAAAAAGATCCAATTTTTGATGATTAAAATATGACCTAATTAACAAATCCCTAAGCCCCTAAAATCAATCAAAACATGATAATAAAGGCAATGACTTAAAAATCCCTCCTTCGCAAGAAGGAAGAATTGAGTGGGGTTTGATTCTCATTCAAAGGGATATATAGGCATGCCATCTCTAAAGCATCAACTCCGCTAAAATTAATAACTTCTTCCCTCTATCACCTTCTTCACATACTTTAGGGTCAAAATTGCTTTTCTTAAATGAAAGTCAAAAGTTTAGTTCTCTTACAATTGTTTTACTACTTTTTCTTACTTTAGTTGTTTAGATTATATTTGAGGAATGTGTGCTTTTCCTAAAACCCACAAGGGCTATAGGAAAGATCCTTTGATTTTGATATTTTGACTTGTAATAATTTTAAATAGTTTTCATTTATTTTCTGCATTTTGTAACTAGCGTTATTTAACATTTGCCATGCATTGCATGAAAGATATTTCTTTCATGCATCATATTATATCTTTTTATGCATACAAAAAAAAATTTTTTTTTTTTTTTACAAAAGCTATTTTGTATTTAAGCCAAACTAATTTTTTATATTATTTTAACCAAAACCTAGTCCCTGTGCCCTTTTTGGTCATTCGAAGACTAGTGCGTTTCCTTGGGATAAATGGTACAATTTTAGAGTGAATTAAATTGAGTTTTTCTTTTAATTTTTCCAACTAAAATAAACAAGATTAAAGCAGTGACTCTTTTTGCAAATTACAATTTATAAAATATAATTTTCTGAACTCATAGCGGGTTCCAATCATAATGTTTCTTCCAAATGAGTATTTTGATTCCATTTAGCGAATCGGATTGGTGCTCGGGGGAGGCCTCACAGGAACAAAAATTAATGGTTTTTTTATTTATATTATTTATTTTGGGTGTTTTGTTCACCGAAAGGGATTCTTTTAAGCGTTAGGTGAACGAAGTGCTTTGTCCTGCCATGAATCTCTTTCATTGAAACAAACTCTCCTTTTTCACGGAGTGCCGTACAAAATGGAGAATGATCCATAATAAATTATTTTTCTAAAATTGAAAATTGAATTCGATCTTAATTAGAAATAATGAAATAAATTTTGATTTGGGCTTAAATTGAATTAATAAATTTTTTAGTTCATTTGTTTTTTTTAAAAAAAAGAGAAATTGAATTTTCTATATTTTAACAAAAGGCAGTGATGATATCAACTACTAAATCCAGAAAATTTTAAGTTATAGTGATTCAAATTGCGGCATTTTTTTAAAAAAAAAATTGATTTTTTTTTTAAAAGAAATGAATGAAAAATAAAAAATGGTTCTCTTTTAAAAAATAAGTATTGTTGGTTGATTCATTTGATTTATGATCTAATAATTTAAATTTGAGAAATGATGTTTATAAAATAAAATTGGTCATTTTTTTTTTTGTTAATTCATAATTTCAACTTAATAATTATGTTGTTACAATTAAAATTACTCCTTAATAATTTCTGAAAAATAGTATCCTCAGTCTTCTCTTTTTTTTAAAAAAATAATAAAAGCTTTTTTTTTTTTTTTTTAAAAATTGATTTTCAATTTTTTGTTTTGACTGATGATTAAACTAGCCCTGCAAAACAAAATTTTTTAAGTTGAAGTAGCATAATTTTAGGCATGCTCAATTTAATTTTCTAAACATAGGTGTGGTAAAATTTAAGCTGCTCTCTAAAAAATTTCTAAAAACTAAAATTGAGCCTACCAATTTAAAACAAAAATTAATTTTTTTGATATTTCTTTTTTTGTTTATTTATGGTTGTAGGTTTGATTTTCAAACTTGAAGTTGAGATAAAAAGAAGCATAAGTTATAAATTTTCTAGAAGTTCATTTATTTCTTTTGTAATTAACAACTTGTAAATATATTTCATAGATAATTTTATATTTTGTAAATGTTATTTAATGATGTAATAAATTTGAAATATTTTTACATTAAAATTTATTTCATTTAATAAAAGTAATTTTCTTTATTTTAGATAACCATCCCATTTTCTTTTTACATTTATTTTGGTCTAGAAATATTAATACAATAAATTAATTTAAGATAATCTATTTTGAGCTCAAATCAAAAATTAAATTTCATTTTCTTTAATTAAAGTCATTATGGATTCAATTCTCAAAATAAACAAATGAATTAATAAAATCGTTATTTTTCATATTTGATTAGGCAATGATGTTATGCACTAAATAAATAATAGAAGATAAATATTCTAATGCTAATATAATATTTTAAAAATTAATGTGTAAGGTGCCTAACACCTTCCCTGCACATCTGTGATTCTCGAACCCAAAAATTTGGTTAATAAAATTTTTTTTGAAAGGTTTCCAGTTGAGCATTTTAAAACAAATCACTTGGTGGTAACTCCATTTTTAATCCATTTTTATTTAAATTTAAAAATTTTGATCTTTTGTCAGTCGTGTTGTGGCATCAAAAATATTGCCATAGTTACAAAATAGGTCATGTTGAGGATATGTATGCATTGTTTTTAGACAATAGGGTATATACATGCAGATCATGGAATTTAACTAGAATCCCATGTACATCCCATATGCGCATTATTGCATGAGAAATTGAATTTTGAGACATAAATAGCTCACTGGTATCTTAAAGCCACATATTTTGCTTGCTTGCTGATATCACCTCCAACTTGTTAGATGAAGAAAATTTTGGAAGTTCAATCATTTTGAGCCAAAACAGCACCCAACTATCATTACAAAAGTTGCGAGGAAGCAGAAGAACAAAATTAAACAAATTGATGAAAATCAATTGAAAAGGAAAACAAGAAGGCTTAGTAGAATGTCATAGAATTAAATATAGCATTTGCAAACAACTTGGGCATAGCAAAGCTACATGTCCTAATAAAATGAATGCTAAAAAGGATTTTAAAAAGAATTTTTTGTTTCATAAACTAAGTTTTGATATTGAAATTATTAAATATGTTACATTTTTCTGATATATTTACTCTCAAATGGAAGGGCATATAGGTGAACATGCATCTGTCTCAATTAGAGCTTTAGTCGATATGATAATTGGTGCATCAACTTCTAGAAAGAGGCAAATATTTCAAGTAAATGTACAAGGAGAGAGCAGTAAGATATTAAGGATGATGTAGTCCAATCATGCAATAGTAATAACTGAACCTGCAATAAGAAAGCATACAGAGGGAGGCAATATCTGCAAGTGCACATCCAATTATGGGAAGAACAAGAGGAAGTGTATCAACTGGTACAAGCTTAGAACCTTCTAGTGCTAAGAAGTTGGGAGGGACATATAAGAGAGTTCCAAGGAAAAAAGCAATATAAGGATATAGGGTATATATTGATGAACATAATGTGAGAACAATCTATAATGTGAGTCAATGAATTTTATATTTAAATTTTACAACTGCAAAATTCATCTTTTACTTGTTTGTTAATTAATGGTGAACTTATATGTGATGAATGATGTATATGTTGTATAAAATTGTTATTTCTAGCCATCAAAGTTGGACGAGAGGGTAATTTTACCATAGAGAGATGAATGTGAAGGTTTTGATATCTAAGGTACTATTACAAAAGGAAGAAGAACAACGCAAGTAACTGAGGTGGATGGAGCAGTGGCACTAGTTTGCATGTGTCACCACTAGTTGACATCCCAGGGTAAGAGGGCTAAGAGGAGATAATTGGGAGGAGGATTTATTTGTAGACTCACAATCATAAAACAATAGCACCTAATTAATAATCTTGGGTTTAGGACAACTGGATTATAGTGGTATCGCGATAAGGTTTTTGGCCCTAATGGATTAACCTTGCATCATTTTCTAATAAAACTTTAGGGGAAAACTTCAGTTATCTAGAAGGAGAAAGGAGTCATTATCTAGTTTTTTTTAAAAACTAGGAAAAAGTTGTGACTAAATTTCTTGCTCGGTACCCAATCACCAAAATCAGAGATTCTAGATAAGGAAAGTTAGGTATAGGCCTGGGAAGGTGTTAAGCACCTAGGCCTGCCCAGCTGTGAGGTTGGCTTCCACTATTAGTTAATTTTAATGCTTAGCTTAATCTAGGGCCTGTCGGACATGTTTATTTTATGTTATTTATAGTTCACTCCAATATACATCTTCACAGTAGACATAAATTCAGCACCAAATATCCTAATTAATTCCATGCCCTTATGCCTTTAATTTCAAGTTGAACTACTAGCATGCCATAGTCCATTCATTTGGTTTCTAACATGTGCGCATGCCATCCTAATTGACTAACCTAATCATGCATTTGACTACCCAAGTTATGATTTGATTGAGTTAAAGCACAAACAAAATCAAACAAGAAAAGAAAGATGGGAAACAACCCTAAGTCTGACTTTCTAATAAACATGCAACCTAAAATATGCAAATTTTCTAATTAATCCCAATTTTTATTTACAACCTAAATAAACTTGCATTCTAAAGTGATTGATTAATTAATTACCAATTACATGCTTAAAATAGTAACTAAACTTACTAAGTTGGTTAATGATCACAAAATTTAAGTTGATTATATGGAGAATTGAAATTTAGAGAAGGGAATTTTTCAAAAGGTGAAGGATATTTAATTACATACCTAAAAATAAATTAAATTAAATTAAATTAAACAAAACCTAAGTAAGTAATCCAAAGGCTATTTAGATTTAAAAGGGTCCTGGAAACCCATTGGATTTTAGAAAAATGGACAAAATTGGAAAAATGGAAAAGCAAAGTAAGTGGCGCATGATTGGCATGCAAAAGTTGTAAGTGGTACATGGCTTTTAGGGTCTCCAGTTTCTTCCTCCATTCTTTCCCTTCTGTATGGCTTAATTATGGTGCTTTATTATTGTTCTAGGGATTAGGAAACATATAAAACGCTCCAAAATAATAGAAAATAAAATAAAATCATAATAATCAAAGGAAACATCTGAAGAACATCAAGAACATGTAAAAGAAGCAAAAAATAAATTAAATCCTAAATGTGCATAATCTAAACATGCAATTGAATTTGAAATTAAATTAAGCAATAACAAAACATCTTAAATGGTGTAATTGATGAATTAAAACATGCAATCATAGTCAATTGAATTAAAGTAATGACAAGGAAAAATAAGGAAAAAATAAATTGGACAAATTGAAGGTGAGTAGGGATTGGCCCTAATCCACCTTTGATCTGTGGTAAACGAATTGAGTTAAAGAATAAACAAGCACAAAACTATAATAGTAATCATGACTATAATATTAATCATGGCATCAAATAAACAATTAATTAAGCCATTAAATAAGGAGGATGAATATATGAATGTGGACATAAATGACATGATGAATGCAAAATTGAAAAAAAAAAAAAAGATTCAATTGAGAACTTGTCTCAACTACCTCTCTTTCTTTTTTTTTTTAATAATAAATACGAATTAGCATTAAACATAACTATGAAAACATAAAACAAAATGCATGAATTGAACAATAAATAGAAACAAATGGAAGAACATATCAAATAATCATAAATAGCATAATAAATTGAAATTGGAGAAGGAATCAATTAAGAACCGATCTTAATCGATTCCAACTTACTCAATATGCATAAAACAACTAATTAAACATAAAAAGTAGAAGATTAAGAATAAAAATTAGATGAATATGATGAATTCAATAAATAAATTACAACAAACTAAAAATCTCCCTTTAAATTAGCTATCTCTTAGCTAAATCAAATCCATTGAAGGATTAAATGTAATGAGAATAATAGGTAAATGAGGATTAAAACCTTAGGTTCACACCTTTTGTACCCTTTTGGTCTTGATTGGAGTAGAGTCGTAAGCCTGGTGCTCTTAGTTTATAATTTTTAGAGGTTAATTTCTATTGCTTTATTCTTGTTCTTAGTTCAGAGAATTCAAAGAAGAAGATGAAGAGAAATTGATTTTTTTTTAGAAAATTTAGATCTCCCTTTTCAGAAAATCAAGAAATAGTTAAATATTTTCTAAAGAGATAATTATTCAAAATTCTAGATAATATATAATTTTAATGAGATAATTCATTAATTATCTCTTAAAGATCATAACGGGAGACATAAGGTCACCCACTCCTGAAGGACCCACTTACACATATACAAATCATGCTTGGGATCGTACCAAACCTTATACATTAACTTGATAAAACCTTTTATAAAAGAAAAAACCTTAAGTTGCAGTAGCTAAAATATACTTTAATAGAATCCATAAGAAAATAATAATGAGACTCTAAATAAAGCCACAACATGATAGTCTAAAATAAAGTTTCCCATATTAACTCCTGGAGCATCTCAGGACTCATCATAGTGTAGTATTATTTTAACTTTTACAAGGGAATTTCCCAAGCGGAGTAGGTAGCTTGAGCGATCACCTTGCCTCCTCATAATGCTCGCCTAGAACCACACAAGAAAAAGGGGTGAGATAGATGATCTCAATGAGTAGACAATGCGACTTATACAATAACATATATCCTTTAGAAGATTTTATAGCTCACCGTTCAAAATTTATGATTTACAGTTCATGGCTTGCAATTTAACAAGGTTTATAGAAATTAACTTAATACTCATAACACATATAGAGTGGAGGCTATTGCCTTGTCTACTCATAACATAATATAGAGTGAAGGCTACTACCTTATCCACTCGTAACATAATATAGGGTGAAGGCTACTACCTTGTCCACTCATAACATAATCTAAAGTGAAGGCTACTGCCTTATCTACCCATAACTCATAACATGTAAAGTGAAGGCTACTGCCATGTTCACACATAACACATAACAAGTAAGGTGAAGACTGCTGCCATGTTCACACATAACTTATAACATAATTCATAACATATAAAGGTAATAATAGCATTGAAGGATACAATCACATGTAACATAATAGCAATAGAAGTTTAGCTTATTTAACAAAAGATAAACAATAGTGTAGTTCTAGAAAAAAATATAAGTTAAGGCAATAATCACAAAGGTATTATCATTGGATAATCAAAAATGGTTTTGGACCAATTGTCCTTTGGCAACCCAAGCTTATAAAGAAATCATTAAAATAGAAAAGAACTTAGATTTCAAGATATCAAAGGTTCACAAAACATGATAGCTTACACTTGCAACTCGAAACATAATGTTTACTCATGCTTATAGCATGAATGTAGTGTTTACACACCTTGTGGTTCCTTTACTCCTATTACTTGTAGCCCTTGAACCTCTAAAACTCCTTAAACTCTAACATAATATTTAATTCAATAATTAGTATTTATTTAATCATGATGCTATCCTATCCCATAACTACCCTATGCATATATAACATTCACATACATTTAGAGTTGCACATATAAGTGCACTCCATCACTTGCACAAAACATATTGACTTTAAAAGTCTTGTACACTTAGCCTTTATAGGCTCATATGAAAACACATTATAATTCATGAAAATACCTTTCTAAGGTCAACACAATATCATTATCTTAATATTAATTCACTTTAACAATCATCTCAATACACTTAACACTTCCATATATGTCAACTTAACAAGTAGACTTTCAAATGTCAAGCTTAAATCTCATGACCCATTCATTCAATCAATCTTCACATCAATTCAAGACCATAAATTCAGTATTGACTCATCATAAAACCTATTTCCATATTTCTCAATCACATTCACATTCTAATCGCAACATAAGGTTAAGATACCTTAAGTATACCAAAGTGCCTCTAAGCTTTTTTAGAGTCATTCCTTCGACCAACATGCAATTTAACCATTTATCATACATACATACATGTCAATAATCATTAAAATGCATCAAAAAAAATTTTAGACATTGGGATAAAAATCCCATGGTAGGCCAAATACCCTATTAAGAGAAAACTAAATTTTTCTTACTTTTTGCACTTTCCGTCTATTACAGTAATATGTAGAAACATGGTTTAAACCAAGATTTTTCTTGTAAAAACAAAAAAAGATCATTTTAGTACATCAATATATATGAATTGGCAACAATAGGTGTGACATATACATGAAAATTCCAATTTTAGCTTTTAGAATGCAAAAACATAAACCTTTCTTATTTTCAGTATTTTCCAGTCTTTACAGTAATATGTAAACTGGTGTTTTAAACCATTATTTTTCATTCAATCATAACAAATATCAGTTTAAAACATCCACATGTATGAATCAGCAGCCATAGATCATAATTATGCATGAAAATTCCTAGTTTTAAGGGTTAGGGTGAAAATCATGAGTTTTCATACTTTCTGCACTTTTTGTTCATTACAGTAATATATAAACACATTATTTGAATCATTATTTTTCATCCAAACTAAACAAATATCAGTTTAGAACATAATCACCATAATTTTGGCAGCCATAGAATTATCAAACCATAGAATTTTCCAACTTTCATGTTCTAGAGCAATAACCTTGAATTTCCTTGTTTTTTGAAACTTTTCAGTTATTATAGTAATATGTAAAAAATATGATTTAATTCAATATTTTTCATCTAAAAATATAAAATAATTGGTTTAGGATAGAAGCATGTAAAAATTTTCCCCCTTGGTAATGTTTATGCATGAAAATTTTAATTTTGAGTTGCAGGATTCACCTTTGGAAAAATCGCGTAGAGAGGTTGGTGTTTTCGGTAGAAAAATTAATTTTTCTCTCAAGAAATCACCTAGGCCAAATTTTATCAGTAAAAATCAATAAAAATCTAGTTCAACATATTTTTTTGAGAATTTATTTCATAAAAATCAGATAAGAAATTGAAGAAAAGAAAAACTTATGAATACGGCCAAGAAATCGCAAAATTGAAGGTGTTTTGTGAATTTCAGTAGAGAGAATAATTTTGGGAGAATTTTTCTACCAAAATAATGAAATAACAGAGTGATGGCTACTAGAATGAAGGGCTCACTAAATTTTAGGTATTTATATGTAGGGTTTTGGACAATTTCCAAGATTACCTTTAATGAGCTAGGTTATGAGTGTTTTAGTGTAGTGGGCTTTTGGGTATTTGGGCTTCTTAATTTATTTTGGGGCTAATTATAAGTAATTAAAAATAAAGTATTTTTCTTATTATTTTCATTAAAATTTCCCCTAAAAAATTTATTTAAAAATACTCATAAAATTAATTTATGCTTAAAATCGTCTTTTTGCATGAAAATTCATTTTATGAAAATTAAATTATTTCACGCTAATGCACTTTATTTAAGTCATTTATTTCACAATAATAATTCATATTAGGCATATTAAAATTAATTTAACATGTCACATACCCATAAATCACATCACATATGAATTTTCATAAAGTCACACATTTTATCATAATAACCCTAAATTCAAACATTTTGTCATGAAAACTCCTAAGATAGATGTGGATTGTTACATTCTCCCCCCTTAAAAAAAATTCATCCTTGAATTTTCAAATTCTATATCACAACATACTCTGCTTAATTTCTCCGCCATGCTTCTGTTGTGCCACTCAAACACAATATCTAACTACAATTAACATATTGAATATAGTAAGGCACATACTCACAATCTATCAAATTCACATTGATAAACCTTCAGCTTGAGCTATATCTATGTTAATCTATTGTTCAAACAAATCTTAAACTAATCCTTAATAATTTTGTATCCCTTAACCTTGAACAAAATAATAGAACCTTTACTTTCATCTTCAATCAAATATAATCCCAAGCATTTCTTTTCCTTATATCTCTATTAATATTAATATCTATACTAATACCTTAATCACTACTTCCATTCATTATTTATTACATTAGTCATATAAGAATTCAACAAATAATTCCAAATTAATAACTCTAATTGATACTCAATAATTCTCTTTCATATTAACAATTATTACTTAATCTATTATATCCCAAATAAATATTTATGTGTTTAATACTTTGTTAATATTACGATTTCTACACTCCCATCATTCATCAATTAAAAAATATTTAAACTTAACAAACGTTCCTATATATATCATATCCCAAACGAACTTGAATTCTATTAATTTATAATCCCAAATAAACTTCTCATAATTATTTCATACTTACTCTATAATATATACATCATTATCATGACCTAATGTCACATTCCAACTTTAGAGATATGATGGTCCTAGAATATGGGGAGACATAAGGTCAGCCATGCCAGTAGAAACCACTTATCCTTATACAAATACTGTCTAGGATCGTACCAAAACCTCTTACATTAACTTAAATAAAACCTTTATTTATTTATTTTTTATTTTTTTTTAGAAAACCTTAAGTTGCAGAAGCATAGTTAAAATATACTTTAAACATAATCCATAAGGAAATAATATTTAGAATCCAATTAAAACCTTGAAAGATAACATTTCAAAATAAACATCCAAAAATAAATATTCCTGAAGCATCTAAGGATAACTCTTCATAACATATTAAACTGATTATCTTGGACAAGGAATCCCTAAGCGAAGTAGAATGCTTAAGCCATGACCTTGCCTCCTCACATTTGCTCACCTAGGACCACAAAAGGAAGAAGGGGTGAGATAGATGAACTCAATGAGTAAATAATATAGCATAAATGATCTTATATATCCTATTTTTAAGGAAAGCCCATTGCGTATAACACATAGTTCACGATTTATTTACAAATCATGGTTTCACAGTTTACAATTTAGTAAGATTTTAATAGGTTTGCAAAAATCACACTTAAAACACTTATTAACCAATCAGAGTAAATGACTATACTAGCTCATTCACTCAAGGGAGAGGTGGCCTCATACCAAACTCCAACTCCCAACCTATTACTTATAAAGTGGTGAAACTGATCAAGCTCCATGGCTAGAACCACCCCTTCTAGCTGAGGTGGATACACAATCCCTATCCATCGAGTTAAGACCATGTGCACAAGTTCTGATGATTACCTATATCAACACGAGGATTTTTTCATAAAGGGTTAAAGGTACCATAGCTAGAGCTAATGGTAATCACAAATAATAATATCACATAAAGCAATAATAGCAAGTATCTTAATAGTGATAGCAGTTTAACTTTCAAACAAAAGATACAATGATAGTGTATTTCCAAAAAGAATATAAGTTAGGGTAATAATCACAAAGGTATTATCATTGGATAGTAAAAAATAGTTTTAGACCAATTGTCCTTTGCAATCCAAGCTTAACAAAGAAATTATATAGTCAAATTTAAAATGGAAGTGAACTTGAGTTTCAAGAATCTCAAAGGTTCCCATAACATAATCATGATAGCTTGAACCTGTAACAATAGCATAATGTTTACTCACCTTGTGGTTCCTTTGCTCCTAGTACTTGTAGCCCTTGAACCTTTAAAACTCCTCAAGCTCTAACATAATATTTAATTCAATACTTAGTATTTATTTAATCATCATGCTATCCTATCTCATAACTACCCCATGCACACATAACATTCATAGACATTTAGAGTTGCACATATAAGTGCACTCATCACTTGTACATAGCATGTTGACTTTAAAAGTCTTGCCCATTTAGCCTTCATAGGCTCACATGAAAACACATTATAATTCATGTCAATACCTTTCTAAGTTCAACATAATATCATTATCTTAATAGCAATTCACTTTAACAATAATCTTAGTACACTTAACACTTCCATACATGTCAACTTATTGATAGCCTTTCAAGTGTCATGCTTAACTCTTATGACCTATTCATTTGATCAATCTCTTCATCAATTCAAGACTATTAAGTCATTATCAAGTCATCATAAAATCTATTTCCATATTTTGTTATCACATTCACATTCTAATCACAATATAAGGTTAATATACCTTAGGTATACCTTAAGTTTACCAAAGTGCCTCTAGGCTAGTCTATAGTCATTCCTTCAACCAACATGCAATTTAACCATTTATCATACATACATACATACATACATGTCAATGATCATCAAAATATATCGCATAAAAATTATAGACATTAGAATAAAAATATCAATGTAGGCCGAATGCCCTATTCAAAAGCAAAACCTAAATTTTCTTATTTTTCCCTCTTTGAGTCTATTACAGTAATATGTGAAAACATGGTTTGAACTAAGATTTTTCATGTAATAAAAAAAATCATTTTAGAATATAGACATATAGGAATTGGCCCACATGTATATTCATATGCATGAAAATTTCCAACTTCAAGTTTTAGTATGAAAAACCATGAGTTTTCTTATTTTCGGTTTTTTTCGATCAATACAACAATATGTAAACAGGTATTTAAAACCATTATTTTTCATTCAATCACAACAAATATCAATTTAAAACATCAATAGGTACAAATCAACAGCCATGAATGCGTTTCATACATGAAAATTGCAAATTTAAGGTTTAGGAAGAAAATCATGAGTCTTTAAGCTTTCTGCGCTTTCCGTTCATTACAACGATATGCAAACACATTATTTAAATCATTATTTTTTATCCAAATAAAATAAATATCAGATTATAGTTCCTCCATACACAAATCGGCAGCCATATGTACAAGAAATCATAGAATTTTCCAACTTCTAAGTTCTAGCACAAAAACCTTGAATTCCTTTGTTTTCTGAAACTTTTTTGTCATTACAGTAATATGTAGAAATATAATTTAATCCAATATTTTTCATCAAAATACATCAAAAATCAGTTTACAATCTAAATATGCAGTAGCCAACACCCCCCCCCCCCCCCCTCCCCTTAATGAATTTATGTTTGAAAATTTCAATTTTTGAGTTATAGGATTCACCTTTGGCGAAATCACGTATGAAGGTTGATGTTTTCGGTAGAGAAATTAATTTCTCTTTTAAAAACTCACCCAAACTGAATTAAATCTATAGAAATCATAAATAACCAGTTCAAAATAATTTTCTAATAATTTTTCCATAAAAACCAGATAGGATATTGAAAAGAAAGAAAAATTTACGAAATGGTTGCGAAATCGCAAAGTTGAAAGTCTTTTTGAGATTTTTGGTAGAGAGAAATATTTTGAGAGAATCTTTCTATCAAAATACTAAAAAAAAGAATGGTGACTACTAGAAATCAAGGGCTGGATGAAATTCTCATTATATGTTAGGGTTTGGAGTGCAATTTCCAAGTTTACCCTTAATGAGCTAGGTTAAGAGTATTTTAGTATAGTGGGTTTTTGGGTATTTGGGCTTTTTATTTAATTTAGGGCTGATTATGGGTAATTAAAATAAAAATATTTTTCTTATTATTTTCATTAAAATTTCTCCCAAAACATTTAATTAAAAATTATTTTAAAAATACACATAAAATTATTTTATACTTAAAAATTGTCTTTTTGCATGAAAATTTGTTTTATGAAAAATAATTTATTTTATGCTAATGTATTTTATGTAAATCATTTATTTCATAATAATAATTCATATTAAGCATATTAAAATTAATTTAACATGCCCCAAACCCATAAATCACGTCACACATGAAATTTACATAGTCACACAATTTGTCACAATAATCCTAAATTCAAATAATTTGTCACTAAAACTCCTAGGATAGATGTGGGATGTTACACCTAATTACCTAATGCCTCATAGTTTTTATACCTTTAGCTCATAATATCATCTCACTTTAGGTTATCCACTTACATCTTGCAATACTTCACATTCCTAATCATTTAACTTATCCATATTAAAATAATAAACCTTCTAATACCATTGCTATTCAATTAAATCTTTATGCAACTCTTTTATCTTTCTAAATCTATGCCATTCTAAGTTATCTTAATAAAAATTCTTTCCATACTAAAGATTATTACCAAGTTTTCTAGTAACCTCAATTGAACATTATTGTGTCTAACACCTTAAAACATTTCTTATCCAGAGAACTCAAATCCCTTTCAGGTATATTCAAAACTATTAAATTTTCAAAACTGCATAGCATCATACTTATCCTTTTATCATCATTACAAGTCTGAGAATACTTATCCTTTTATATCTCCCCCTCTTAAAAGAAATTCATCCTTGAATTTCAATATTTACTCACATGTTCTCGAAAAACTGGGGATGCTTTTGCTGCATCACTTCCTCGACTTTTTAAGTATACTCATCCATTTTATGGTCACACTAGTAAACCTTAATTATAAGTATCTCCTTGATACACAATTTCTCCTAGTCCTTAATTCAGAATTCTACTTGCTTTTTCTCTATAGTCAATACAAGCTCCATACTTGTATAGCCAATTCATTCCCAAGATCACATTAAATCCTAGGATACCAAGTTCTATCAACTCCATAGGAAGTTTTCATCCATCGATGTTTACCTCATGGTCTACCTCATAATACCAATTTATTTATATATACTGTAACTAATTTGTTTCATTCTCCTACTGATCATTGCTAAATATCATTTCTCTTCTTATGGCATTAATCACGATTATCATTTAATAACTCCATATAATTCATATATCAAATCATTATAACACGTAAGCATTTCATACCTCATAACATTATACCCATCAATCATTGATCTAAATTGGATCAAAACTTAGTCAACTTCTCTTTCTAATCCACTTAACCCCACTATCAAAATATCATACTTATCATGCATTTTCATGAGTACCCATCATATCATATCACAAGACATATATCACATATCACTTATTACATAGCATATGTTACATAGCATATAGTATGTATCATGTATCATAATCATGTAATATATAACTTATAGCATCATGAATTCTCATATCATATAGAAGTAAAATATGCCATAAGCAAAAAGAATCAATGCACACTAAGTCATTAATCAATCAATTAACATCATTTGCATTGTAAGAGTCTTATACCCCTAGGCCAATAGGTATCCACTACTCATACAAACCACAACTATACCCCTCATCAGGACGAACATCAAGTGCATGGTCTCCCATCTATTCAACATCTCTGGCCTTAAGCTGCTCCACATCCTCCTTCAAAGCATGAACCAAAAGCCTAAGACATTGGTTCTCCTCCCTCAAATTTGAGTAGTCACTCTCTAGTTTCTCAATCTTTCTATAAACCCAATCATGGTCCAAATACTTGTTAGGGTTCTCTTCTTCAGGCACCTTCTCTTCCTTGTAGTGAATCACGGGCACAACTTTCTCGAACATCTCTCACCATGTCCTTTTGCATGCCACTCGCAGTGACCTAAGTCATGGTCCACGAGCAAGGGTCATCTTCTTAGTCATTTGGTAAAGGAATCGTGAAGCATACAAGCAAACAATAACAAAAAGTACTATAGCTTATTAGGATTTCGTAGAACTAAAATAGCGATGGACTGCATGACATGACATGAGAATTCCTATTCTCTAGGATTATACTTTTTTAACCTAATACATAGACAAGTCTAAGCTAGAATTTTAAAACTACAACTCTGATACCATGTTTATCACATCCTAACTTTAGAGATATGATGATCTTAGAACACAAGGAGACATAAGGTCACCCATGCCCATAAAACCCACTTACACGTATACAAATCATACCTAGGATCGTACCGAACCTCATACATTAACTTAATAAAACCTTTTATAAAGCAAAAACCTTAAGTTGTAGAAGCTAAAATATACTTTAATACAATCCATAAGAAAATAATAATAAGACTCCAAATAAAGTCACAACATGATATTTTAAAATAAAGTTTCCTATAATAACTCTCAGAATATCTAAGGACTCATCATAGTGTAGTATTATTTTAACTTTGACAAGGGAATTTCCCAAGTGGAGTAGGTAGCTTGAGCAATCACCATGCCTCCTCATAATGCTCGTCTGGAACCACATAAGGAAAAGGGGTGAGATAGATGATCTCAATGAGTAAACAATGCGACTTATACAATAACACATATCCTTTAGAAGATTTCATAGCTCATCTTTCAAAATTTATGATTCATAGTTCATGGCTTGCAATTTAACTAGGTTTATAGAAATCAACTTAATACTCATAACACATATAGAGTGGAGGCTACTGCCTTGTCTGCTCATAATATAATATAGAGTGAAGGCTGTTGCCTTGTCCACTCGTAACATAATATAAAGTGAAAGCTGCTGCCTTGTCCACTCGTAACATAATATAGAATGAAGGCTACTGCCTTGTCCACCCATAACTCATAACATGTAAAGTGAAGGCTGCTGCCATGTTCATATATAACACATAATATGTAAGGTGAAAGCTACCGCCATATTCATATATAACTCATAACATAATTCATAACATATAAACGTAACAGTAGCATTGAAGGATACAATCACATGTAACATAATAGCAATAGAATTTTAGCTTATTTAACAAAAGATGAATGACAATGTAGTTCCAAAAAAAATATAAGTTAGGGCAATAATCACAAAAGTATTATCATTGGATAATCAAAAATGGTTTTGGACTGATTGTCCTTTAGCAACCCAACCTTATAAAGAAATCATTAAAATATAAAAGAACTTGGATTTCAAGATATCAAAAGTTCACAAAACATGATAGCTTGCACTTGTAATTTGAAACATAATGTTTACTCACGCTTATAGCATGAATACAGTGTTTACTCACCTTGTGGTTCCTTTACTCCTATTACTTGTAGCACTTGAACCTCTAAAACTCCTTAAACTCTAACATAATATTTAATTCAAAACTTAGTATTTATTTAATCATGATGCTATCCTATCCCATAACTATCCCATGCATATATAACATTCACATACACTTAGAGTTGCACATATAAGTGCACTCCATCACTTGCACAAAACATGTTCACTTTAAAAGTCTTGTACACTTAGCCTTTATAGGCCCATATAAAAACACATTATAATTCACGTCAATACCTTTCTAAGGTCAACACAATATCATTATTTTAATATCAATTTACTTTAACAATCATCTCAGTACACTTAACACTTCCATATATGTCAACTTAACAAGTAGACTTTCAAATGTCATTCTTAATCCTTATGACCCATTCATTCAATCAATCTCCTCATCAATTCAAGACCACAAATTCATTATTGACTCATCATAAAACCTATTTCCATATTTTCCAATCACATTCACATTCTAATCACAACATAAGGTTAAGATACCTTAAGTATATCTTAAGTATACCAAAGTGCCTCTAGGCTTGTCTAGAGTCATTCCTTCGACCAACATGCAATTTAACCATTTATCATATATACATACATGTCAATAATCATTAAAATATATCACATAAAAATTATAGACATTGATATAAAAATCCCATGGTAGGCCGAATACCCTATTAAGAAAAAATTAAATTTTTCTTACTTTTCGCACTTTCCGTCTATTACAGTAATATGTAGAAACATGGTTTTATGAGGCCTCACCTGAGCACCCGGTCCGATATGCTAGAGGGGAATAAAAAATGCCCATTTGAGAGAAACATCACAATTGGAACACGCTATGAGTTTAGAAAATTGTATTTTGTAAGTTGTAATTTGCAAAAGAGAGTCACCACTTTAATTTTGTTTATTTTAGTTGGGAAAATTAAAGGAAAAACCCAATTTGATTGACTCCAAAATTGTAACATTTATCCCAAGGAAAAGCACTAGTCCTTGAATGACCAAAGAGGGCTTAGGGACTAGGTTTTGGTTAAAACAATACAAAAAATTAGCTTGGCTTAAATACAAAATAACTTTTGTAAAAAAAAGCTTTTATGTATGCATAAATAGATATAATATGATGCATGAAACAAATATTACTCGTGAAATGCATGACAATATGAAATAATGACAATTACAAAATGCAAAAGGATAAAGGAGAAACTACTTAAAATTATTACAAGTCAAAATATCAAAATCAGGAAATCTTTCCTCTAGCCCTTATGAATTCTAGGAAAAGCACATATTCCCCAAATGTAATTTAAACAACTAAAGTAAGGAAAATAATAAAATAATTTTAATAAAAAGAACTAAATTTTGACTTTTATTTAAGAAAAACAATTTCAATCCTAAGCTATATGAAGAAGGTGATAGAGAGAAGAAGTTATTAATTTTAGTGGAGTTGAATGCCTTAGAGACGGCAAGCCTGCATATCCCTTTGAATGGGAATCAAACTCCACGCAGTTCTTCCTTCTTGGAAAGGAGGGGTTTTTAAGTCATTACCTTTATTATCATGTTTTGATTGATTTTAAAGGGCTTTAGAGATTTGTTAATTAGGCAAGATTTTAATTAACAAAAATTAGATCTTTTCAGATTTAGATCTTGAATTTGAAATTGAAAAGGAAAAGAAAAGAACTTTTAACTTTGGCTTACGTTGGTGAGGAACGTAGGGAGCAAGCTTAGCACTAGATCTAAGTTCCACCTTGGCTTTAGGATATCACGAGCACTCCTTGTGGAAGAAGAACTCTTGAATAGTGTGAACTCTTCTTGGAAGGACTTTGGATCACCTTTGCTTGAGAACCACAAATTCCCTTTGAAAAGAATGGCTTGAATTGAACCTTTTCTTGATTAGGAAGCTTAAGAATAGAACTTGAGATGATTAGGAGGCTTGTGAATGGGGTTTTTGAGATGATTGGGAAACTTATAAATGAGGTTTTATGTGATGGAGGAGGTTTTAGGAATGAGATTTTAGAGATTTGGAAGTTTAGGAAGAGGGTTTTGATGATTGGAAAGCTTAGAAATAGGGTTTGGAAAGCTTTAGGGAGAGTATAGAAGCATGTAATTATGTATTTTTGGCTGTTATGAGGTGCAAGGTATTTATAGGAGTTTGGGGCTAAAAATTAACAGTTTCCGGGTAGAATTCTAAAAGGGCATGGTTGCGGTAACTAAAGTGTCGACTGCGGTAACCGTGCACTCTGTAGTTACCGCAGCACCAGCTGTGGTAGCCAATTGGCTACCGCAGGGACCTCTGCGGTAACCACAGAGGTGGCTACGGTAACCGCAGCCTGCTGTGAGTTACCACAATGGGCCCGCGAGCTATTACAATTCATTTTTCAGCCTGTTCTCATCCGTTTTTTATCTGATTTGACCCAGTTTGGTTCTATGGGTTTGTAATCAAATGCCAATCATCTGAAGGTGCAAGTTTCAAGAAAATTTTTTTCAACAGGGTGCTAGTCCCTTGACCCTTGCCCGCTAATCGGCTAGCAGGATCACTGTATGCGTAGCGCACGAATCTTAGCAAGTGTCAAGCTGCGATCAGATCCTAAGGGTGCAAATTTGAGGGTTCACAGGTTTGAACCAAGATTTTTCATGTAAACACAATAAAAATCATTTTAGAACATCAATCTATATGAATTGGCAACAATAGGTGTGACATATACATGAAAATTTCAATTTTAGGTTTTAGGATGCAAAACCATGAACCTTGCTTGTTTTTTGTATTTTTCAGTCATTATAGTAATTTGTAAACTAGTGTTTTAAACCATTATTTTTCATTCAATCATAGCAAATATCTATTTAGAGCATCCACATGTATGAATCGGCAGCCATAGATCATAACTATGCATGAAAATTCCCAGTTTTAAGGTTTAGGGTGAAAATCATGAGTTTTCATATTTTCCGTGCTTTTCGTTCATTACAGTAATATATAAACACATAATTTAAATCATTATTTTTCATCCAAACAAAACAAATATCATTTTACAACATCAATCACCACAATTTGGCAGCCATAGAATTATCAAACAATAGAATTTTCTAATTTTCAAGTTTTAGGGCAAAAATCTTGAATTTCTTTGTTTTCTAAAACTTTTCAATTATTACAGTAATATGTAAAGATATGATTTAATTCAATATTTTTCATCTAAACACATAAAAAATTAGTTAATATGTAAAAATATGATTTAATTCAATATTTTTCATCTAAACACATAAAAAATCAGTTTAGAATAGAAGCATGTAAAAATCGCCCCCCTTGGTAATGTTTGTGCATGAAAATTTTAATTTTGAGTTGTAGGATTCACCTTTGGAAAAATCGCATAGAGAGGTTGGTGTTTTCAGTAGAAAAATTAATTTTTCTCTCAATAAATCACCGAGGCTGAATTTTATCAGTAAAAATTAATAAAAATTTAGTTCAAAATAATTTTCTAAGAATTTATTTCATACAAATCATATAAGAAATTGAAAGGAAAGAAAAACTTATGAATACGGTCAAGAAATGGCAAAGTTGAAGGTGTTTTGTGAATTTCGGTAGAGAGAATGATTTTGGGAGAATTTTTCTGTCAAAATAATGAAATAACAGAGTGATGGCCATTGGAATGAAGAGCTCACCAAATTTTAGGTATTTATATGTAGGGTTTTGGACAATTTCCAAGATTACCCTTAATGAGTTAGGTTTGGAGTGTTTTAGTTTAGTAAGCTTTTGGGTATTTGGAATTTTTAATTAATTTTGGAGCTGATTATAAGTAATTAAAAATAAAGTATTTTTATTATTATTTTCATTAAAATTTTCCCCAAAACGTTTATTTAAAAATACTCATAAAATTAATTTATGCTTAAAAATCGTCTTTTTGCATAAAAATTCATTTTATGAAAAATAAATTATTTCATGCTAATACACTTCATTTAAATCATTTATTTCACAATAATAATTTATATTAGGCATATTAAAATTAATTTAACATGCCATATACCCATAAATTACATCACACATGAATTTTCATAAAGTCACATATTTTGTCACAATAACTCTAAATTCAAACAATTTGTCATGAAAACTCCAAGGGCGGATGTGAGTTGTTATAGGATTGAAGGCCCAAATAGAGCAACCATAGAAAAAATTGGCCACATTTCAGGCTGATGAAAGTGCCATGCGCCAATTCCATGGGGAACACGCATGCGGCCCAAGATTGTCCTATTTTTAGCTTTTAAGGACCTTTTTGCAAACCTTTCAAACCTTAGGGACAAAAAAATAATTTTGCTTAAAATAATTTTAGTTCCAAAAGCTAGAATTTCAATGGGTAAGTTCAAAAAACACCTAAACCCAAAATGACTAGCTTTGATTTTTGGTGAGTTCCCTAGAAAAAAATTACAAAACAGCATTTTTGGACCTAGAAGCTAAGCTTGTGAACCACTACTCTAACAAAACAATTATGTTCATTATCATCAAGTTTAGACAATGAAAATTTAGCATTCACAAGTGGGCATGTGAACCTACATCACAACTAGGTAGCTTGAAGAACAGGGGCAAGTGGATGATCTCTAACAAAGGTAAAAGTGTTCCATTCAATAGTACACTAATTTAAGAGCATATGGGAATGTAGAAACATCAAGAGCTTCATTCATATTGGGATTCAATAAAATTTGTTGTGAAGTATGGTTGTAATTGTATAGGATTAGTAGATACACATACATAGTTGGTATGGGTCTTATTGTTAGTTGCTCTCTCCAGTTGTTCATTTTGTTTTTATAAAGATATATATATATTGTCATCTTGATATTTGATTTGAATTATCTCAATGTATTTCAAACTGTAATTTCATGACAATTTGCTGCAAAATAAAGAAATGGATGTAAGACATTTAACTAAGTTATCAATGAAAGCTATATTTTGTTAATGATTTGATACATTTAAGTTAAATGAGGATCAAGTCTAATTGTGTTATCAAAGTTGATAGGTTAAACTTAAAAAAAAAAAAAAAAAATAAGTGTTGATATAATTTATATCCATTAGTTATGCTATTATAACAAATTTCCATACATTCTTCATCATTAGAATATAAAATGTTAATTTTACATTTCTTCATTGGATCCAGAATATATCATCACCATTCATACTAACTAAAAACAATTTACTTTTCCCAACAAATCAAAAAAGTCCAAGAACCATCACTTCTTTTTAATTCATATAAAAAAAGATAGTATCGATAGCATAAAATAACACTTTATTTTTTTCTTTTAACTTAGATAAGAGATTAACTTCATTATTGTTAAGCCTGGATCTCGGTAGTTTACCTTATAACTCGCTAGCAAGCACTTATTTCTTTCGAGATATCAAGGCGCGATGGCTCTAGGATATGGGATAGCTTAAGGCCACCAAATATTATAAGTTTGAAACTACTCATGTTCAATCTACAAGGCTTTTAAGGCAAACAAATATTAGTAAGTATGAAATTATTCATGTTCAAACTATAGGGCTCTACTGAAAAGCTATTAACTACTGAAAAGCTATTAGCTGGACATTATTGCTATTCATCTTTTACCAATGGCTAGGAGGTTTCCTTATGCTGTCTACCTCCATAAACCAAGATAAAGAAGAGTATGCAAAGGTGGTGTCCTTTGCATAGCCTTCTTGTAGCAACAATAAAAATTATCTTTAGTTCTCCATTTCGTGCAAACCTATGCTTGCCAAGTTCAAAACCATCATTGAAGAGCTTTACCCATTGGCTTGGCATGGGAAATTCTGATTGGGTTGCCAAGAGATTGAGCCTGCTGTGTTCATCATCCATCTCATGTAGATCTTTGATGCTCCACCCAATTGCACTAACAGTTCGCTTTAACACCTCCACAAAACAAATCTCCCTCTCCAAAGAAAAGTTAAAGACTATAGATACTGGCCAACTACTTGAGTCCCTCACAAAGTAGCACTGTGAGAAAAGTGGCAAGGGTGTAAGAATGTATGTGGTGTGTTATGGTATTGATGGAATTTGGGTGATGTTAAGGGTGGGTGGTTGAACTATGGGTGGATTATTATTAGTCTCCTCAAAAGGTGGGAGGGTTGGAATGATAGGGAAAGTAAATTTCTCAACATTCATAGCTTCCCCCTCCATGCTCTCACACAACTTGCTATCATCAGAAGAGAATTCTTTAACACTTGAATCCATTTCAACCATGTCACATTGTTCAATTGGGATTGCACATCTAGACAATCATCTTTATCAAGTCCTTTGTGTAACATTCCCAAATTGGCCGCACCATTCTCATCTTCCTCATTGTCATCATCCCAAAACCAATTGATGGCAATGGTCTTATATTGTTCCTTTAGAATGGCTTTAGTTTCGCTGGGCAAATTTCCTTCAGGTCTCTCACTTAGCAGTTTCAAAATTTGCCTAGCAAAATTCTCTAGATTGTGAAGAGAAGTTTGTTGGTGTTCTAGAGCTGTCTCGATGCTCTGAAATCTTTTCTCTGTAGCTTCCACTAAAGTCACCAAACATCTCTTCCAACCTCTTTTCCTCTTATGCATGCTCATCATCCTCTAATGTCGTGTTTGCTTCACATTGAGTCAGGAGATTAGCTTCTAACGTATTGTTTCTACTGCTCTCCACTTCCTTGGTCAAATTCTCCGTAGACACCATGAATCTTTCCAATGCAAGTGTAAGAGATGACTTCTCTGTTAGTGCTTCCCATCCATATTCTGCTTGGAAATCAGTGTGATAAGGATACTAATCTCTCTGATATTCCCATTCTTGATTTGGGCAAGGACCCCACTGATGATAGTTCCATTTAACCATGGAGAAATTTTTTTTTCTGAAACAAAAAAAAATTGAAAGAAATAAGAACGTAAAATGGCAAAAACAAATAAAACAACTAAAAATAAAACAAGTAAAACAAAAACAAAAAAATAAATACAAAAACAAAAACTAGTTCAATAATCTCTATTAATATTGCTAACACTATAAAACTATCCCCGGCAACGGCGCCAAAAACTTGATGTGCCGAAACGCAGACTAACAAACTGTAAGTGCATAGGTCATTATCAAGTAATAAAATAGTGAATATGAGTATCGTCTCCACGAGAATAGTGTATAAGTACTAGTACAAACTTCAACTATTGTCTGGTTGATCAAAATGTAGATTAATTAAACTAAGCTAAATGAACTAAGCTAATCTAAGAAAACAAATAAATGATATTGATGAAAATAATCTAGGCAAAACTAATCTAATATGAATCCCCCTAGTTTCTCATGCACATCAAACAATGGTTTGAATTGAACTCTCACTAAATTAGATAAAAACATTTCTCAAGTGATTAAATCCCTAACTTCCTAAGTATTACAGGGGAATCCTTTCTCAACCTATAATAAAATAGGAGAAGCATTAAGTTCAAGAGATTAACATCCAAAGAAGTTTTGTAGGTCATTTCTAGCACCCCAATCAACTCTTTATTCCTATGAGTGATCTATCTATATCAGGGTATCTCTACTCTTCCAACATAGAAACAATATCCAATCAATAAGCTAGTAATTGCTAATTAGAATAATAAGATTTATCATGAAAATAAAACAACCAAAGATGAATTGATTAAAGCTTAAATCCTTCAATCTATACAATCAAAACTAGGGTTCATTACAAATAGAATTAGTTCACATTAAAATTGAAGAACAAAGATGCAGAAAATAAAAGAGGAAGAAATCTCAAACAAATCTAGGAGATGTTCTTCTAAATCATTTCTTTAATCTTCCATATCTACTTGGATCTGGGTCTTTGATTCGATTAAATCCTCAATATCTCTAGCTTTCAAGCCTCTCCCATGGCTCTAGGGCTTAGCCAACCCTTTGATCTTCATTTTCTGCTTTATGGTGGCCTCTCCCTAGTTTCTTGCGTCAGTTTCTTTATATATGTGCGTTTCTGGGTTCAAGACATGGTCGTGTCACTTGGCGTGTCGATGTCGTGGCTGTGCACCATAGCTACGGCCACGACCGTGTGAAGCTACTGGACAAATTGGAATTGGCCCTTAATGACACGAGAAGGGACACAGCCATATCTTAGGGAGTGTCATAGCTACTGCCTCTAAATCTAAAGACATGGGTAGCAGCACGGCCATGTCGCAGAGATGAACTTCAATCCTTTTCCTGTTTTCTTCCATTTTCACTCGTTGGCTTCGTAGTTTCTTGATAAATTGATTCATGGCTCCTAAAAACATAAAAGAACCCTGGAAAGACACTAAATAAACAAATCAAACTCAATTTAAGGATAAAGAACAAGGGGTAAAATGTAGTTAATTAAGCATTTATGAGAGACTCTGTGTTATCACAGCCCAGAATAAATTGCTATAGCGTATTTTTCCTTATTCCCACATCAAAAATTCAAAGTTTTGAGCTCCCAAACTTAACCTATAAATACCTTACAACTCCTAACAACTTACACACACAATTATAAGCTTCTATACCCTACCTAAAGCTTTCTAAACCCTATTCCTAAGCTTTCCAATCATCAAAACCCTCTTTCTAAATCTCCAATCACTAAAACCTCATTCCAAAACTTCTTCTATCAACTCAAACCTTATTCATAAGCTTCCTAATCACCTCAAACCATATTCATAAGCTTCTTAATCATCTCAAAACCCTATTCATAAGTCTCCTAAACACCTCAAACCCTATTTCTAAGCTTCCTAATTAAGAAAAAGTGCAATTCAAGTTATTTCTTTCAAAGGGAATTCATGGTAATCAAGCAAAGGTGCAATCCAAGTCCCTTCAAGAAGAGTTCGCACTACTCAAAAGTCCTTCTTCCAAAAAGAGTGCTCGTGATATCCCTAAGCTAAGGCGGAACTTAGATCCATTGCAAAGCTCGCTCCCTATGTTCCTCGCTGCCGAAAGCCAAAGGTAAAAGTTCTTTCCTTTTCCTTTTGAATTCCAATTTCAAGATCTAAAACTGAAAGATCCATTTTTTGTTAATTAAAATTTGACCTAATTAACAAATCCCTAAGCCTTTAAAATCAATCAAAACATGATAACAAAGGTAATGACTTAAAAACCCCTCCTTCAGAAGAAGGAAGAACTGCATGGGGTTTGATTCCCATTCAAAGGGATACACAGGCTTGCCATATCTAAGACATTCAACTCCACTAAAATTAACAACTTCTTCTCTCTATCACCTTTCTCACATAGTGTAGGATTGAAATTGCTTTTCTTAAATAAAAGTTGAAACTTTAGTTCTTTTTATTATTTTTTATTTGTTTATATTATATTTGGGAAATATGTACTTTTCCTAGAACTCATAAGGGCTATAAGAAAGATCCCTTGATTTTGATATTTTAACTTGTAATAGCTTTAAGTAGTTTTTCTTTATTTTTCGCATTTTATAATTATCATTATCTCATATTCGCCATGTATTACACAAATAATATTTGTTTGATACATCATATTATATTTGTTCGTGCATACATAAAAACTTCTTTTTAAAAGCTATTTTGTACTTAAGCTAAACTAATTTTTTTTCATTGTTTTAAACAAAATCTAGTCCCCGGGCCCTCTATGGTCATTCGAGGGCTAGTGCTTTTCCTTGGGATAAATGTTATAATTTTGGAGTCAATCAAATTGAGTTTTTCCTTTAATTTTCCCAACTAAAATAAATAAAATTAAAGTGGCGACTCCTTTTGCAACTTACAACTTACAAAATACAAGTTTCTAAACTCCTAGTGGGTTCTAATTGTGATGTTTCTCCTAAAAGAGCATTTTGATTCCCTTTAGCATATCGGGCCGGTGCTCAGGCGAGGTCTCACAGTTGATGACTCCACTAGGGACTCTAAAATCTTTTTTTTAAATGGAAAAGATAAAGTGGATTACTCTTGGTAAAATAAAAAGTTTAGTTTTTATTACAAAATAGCTTTTTCATGCATCACTACATTGGGCTTCTTGTCCAAAATTCCAGTTTCTTAGGAAAACAAAGGATAGAAAGTAACATCGAGTGGGCAACCTTCCTTAAGTCTGCTTGCTGATAGTGAAATCATACAACCCATGACGTATCCTCTAATCCTTTTAGGTATATCGCATCTCTAGTGTGATGGGTTCCTTTCAAATCACCCTTACGCTTTTATATAATGACTCATAAAACCTTCCTTTAGGATTGTATGGATTATAATATTAAACTTGGTATTTCATGAAACCTTTTTAAATCATTCATTCATACATGCATGCATAGCTTAAACCTTATGAAGAGTCTAAAACCTATCCAAACATCTTCACACCTAAAACCCATGGTTCACCTAAATTCATGGTCAATAGTTAAAACCCATGGTCCACCTAAACCCATGGTCAAAATCCAAAACCTAGGGTCCACTTAAACCCATGTCCACCTAAACCTATGGTCGAAACCCAAAACCCATGGCCTACCTAAACCCATGGTCAAAACCTAAAACTCATGGTCCATCTAAACCCATGGTTCAGTCTTATCCAAACCCATGTCAAATTAATGGTAAAAATAAACCCATCTATGGTACCCTCATCCTTATCCAAGCTAAATACTGACCTCACTTTCATCTTCCTTACCCAAGCTAAACACCGACCTAGCTTTATCTTTCATAATTCTTATCCAAGCTAAACACTGATCTAGCTTTCATCGTTCACAATTCTTATCCAAGCTAAACACTAACCTAACTTTCATCTTTCACAATTCTTACCCAAGCTAAACACTGATCTAGCTTTATTCTCAACAATCCTTACCAAAGCTAAACACTAACCTAGGTTCATTCTTATCCACAATCCTTACCCAAACTAAACTCTGACTTGGTTTCATCTTTTATAGTACTATCCAAACCCATAGCCCATCTAAGCCCATGGTCTAGTCTAATCAAACCCATTATCCAACTATCACCAAACCCATGGTCTACCTAACATCCAAATCCATGGTACATCAAATCTCAAAACCTATGGTCACTTTATCATTAAGCCCATCCCAATTACTCAAGGCTAAACTCTGACTTAGCCTTCCAAACTACTCTTTGGTTTATCACAACTACAATTTGACCTAGTCAAGCTAAATTCTGACATAGCCCCTTAAAGCTAAATTTTGACTTAGTCACTCAAAGCTAAAATTTGACTTAGTCACCCAAAGCTAAAATCTAACCTAGCAACTCAAAACTAAATTCTGACCTAGCCACTCAAAGCTAAAATCTGACCTAGTTATCCAAAGTTAAAATCTGACCTAACAACTCAAAGCTAAAATTATGACCTAGTTGCTCAAATCCGACCTAACCACTCAAAGCTAAAATTTGACCTAGCTACTCAAAGCTAAAATCTGACCTAGCCACTCAAAGCTAAATGCCAATCTAGTTTTCAAAGCTAAAATATGACCTAGCTCCCCAAACTAAATAATGACCTAACTAACATCATACACCTCTGCCCTCATCTTTACCCATACACCATTAATCTAACCACAAGACACTGTGATCCATTGCCATTAAACCTAAAGGTCCTTAGTTTTTCATACCCCACCATTTTTTTCCAAAGCTTGATACTAACCTAGCTCCTTTTCCCTTTCAAAGTTTGCAAAATGTCTATTGGATTCGATAAAGATATCATGGATAAGATTTTGGCTAAACTATTGGAATGACAAGAAGAGATGTTCAAGAGACAAATTGCCCAAATTCAGGCCCAATTATAGGCCTAAAGGGAGGCCATATTAAATGATGTCCAAGACATGCTAAGTTAGACTGGCATAAATCAAACCCTAAATCCCACTCTCTAAAATCCACTCAAACTAAATCAAAATTTGACATCAGTTCAAGCCTATGTTCCTATTTCCTCCACTAAGCCAACATCTCCACCACTTCCCTCATCTAATATCCTCTCCAATCTAGCACCCACTAAACAACCACAAATCACCTCCATTCTTATAGATCCTTCCTAAGGGAGGGAAGCCATATGTAATCCTAGGCTTAGTGTTTTCCTAACCAAATTGGAAGCCATGGAAAAGTCAATAAAAAGTTTGAAAAAGAAGGAAGGCAAGGTTGATACAAGTTCATCAAGCCTCTTCCCCAATGCCTGGTTACCACCAAAGTTCAAGATGCTGAATTTGGACAGATTTGATGGTACTACTTGCTGCAAGGTCCATTTAAAGATGTACATAGGGGCAATGCATCCTTTTGGTATAAACAATGAGCTCCTTGCTCAACTCTTTCAGCAAACCCTTACCGATCCTACCCTAAGATGGTTTATTAACTTGGATGACACCCAAAAACAAACCTGAGAGGACATTTGTAATGCATTTGTCAAACAGTACCATTACAATATTAAAGTGGACATTATAAGAAGGGATTTAGAAAGCATTAAGCAGCTTTTGAATGATACCTTCTTTGCATTCCTTATAAGGTGGAGGGCCAAAGCCACTCTAATGGTAAACAGGCTAACCAAGCAAGAACAAGTGGACATCCTCATCAAGAATCTGCTTTCAAACTATCAAGATCCCTTGTTAACACAATACCTACCCACTTTCAAAGCATTGATCGGAACTGCATCTAAGGTTGAGGATTACCTTTAAAGCAAATCAAAAATTGCCACCATTGACTTGGACATTAAGGAAGAATATCCTAAATTGAAGAGTTTGACTCTAGCTAAACCCGACTTGTTTAGAATCAATCCAAGACCTTATTGGCAATAAAAACCTCTTTTACTCATCAACCTTTCAAGCTAGCTAGTGAGTCAACAAGGCAAGAAGGATACCAGTTAGAGTCTATATCATTAAAGTCTGAGTCATCATAATCTTTTCAAGTTTGACTATCAGAGTCATCATTTTCAAGTCTATTTGTCAGAGTCATCTTTTTCGAGTTTATTTTTCAAAGTCATCTTTTTCTAGTCTATTTGTCAAAGTCATCCTATTAAGTCTATTGAAGTCATTCTTATTGTAATAAAGAAAGATGACATTATTTAATAAAGTTCCTTTCTTTATGCATTTCTTTTCATCCAATTTGCATGAAACAATGAATTTTTGCACTAATAAGGAATCACATGTGAAGGGTCAAGAATTCGTGTAAGGCCACAATAAATGATCGTTAAAGGTAGCCTTCACCAAAATTGCAATTCCTTGGAAAACATTCAAATTCCCCAACCAGACATCCATGTCACTTTCTCTCTAAGCTGACATCCCTTTTTTAGTATTTTCCAAAATACCAAAGCTCCCATCCTCGCTACAAGTTGGGGGCATATCTTCACAAGCAAAGCAGAACATATAGTTTTACTAACTGAAAAAGGAAGGAAAACCAAAAATCCAACCCATGATCCAAACAGAATCAGACCTTTCCAAGCAAGACGAAACAAATAGCCTTGCCAACTCCTAAAAAAAAAAAGGAAAATTCAAAAAAAATTCAAAAAAACAAAAGAAGAAATTAAAAAAAGAAAGAAAGAAAGAAAAAAAATCAAAAAGAAAAAAAAACACAGAGAGAGAGAAACTCAGAAGGGTGGCTTAGAGCAAGTAATCAAAACCTATAAAAGCAGCTTAGCTAGAGGATGGAATCAACTCGAAGCAACAATTCAAGATGGAGCTTTATTTCAATCAAATTGGATGCACTATCTAGTCCATTAGTCTTATCTCATCCAAAGATAGTCATTCTATTAGTTTTATCTTTTATAGAGTCACGTTTCTCTACATTTGCACTTTGTTAAGTGTTTTCACCACTTTTGCTTAGAGCTTTTAGTCTCTTATGTCTCATTCTACCATTATCACATCAGTTAGAGTCTAGTCTCACCTCCCAGTTTATGTGTCCAACTTGCTAAATCAACTCATGAGGTGGCATCCCACCTATCTCCTTCAAAATGCCTTTATTGCTAACTCTTTGATCAAGGCCTATTATCTCTTCAGGTGATCAACCATCCCATCCTTCCAAAGATTATGCATCCTGGGTATATTATTATTAAATTCATTAGCAAAATCTAAAGGCTTGGGCTCTTTAGCATAACCAAGCCCATCATCATTAAAACCCAAGTTTCTTGTTACTAAACTGCCTCCTTTAGGAATACTTGTAGACTCCTTTAAGCTCAAGATCCCTTTATCCTAGACACTGTATTAGTTCAACCATCTTTTCTCAAATTTTGCAACCTGAATTTTCAAGTGACAATTCTTGACCTAATCTGGAACCTAACACAACCTGAACTAATATCTCAAGACCAATCTATCCTTCTAAGGACCTACCTAACCTACCCTCCTAATGACCAATCTTTAGCCTAGACCTTCCCCTATAAGGGCTGATCCTTAATCGTAACTTTCCATTAGCAAACCAAGTCAAGCCACCCACACTGACATTCCCACACCTTGTCTTTGAGAGATATAACCTTCTCTAAATCTCACAACATCAAGCCCAAACAGATAGCTTTGATCCTAATCCTCCCAACACCAAAGCTGAACAGATAGCTTTAATCTCAATCCCTCCAACATCAATGCTGAACAGATAGCTTTGATCATAATCCTCCCAACATCATGGCCTAATAGATAGCTTTGATTACAATCCTCCCAACATCAAGGCTTAACAGATAGTTTTAATCCTAATCCTCCTAACACCAAAGCCAAACAGATAGCTTTAATCCCAATTTTTCTAACACCAAAGACGAATAAATAGTTTTAATCTCAATTTTTCCAACACTAAAGCCAAATAGACAGCTTTCATCCCAATCCTCCCCAACATTAAAGTCGAATAGATAGCTTTGATCCTAATCCTCCTAACATTAAAGCCAAATAGATAACTTTGCTTCCAATTTTCCCAACACCAAAGCCGAATAGATAGCTTTGATCCCAATTTTTCTAACACCAAAGCCAAACAGATAGCTTTGATCCCAATCCTCCCCAATATCAAAGTCGAATAGATAGCTTTGATCTTAATCCTCCCAACACCAAAGCCAAACAGATAGCTTTGATTCTAATTTTTCTAACACCAAAGTTGAACAAATAGCTTTGATCCTAATTTTTCCAAACATCAATGTCGAACAGATAGCTTTGATCCCAATTTCTTCCAACACTAAAGCCAAACAAATAGCTTTAATCCCAATCCTCCCAAACAGCAAAGCTGAATAGATAGCTTTGATCCCAGTCCTTCCAAACATCAAAGTCAAATAGATAACTTTGGTCACAATCTCCTTAATAGTAAGGCTGAACAGGTGGCCTTGCTAAACTAGTTTGAATTCCCAAATCTTCCCCTCTTAGGTGGACCAAATCTTCAAATCTTAAAGTCTAGGCCAAACAGATAGCCTGGATTGAAATTCACCAAAATCGTCTTTACCTCTAACATTTAGGCTAGACAGACATCAAGGTTGAACTGATAGCCATTGACAAAACCTCATTTATCCTAAAGGCCCCCTCCCAAAAGGTTCATATTCCTATACCATGTTTAAACATCATAAGGTTCAATTTGCATAAAACATCAATGCCTTCATACATGACAAAGATAAGCAAATATCATAAGCCCATAATCTGACATGGCACAAGCCCAGAGTCTGACATGGCATTGCACAGAATCTGACATGGCACCAAAACACATAAGCCTAGAGTCTGACAGCATAAGCCCAGAATTTGACATGGCATAAGCCCAGGGTCTAACATGGCATAAGAATATATGAGCCAAAGATCTAACATGGCATAAGCACAAGCCTAAAGTCTAATATGGCACCTCTTCCTAGGGTTCACTATCATTAGAATCACCTTTTGCTCAAAGCCAATTTTGATGAGGGGGCAGCTGTGTACCCTCAAATTTGCACCCATGGGATTCGGCTGTAGCTTAACACCTGCTAAGATTAGTGAGCTACGCAAAGACAGTATAATAAATTTTATTAAAATTGCACTTTCAGATGACCAGCACTCAATTACGAACCTATAGAATCAAATAGGGCCTAAATCGGATCAAGAATAGATGAGAAGGGCCAAAAAAGGGGCAAACTTCCCCTAGAAATATCTTACACCTCCTAACAAATTACACACACAATTATATGCTTTTATACTTTCCCTAAAGCTTTCTAAACCCTATTCCTAAGCTTTCCAATCATCAAAACCCTCTTTCTAAATCTCCAAATCTCTAAAACCTCATTCTAAAACTTCTTCCATCACCTCAAACCCTATTCATAAGCTTCCTAATCATCTCAAACCCTATTCATAAGCTTCATAATCATCTCAAAACCCTATTCATAAGTCTCCTAATCACCTTAAACCCTATTTCTAAGCTTCCTAATCAAGAAAAGGTGTAATTCAATCGTGGTAATCAAGCAAAGGTGTAATCCAAGTCCCTTCAAAAAGAGTTCATGCTACTCAAAAGTCCTTCTTCCAAAAAGAGTGCTCATGATATCGCCAAGCCAAGGTGGAACTTAGATCCATTGCAAAGCTTGCTCCCTATGTTCCTCGTCGCCGAAAGCCAATGGTAAAAGTTCTGTCCTTTTCCTTTTCAATTCGAATTTTAAGATCTAAAACTGAAAAGATCCATTTTTTATTAATTAAAATATGACCTAATTAACAAATCCTTGAGCCCTTAAAATCAATCAAAACATGATAACAAAGGCAACGACTTAAAAACCCCTCATTCGCAAGAAAGAAGAACTGCATGGGGTTTGATACCCATTCAAAGGGAAACGCAGGCTTGCCATATCTAAGGGATTCAACTCTGCTAAAATTAACAACTTTTTTTCTCTATCGCCTTCTTCATATAGTTTAGGATTGAAATTGCTTTTCTTAAATACAAGTTGAAACTTTAGTTCTTTTATTATTTTTTTATTTGTTTAGATTATATTTGGGGAATGTGTGCTTTTCCTAGAACCTATAAGGGCTAGAGGAAAAATCCCATGATTTTGATATTTTAACTTGTAATAGCTTTAAGTAGTTTTTTTTTTATTTTTCACATTTTATAATTGTCATTATCTAATATTCGCCATGTATTGCACAAATAATATTTGTTTCATACATCATATTATATCTGTTCATGCATACATAACCTCTTTTTAGAAGCTATTTTGTACTTAAGCCAAACTAATTTTTTTGTATTGTTTTAACCAAAACCTAGTCCCCAAGCCCTCTTTGGTCATTCGAGGACTAGTGCTTTTCCTTGGGATAAATGTTATAACTTTGGAGTCAATCAAATTGGGTTTTTCCTTTACTTTTCCCAACTAAAATAAACAAAATTAAAGTGACAACTCCTTTTGCAACTTACAAAATACAATTTTCTAAACTCATAACGGGTTATAATCATGATGTTTCTGCCAAAAGAGCATTTTAATTCCCTTTAGCAGATCAGGCCAGTACTCAAGTGAGGTCTCACACATAGTATTATTATGAACTTGGACAAGGAGTTCCCCTAAGCGAAATAGAAATTCTTGAGCTATCATCTTGCCTCCTCATATTGCTCACCTGGAACCACACAAGGAAAGAAAAAGAGGGGAGAGATATATGATCACAATGAGTAAACAATATCGCACATATGTTGACATATCTTTCCTTAAAAAGGAAACACATAGCTTATACACATAGTTCATGATTTACAATTCATAAGTCAAGTTGCAATTTTACTAAGGGTTTAATTTAACAAGTTTGCAGAAATCACACTTATAACACTTAGAGAGTGAAGGTTGTTGCTCTATCAGTCGAACACTTAGAGGAAAGGTGGCATTAAGTCAAATTCCAACTCTTATCACTAAGAAGGCATGAAGCTGATCAGGTCCTACAACTAGAACTACCCCTTTCTAGCTGAGATGGATACACTACCCCTATCTATTGGGTTAAAACCATGTGCATAAGTTTCAATGATTACCCACATCAGCACGAGGACTTCTACATAAAATGGTTAAAGGTACCATAGCTAAAGCTAATGGTATTCACATATAACAATAACATTAAAGGCAGCAATAACATATATCACAATAACAATGGCAATTTAACTTTTTAGCAAAAGATACAATGATAGCGCAGTCTCATAAGAAATAATCACAAGGAATTATCATTGGATAAACAAAATGGTTTTGAATCAAATGTCCTTTAGGAACCCAAGCTTTACAAAGAATCATTTAATCATATTTTAGGAGAGGAAGAACTTAGGTTTCAAAGATCTCAAAGGCTCATATAACATGATATCACATATTTGTAACATATCATAATGTTACTCACACTTGTAGCATGAATACAGTATTTACTCACTTTGTGGTTCCTTTGTTCCTAGTACACGTAGCCCTTTTGAATCTCTAAAGCTCCTCAAGCTCTAACATAATATTTAATTCAATACTTAGTATTTATTTAATCATGATGCTATTCTATTGCATAGTTGTCCCATGCACATATAACATTCACATATACTTAGAGTTGCACATATAAGTGCACCTCATCACTTGCACATACACGTTGACTTTAAAAGTCTTCTACATTTAGCCTTTATAGGCCGATATGAAAATACATTACAATCATGTCAATACCTTTCTAAGGTCAACACAATATCATTACCTTAACATCAATTCACTTTAACAATCATCTAGTACACTTAACACTTTCATATATGTCAACTTAACAAATAACCCTTCAAGCATCAGGGTTATCTCTTATGACCAATTCAAGATTACTAATTCATTTTCAAATCATCATACAACTTAAATTCATATATTAATCACAATCTAAGGTTAAGGTACCTTTAAGTATACCAAATTGCCTCTAGTCTTGTCTAGAGTCATTTATTCAACTAAAATGCAATTTAATCATTTATCATTCATTCATACATATCAATAATCATTAAAATACATCACATAAAAATTATGGACATTAGTATAAGAATCCCAATTAGGCTAAATGCCCTTATTAAAGGAAAAACTGAATTTTCTTACTTTTCGCACTTTCCATCTATTATAGTAATATGTTAAAATATGGTTTGAACCAAGATTTTTCATGTAATCAAAACAAAAATCATTTTAGAATATAAAAATGTAGGAATCGGCCCATATATACATTCATATGCATGAAAATTCCCAACTTTAGGTTCTAGAATGCAAAATCATGAGTTTTCTTATTTCCGGTACTTTTCGGTTATTACAGTAATATGTAAACATATGGTTTAAATCATTATTTTTCATTCAATCACAACAAATATCAGTTTAAAATATCAATATGTACAAATCGGCAGCCATGGATGTTTTACACACTTGAAAATTCCAAATTTAGGGTTTGGGAAGAAAATCATGAGTTTTCAAGCTTTTCACGCTTTCCATTCATTATAGCGATATGCTAACACATGATTCAAATCATTATTTTTCATCCAAACAAAACAAATATCATATTAGAATTCTTCTATACACAAATCAGTAGCCATATGCACATGAAATCATGGAATTTTCTAACTTCTACGTTCTAGCACAAAAACTTTGAATTTTATTATTTTCTAAAACTTTTCGGTCATTACAATAATATGCAGAATGCAAAAATATGATTTAATTCAATATTTTTCATTTAAACACATCAAAAATTAGTTTAGAATGCAATGATATAGAAATTGCCCCCCTTGCTATGGTTTATGCATAAAAATTTTTATTTTGAGTCACAAGATTCACCTTTGGAGAAATTGCGTAGAAAGATTTGTGTTTTCGATAGAGAATTAGATTTCTCTTTCAAAAACTCATCCAAACTGAATTAAATCTGTAAAAATTAGTAAATACCCAGTTCAAATTAATTTTCTCATAATTTAATTCATATAAATCAGTTAAGGAATTGAAAGAGAAGAAAAACTTACCATTACGATCAAGAAATCACAAAATTGAAGGTGTTTTCTTCATTTCGGTAGAGAAAATTGTTTGGAGAAAATTTTTTTGTCAAAATACAAAAATAACAAAGGATGGCTGCTGGAACATTAGGGCTGGCTGAATTTTTCATTAATATATGTAGGGTTTTGGGCTATTTCTAATAATACCCTTAATGAACTAGGTTAAGAGGATTTCTGAGTAGTGGGCTTTTAAGTATTTGGAGTTTTTATTTAAATTAGAGGCTGATTATAGGTAATTAAAATAATTATATTTTGTTTATTATTTTTCATTAAAATTTCCCCTAAAAACATTTATTTAAAAATATCCATAAAGTTATTTTATGCTTAAAAATTGCCTCTATGCATGAAAATTCATTTTATTTAAATAAATTATTTTATGCTAATGTACTTCATGTAAATCATTTATTTCACAATAATAATTCATATTAGGCATATTAAAATTAATTTAACATGTCCCAAACCCATAAATCACATTACACATAAAATTCACGTAGTCACACAATTTGTCATATTAACCCTAAATTCAAATAATTTATCACTAAAACTTTTAGAGTAGATGTGGGTTGTTACACTTTCTCAAGTGAATTAACCTTTATTCCCTAATTAAATTAAAAGGAATCCCTTCTCATTCAAAATTAATTAGGCAAAGCATTAAAAATAGGAAATAAATACCAAAGGATTTTATAAACCTATCTATAGTGTTCCAAGCAATCCTCAATTCTAGTTAAAGTATCTCTACTCAATAACAAGAAATCAAAATCCAATTAACAAGCATGCAATTACTAATCAAAATAAATAAATATGAATCATAAGAATAAAACAACTCAAAGGATGATTCGATTGAAAATTAAGTCATTCAATCCATACAATAGAAACTAGGGTTCATCAAATCTAGATAACTACAAGTTCAGCTCATACTAAGAATTTGAAAAAACAAAGAAGAAGAGAAAGAAAGAAATCTCAAACAATCCATAGGAAGTAAGAGAAATCTTGACTTCAATCTTTAATTCCTGCTTTAATTCTGGCAAAATCTAGATCTTCACCTTGAAAATCTATTACCAACTCTCTCTAAATGATCAAAAAATACAACTTCAAAGAAGAAGGTCTAGATCCCCTCAAATCTAAAATAAATTTGAATATATACTATTACAGAGTTAGTGCCACACCCAACCACACGGGCGTGGCTCAAGGCAGGCAGATGGTCTGAAATTACACAAAGTAATGCAATAGGCACAAGCACTCACACGGCCACAGTTTTGGGCATGGCCAAAGAGTAGTTTGCAATTCCTTGCCTAGAAATCACAAATTTCGCGCCTAAACCTTGTAAATTCTGAACTTAAAACACAAAATCCGTAAAAGAACTCTGAAAAGCACTAAACAAACAAATCAAACTCAATTTAAGGATAAGAATATGCTAAGATCAGGGGGTAAATATAGTTCAATATGCACTTATCAAATTCCCCCACACTTGAGCATTTACTTGTCCTCAAGCAAATTGAATCAAAACAAAAGTCAGAAATAAAAATCCCTCTCTCTAAACAAGTAAATATCAAACAATCATCATAGCAACAACTCATAATCAAGAAGGCCCAAAATCCTCAATCACTTACCAATCTTCAAACATGATGGCCACTCTATAAATCTAAAGTTTAAATTCTAGATTTACAAATGTTAGCAAACAATGCCATAGTGATAATAGTTTTAGCACAGCAGATTCATAAAATTTCCTTTAAGTGCATGACCATTCCCTTGACTTTTACCCTTTTTTCACTTTTTTTTCACTTTAAAGAGCCCGACTTGTTTGAATTGTCATACTAGCTTTTTGATGTGAGTGTAAATATTTGTGATGCTGGCCCCTGGTTACTCAGCTAGAATCACCAATTCAAATGACTACTAGCACTATTCATAATTTCAATCCTTCATTATTTTAAAAGAGTCAAGAATAACATAATAGATTTTAATTTTCAAAGCTCCTTTACATTTTATGCTTTTTTTTTTTTTCAGGTCAAGGGATATAATCAGACACTTCTAGGATATTAACTATTTCCACTAACTTCAACCAAAATAACAATGGAATGAAACTATGCTAAAAAATGTAAGTAAAGATTCAAACTCTAGAATTTGCAAACTTTGACAATCCAATTTCCTAACAAGGCTAACATATTCAATTCTTGATAAATGACCAATTCATTTGAGCCAAAAACACAACAAGTTATTGCCATCTAACCATTATCTATTTATTTCTTAAAGAGGGAAGATCTCATGTCAAACCATTATCAAAACTCAATTTGCATGAAATTCCCAATCAAATAACACAAGGCAATTCAAAATAAATATAAAAGATATTATCAAATAAACCCCTCCTCCATACTTAAGTAACACATTGTCCCCAAAGTGATAGACAAAGAAAAATAGAAAAAGAAAGAAAAGAGGCAAGAGAGAACTGCCCTGACATTACCATCAGGAATGAGATGTAGGAATTATAGGCAGTTGGCCTTACCATGTCAAAGTATGTGCTATAGATCAAAAGAATATGCTAAAGCAAAAGATAAGATCCACAAAAATAAAAAAAAAATAAAAGCAAAATAAATATAGAGTATAGTAATCCAAAATAAAAAGAAAATAAAATAAGAAAATGGGAAAAGAAACTAGTCCTTCATAGCATCATCGTCAGAGACATCATTGGAGACATGGATTGGAGGTGGTGGTGGTGGTGACTGAGGTGGCTGCCTGGAAGGTGTGAACCTAGATCTCTACCAGTACTCCATCATAGAGTACTCAATCCATCTATGATGCTTTGCCTCATAATTAAGTCTAGACTGGATGGCGGCATGTTGTTGTTGCATCATCTTTATCATTTGGGTCTGCTTGGTGTGAAAATGCTACTACTGGAGGTCGAGACAACCCATCTTGCCCTCCATATGATACAACTACCACTTTAAATAGGTCATCTTCCTATCATCATCTTCTACAGCCCCAATAGAATGGCCTCAGTCTCTGAATGGTGTGCCGGAGAAAAACATCACAGAAATGGTGGTAGATGGTCCAGCAAGATCGAAAGGTCTAGGGATATTAGCTGCCGATGGTGGAGGGGTAGTAAGAGCAACATGAACTGGCATGAAAGTCTTCTGAGGATCCATCCGTATTAGTGTGTTCATGCCCAAACACTTTAGCATACCATCTAGCATCATAGTAGGTAGACCCTCAAATATTCCTAAGCTTTGAGCCAATCTATTGATGTACATGCCCCTAAATAATGCCTCTTTAGGGCCCTTCTTAGACTATTCATAAAAAAAAATAAACCAGGGCATGAGCGACATTACACCGATGGTTCTCCACCATACACATCAAAAAGAATAAATCTTGCTTAGTAACCACACCGGTGCTACCTCAGCGAGCACATATGGTGTATGCCAAAAGATTATGCACCACCTAAAAGTGAATGACTAAAAGTTAGAAGCCTTTGACACTGCCAAATCATACCTTGCTGTCCTCGGGGCAAATTGCTACCATATTGCCATGGGCATCTCATCATTAGCAAAATCAACATCAACGCCCTTGTAAACATCGGTGTCAAACTCCGATGGTTGATATAGCCCCATGGCAATGGCAATGTCATTGATGTCCAAATGAAAGTCCTTCAAACCCAATCTAAATTTAAGGGATGGCTTGCTCACCTGAATGATTTTCTTGTCAAGCCAGAGGGAGCAATAAAACTCTAAATTTAACTCTCAGTATGCAGGCTTCGATATCTCAAATAGTTGTTTCCAACCCGATTGATTGACTAATGCCCAAATACCCTCCACTAAACCAATATTCTCTATAGCCCTCTAATCAAGTGTGCGTGTTGGCTCAAAGTCTTTGTTAGCCAACTGCTCAAATTTAGCCCAGGACTCCTTATCCATAAACTAAACGCAAGGGTGATCAACGATGAACATGGTGTCTAGGGTTGCTGCTGGTGGTGGGTGGTAAGAACTACCCTCACCTCTTGTTCTCTTAGTTGGAAGTTTGCTGATTCTTTTTGATGTGTGTTGCTTACAAGGACCCATTATCTATAAAACAACAAAACCAAACCACACAAAACAACACAGCAAAACAATAATAGCATGTTAGTTCAACTAAAAATTAGGCATTATAACAGCATAGCCACAGCCATTCCAAACACCAAACACCATTGGCTAACAATCCTTACCACTTATTCAATTCAATCTAAGCCTAATCAATTCAACTACTCAATACCCAAATAACACAATTTGACTCCACACACTCACCCTAATAGAGGGCATTCAATAAATAATCCATTCACAAGAATGTTGCAGACTTTTAACACAAGTAAAAAGAATTTGGGCAACAATAATCATAAAAGTTCAATTACCCACCATGAAAAACAAAACAAATATGCCATGGGCAATGTTACTCAAATTATCCAAGCATGAACACAAAATAGTTACAGAAAGTACATTGTTTGAACCCTAATTCATGTAATCCAACCTAACCCATTGCATAATATTTTGATTAAACTCAAAAACATTGAAGTTCTTCAAGTATAAATCATGAAAAATTCAAGATACATCAAAAGGAATGAATAACTCAAACCTGTCGATGGCATTGCTAAGAAATTGCAAAAATTAAATAGTGAAAGTGCAAGATAGATGCCCAAAATCCCCTCTTGAATCTCGAAATCAATGTTTAAATGTGTGTGCGAAGTTTAGAGTGTGGAAGATGAGAGAAAAGCGAGAGAAAATGAAAAGGTTTTGAAAATCTAACATTTGAGGATGACAGATATATATATAACATCATGGCCATGCCCAACGTCACACTCGTGGCTATGGGAATGGCCACGACATGACAAAACTAGGCAACTACTATCTCTCAAGAAAATAAACGGCCCTTAAGCCATAGCTATGACTGTGGGTCAAGACATGGCAGTTTACTAGAATTCAAAATTTTACAAACCTTTGCCCACGCGTGTGGCTCAAACCGTCGTCTAAGGCATGAGAACTCACTGAATCATTGAATTTTTAAGGTTTTCTGTGAATGCCTGTAGCTTTGGGTGTGGCCTAGAGTGTGTCTAGCTTCTAGAACTCCCAATTTTATGCTCCTTATGCCACACCCAAGCCCATGGGCATATTCCAAGGCTTGACTCAACCATTCTTCATCATACTTAGCCAATTTCTTACCATCTTTAACCTACAAAACACTCAACCACAAGTGCCTCACCACAAAACAAATAAAAACAAACAAAATGAAAGAAAACACACTACAACTATAAAAACAATGGGTTGCCTTCCATTTAGCACTTCTTCAATATCATATTAGCTAGATGGTTAGGGTGATTAAGCACCCTAATCTTGGAGATATACAATCTCCTTTGCATTCTCTACCTCACCTCCTAGGTAAAGCTTAACCCTTTGCCCATTCATTTTAAAATCACCTTTTTCAAGGTGAGTCAATTCAATTGTTCCATAAGGAAAGACTTGGTTAACAATAAAAGGATTAGACCACCTAGATTTAAGCTTACTAGGAAAGAGCTTAAGCTCAGAGTTGTACAATAAAACCTAATCTCCAGCATGAAACTCTCGCCTCTGTTTAATGTGAGCATCATGCCATTATTTAGTCCTCTTCTTGTACATTCTAGCATTGTCATAAGCTGCCAACCGTCATTCATCCAGCTCATTGACCTGTAAATTTCTCTTATGGCCTGCAAGAGCTAGATCAAGATTAACTTGTTCAATAGCCCAATATGCTTTATGTTCAACTTCAACAGGTAAGTGGCAAGCTTTTCCATAGACCAACCTATAGGGTGTAGTTTCTAGGGGAGTCTTAAATGTAATCCTAAAAGCCCATAGAGTGTCATCTAACTTTCAGACCAATCCTTCCTAGAATGCTTATAGTCTTCTCAAGAATTCTCCTGAGCTTCTTATTTGCATTTTCCACTTAGCCACTCAATTGAGGATGATAAGGGGTAGCTAATCTATGTGTAACACCTAATCTTTTAAGCACTTTATCTAATTATGTGTTACAAAAGTGAGTGTCCCTATCACTAATGATTGATTTTAGAGTGCCAAACTTGGAAAATAACTTTTCAAAAATTTTACTACCACCTTAGCATCATTCTTGGGTAAGGCTTGAGCCTGAACCCATTTAGACTCATAATCCACAACCATAAGTATATATTTGTTACCAAAAGAGTTAGGGAAAGGTCTTATGAAGTCAATGCCCTAAACATCAAAGATTTCATGCACAAGTATACCATTTTGAGGCATTTCATCATGTGATGAAATGTTACCTGACCTTTGGCAATGGTAACACCTTTGCACAAAGCTATGGTTGTCCTTAAACAATATAGGCTAGTAGAATCCCAATTCAAGGACTTATTGTGCAATCTTACTTGGCCCAAAGTGCCCTCCAGCTAATCCTGTGTGGCAATGCTCCAATATATTCATAGTTTCCAGCCATGCCACACATCTTCTAATAATCTTGTCAGCACAAATTTTAAATAAGAAAAGGTCCTCCTAAAAGTAGTACTTTAAGTCAAAAAAGAATTTCTTCTTTTACTAAAATGAAAGCCCTTTTAGGAGTTCCTTAGCAGCAAGATAATTTCCAAAATTGGCAAACCATGGAATATCAATGTTAGAAGCACTTACCTTAGTTACTATGGCACACAGTGCTCATCTAGGAAGTGGTCATTAATGTCCTCCTCTTAAAACTTTTCCAATATGGATTCTCAAGCCTAAATAAGTTATCCGCTGCAAGGTTCTCCTCTCCTTTCTTATCTTAGATCTCCATGTCAAACTCTTATAGAAGCAAAACCCATCTTATCAACCTCAGCTTTACATCAGTTTTGGAGAAAAAGTATCTCAAAGCCAAGTGATTAGTATAAACAATCACTTTTAATAAAATCAACTAAGAGCAAAACTTGTCAAAAGCGAAAACTATAGCTAACAACTTCTTCTCAATAATGGTATAATTAGCTTGGGCATCTGTCATCGTCTGGCTAGCATAATAGATGGGTTAGAAGTACTTGTCCTTTTTTTACCCTAGCACCGCACCAACTATGAAATCACTCATATCACATATGAGCTCAAAGGGCAAATTCTAATATGGTGCCACCATAAGAGGTGCATTGATGAGTTTGGCCTTCAAAGTATTAAAAGCATTTAGGCACTCATTAAAATTGAGCTCCACATCCTTTTCAAGTAGCTTTGTTAGGGGCCTATAAATCTTAGAGAAATCCTTGATGAATCTTCTATAAAATCCCACATGTCCTAGAAAACTCCTTATTGCCTTGACTGAAGTAGGTGGTGAAAGCTTTTCAATGTTCTCAATCTTCACTTTGTCCACCTCAATATCATTACTTGAAATCTTATGCCTTAACACAATGCCCTTTTGAACCATAAAGTGGTACTTTTCCCAATTCAAAACCAAATTAGTCTCTTCATATCTAATAAGCACTCTCTCCAAATTTTCTAGACAACCTTCAAAAGAGTCACCATGCACTAAGAAGTCATCCATGAAGACCTCCATAATGTCCTCAACTAGCTCATCAAAAATAGCTATCATACACCTCTGGAATGTAGCTGGTGCATTACAAAGTCTAAATGGCATCCTTCTATATACAAAGGTCCTATATGGGTAAGTGAAGGTAGTCTTCATTTGATCTTCTGGGGCTATAGGGATCTAAAAGTACCCCAATAAACCATCCAAGAAATAATAGTATTGATGCCTGGAAAGCCTTTCCAACATTTGGTCAATGAAGTAAAGTGGGAAGTGGTCCTTTCTAATGGCATCATTTAGCTTCTTATAATCAATACAAACCTGTCATTCGATGACCATCCTTGTAAGGATCAATTCATTATTTTAATTGGCCACCACAGTCATGCCACCTTTCTTGGATACTACTTGAATTAGACTTACCTAAGAGCTATCTGAAATGGGATAGATAATCCCTACATCAAGAAGCTTTATAACCTCAACTTTTACCACATCCTTCATTTTCGAGTTCAAATGCATTTGAGGTTACACCACTGGTTTAAATTACTCCTCCATTAAGATCTTGTGGGTGCAAAAAGGACTAGTGCCTTTTATATTAGCAATTTTCCATGTAATCACCTTCTTATGGTTCTTTAACAACTCAATTAACCTTGCTTTTTTCTTCTCAAACAAGTTGGCATTAAGAATTATGGGCAACTATTTGCCCTCAGCTAAGAAGCCATACTCCAAATGTGAGGGGAGTGGCTTGAGCTCTAAGCTCGATGGGTCTACAATGGATGGTTTCATCTTTTCTTCCTTTGGCATCTCAATAGTCTCAAATGCCCTACTCCTCCTTATTGGCTCATTAGCCTCAAGATAGGCTAGGTGTTCAACCACCTCAGGTGCCTCCATGTTTTCCTATTTGTGCATAAGATACAACTCAAGGGGATCCTTATAAATAATGTCAGATAAATAATTCACAGTTTTATGCTCTATCACATCATTACAAGAATCCATGTCGTCAAGTGCAAGTAGGTGCTTCATGGCATTAGCAATTTGGAAAATAATTTACTCATTACCCATCCTAAGTATCAACTTGCCATCATGAACATCAATGATGGCTCTAGCTGTAGCTAGAAAAGGTCTACCTAGGATGAGTGAAACATCGACATCCTCGTCAATATCAAAGATCACAAAGTCCACAAGAAATATAAACTTACGTACCTTAACTAACACATCCTCAATAATACCCCTAAGGTATACCACAGACTTATCAACTTGGTTTAGGTTAACCTAAACCTAGTTGCTTAAATATATTATACGACATCACATTAATGCTAGCCCCCAAATCAGCTAAAGCTCTATTAATTTCTAAGCTACCAATAAAACAAGGGATAGTAAAACTCCCTGGATCCTTTAGCTTCTCGAGTAACCTCTTTTGAATGATTGCCAAGCTCTTTTCAACTAGTTGCACTATGGAAACCTCTTCAAGCTTCCTCTTATTAGAGAGAAGCTCTTTAAGAAACTTTGCATAATTTGACATCTGCGAAAGAGCTTCCATAAATGGTATATTTATTTATAGTTTTTTAAAAAGTTTAAGAAACATACCGAATTATGCCTCCATCTTGTCTTCTTTTGCAACTGCACGGGGTATGGAATGCATAGTTGATACTCTTTCACCACAAGGGTGGGCCTTGGTTCTTTTTTCTCTTTTACCTCTTCATCCTTAGCCTCTTTACCCTCAACTTTTTTATTCTCAACCTTTTTCTCATTATTACCCACTTGCTTACCATTCCTCAAGGTAATGGCCTTGAGTTGCTCCTTAGGATTGGCTTTTGTATTGTTGGGCAAACTGCCTTGAGCTCTTTCACTAAGCATCTTCACCATTTGCCCAACTTGATTCTTTTAGTTGTGAATGGAAGCCTGTTGATTCCTTAAAGCCATTTCAGTAGTTTGAAACCTTATCTTAGAAATTGCTACAAACCTTTCCATCATCTCTTTTAGGTTGCTCTTCCTTAGTTGTGGAGCTTGCTAAGGTTGTGGAGGTTGAAATCTAAGTGGGGTTCTCATGTTATTTTGATTGTTCCATGAAAAGTTGGGATGATTCCTCCACCTTGGATTGTAAGTGTTGTTATAGGGATTATTTTGTTGCCTTGGCATGTTACCCACATAGTCTACTTGCTCAGGCTTTGCAAAATTATTCTCATTTTGACAATCTTGGCTTTGGTGTCCTCCCCTACACCAACCAATAAACATAACTTAGATAAGCTTTGGTGATGATGAGGCTAGAGTGTCAATCTTTTGGTTCATTGCCTCTAACTACACCATCAAAGCTATGATAGGATCCACTTGATGAAAACAAAACTTGATCTCTGGTGGGTTGCCATTAGTAATTTATCAAAGCCATATCTTCCACTAAATCCATATCTTCCTTAGGGGTTTTATTATTGATTGAACCCCCAACTGCTACATTGATTGCTTGTTTGCTTACATAATTTAGACCATTGTAGATGGTCTGAATTTGTAACCAAAGTGGCAACCCGTCATGTGGACACTTTCTCAGCAAATCCTTAAACCTCTCCCAAGCATCATATAAGGGTTCAAATCTTGTTATGTAAAGGAGGAGATGTCATTCCTGAACTTAGTTGTCATGGATGGTGGAAAGTACTTTTCCAAGAACTTCTTAGCTAACTAAGCCCATATAGTAAAATTACCCACAGAGAATGACTTTAGCCACTTTTTAGGTCGATCCCTCAATGAGAAGGGAAACAACCTTAATCTAATTGCATCATTTGTCACCCTATTTATCTTGATAATGTCATATATCTCCAAAAAATTCTCTAGATGTGTATTAGGATCTTCATTAAGGAGACCATCAAACTAACAGGTTTGCTGCACCATCTGAACGACATTAGGCTTTATCTCAAAGTTATTAACAACAACCGTTGGCCTCTTGATACTAGATTCAGCCCCAATGAGAGTGGGCCTAACATATTCTGACATTGTTCTTGGCTGTTCTTCTGCCATTGTCTCAAGCTCTTCTTCCTCTCGATCTTCTACTTTCTCTAATTCCTTTTCTTCCTTACATTTCTTATGCAAACTCCTTTCTAACTCTAGGTCCAATTCAAGCAAACCAAAAGAACTAGCTCTGGTCATGCGCAATTTGAAGTACCTTAAATAATAACAAAAACCAAAAAAAAACCTTCAAAAATAAATAAAATAAAACTAAATCAACAAACTCTATTATATTGCTAATATTGTCTAATATCTCCAACAATGGTGCAAAAAACTTGATGTTGGCTAGGGTTACTGCAAGTATACAGGCTGTATCAAGTAATATAATGATGACTCAAGTATTGTTCCACTCAAAGATATTGTTTAATTACTAGCTCAAATGTTAACTATTGTTTAGCAAATTAAATTATGAAAGTAAGTTAACTAAAATGAATTACTAAACTAAAACTAAATAAAATAAGCAATGAGATAGTTGTAGAGAAAATCAATGGTAAAGGTCTATCTAGATATTGAATCCCCCTAACTCCTTTTTGTAATTCATGAACAACACATCAATCAAGCCAAACCAATGAGTTGAGTTAGCATTTCACAAAATTAGATTAAAACCTTTCTCAAGTGAATTAACCTCTATTCCCTAAGTAAATTGAAAAGAATCTCTTCTCATTCAAAATCAATTAGGCAAAGCATTAAAAACAGGAAATAAATACCAAGGGATTTTGTAAACCTATCTCTAGTGTTCTAAGCAATCCTCAATTCTTATGAATGATCAATTCAAGTTAAGGTATCTCTACTTAATAACAAGAAATCAAAATCTAATTACAAGCATGCAATTGCTAATCAGAATAAATAAATATGAATCATAAGAATCAAACAACTCAAAGGATGATTCGATGGAAAATAAAGTCATTCAATCCATACAATAGCTAGGGTTCATCAAATCTAGATAACTACAAGTTTAACTCATACTAAGAATTGGAAACAACAAAGAAGAAGAGAAAGGAAGAAATCTCAAACAATCGATGGGAAATATGAGAATTCTTGATTTCAAACCTTAATTCTCTCTTCAACTCTAGCAAAATCTAGGTCTTCACCTTAAAAATCCATTACCAACTCTCTCTAAATCTTTAGAAAAGACGGCTTCAAAAATGAAGGTCCGGATCCCCTCAAATTTGAAATAAATTCAAATATATACTGTTGTAGATTTAATGCCACACCCAACCACACGAACATGGCTCAAGGCATGCAGATGGTCTGAAATTGCACAGAGTAATGCAACAGGCACAGGCACTCACAGGGCCATAGTTTTAGGCACGACCAAAGGGTAGTTTGCAATTCCTTGCCTATAAATCACCAATTTCACGCCTAAACCTCGTAAATTCCAAACTTAATCAATCTATGGCATTCTAAAACGCAAAATTCCTAAAAGAACTTTGAAAATCAATAAACAAATAAATCAAACTCAATTTAAGGATAAGAATATGCTAAGATCAAGGGGTAAAATATAGTTAAATATGCACTTATCAAATTCCCCACACTTGAGCATTTACTCATCCTCAAGCAAATTGAATCAAAACAAAAGTAAGAAATAAAAGTCCCCCTCTCTAAATAAGTAAATATCAAACAATCGTCATGGCAACAACTCATAGGGACCAGATCATAGGGTTTAAGAGATGGTTAGAGATTGATATTTAGGAAAGTTAGAACCATACTGGACTGGACCAGAACTGGCAATTCCAAATTGTTGCTCATATCTATTATAAGGTGAATAGGTGTTGAACCTAGCACAACTTAATTGGTTTTGTACAAGTTAGTTCCAACACTAACCCCTATATGTACACTCATATATATATAGGCCCATATACTTTAATAATATGAACACACCTCTCTTAATTCCTTTTCTCCTCCTCACTTAAGAACCTACCTTTATTGTTCTTTTTTATACCTATTAATCCAATAACATCAAACAATCATCTAATTGAGCTTAAAAACTCTTCTACTATAGTTGGGGTAGACCCACTTCAATAAATATCGAGCTCTATTCTCTTTGTCACTCATTGCCCCTTGTTGTAGCCTTTGCTCTCTAATCAGTTTGCCTAAATCCTCATTTATGAGCATTGATCATATTGATGTATTAGGCAAAATCGAACTGAGATTAATTTTTTAGGTTCAAACAATTTTTTTTTTTTTTTTTTTTTTTTGTGTTCGATCAAAATCAATAACCTATTGAACCCAAAAAAAAATTTAAAAATAAAGGAAAATTTATTGATTGCGTGTTAAGGGGTAGATATTATTATAAGAGAGTGTAAATTTGGTGATAAATACAGATAGTAAAACATTACTTTGGATTGGTTTATGCATTCATATGGTAACTAAAACTCTTTGATAATTATGATTTACATATAATATTGAAATATAGCAATTTAAAAATTAATTAATACTAGTTCAAATCCCAAATTTGTCCAATTTAATAAATTCTTACTAGTTCAAATTCCAAAAGCTTCCAATTTGTTAATGAAATTTGATTTTGTTTGGAATGGAAAATTTAAATGTAAATTAGGAGGCTATGGAAGAATGAAATAAATTGATGGAATTAAAATTGAGGGACTAATTAATTATTTTCTAAAAAAATAGGGATGAGTTAATTAATTAAATCAAATCTTAGGAAAAAATAGTAATTTATTTTTTTTAAAACAATAACATATATTGATTCTTATGTTATGATAATATTTAAGGAAAAATTTCAAAAATGACCAAAAAAGGCAAAAAATATCATTTTTATTGTGCCCATGAAAAAATTTCAAAAATACAATGTAAACTTTACCATGGTATATGTTTGTATATTTTTTCAATTTGTTCACAAAAAGGAAAAACTTAGAAAATGGTAAAAGATAAAAAGATATTAATTTATATTATATTGATGTATACCAACTAATTATATATACAAATTGCAAATTTGTAAAAGATAAAAAGATATAATAATAGTAAATGGTACACGTATACCAAAATTTGATAGACATTAAGTATATATTTGATATCTGCAACTACTTTATATATATATAAATTGCAAATTTGTAAAAGATAAAAAGATATAACAATAGTAAATAGTATACGTATACCGAAATTTGGTATATATTAAGTATATGTTTGATATCTGGAACTATATATATATATATATATATGAGCTTGAGCATTATCAGTCTACCAATTGAGCACTGCTTCAGCCTATGCCACCGAAAAGGGCTTTCCTTCAGCGTTAACTCCAATTGAATTTTTAATGTAAGGTGTGGTTCTTACATTGGTGATTGAATTTGTGGAATCTGCTAATGAAGGAAAATCTTCTTCATACTGGGAAGTGAATGGCTAATACATATAACACGCTGAAGCAAGATTAAAGACTGACTCTTTATGAATGACCTTAAGAGCCATAATACTAAATGGTATATGTATACTAAATTTTGATTTATGTTAAGTATATATTTGGTATCTACAATTACGTTAATATATACAAATTGCACATTTGAAAATTTAAAAGATATAAACTAACAGTAAATTATACGTATACGAAAATTTAGTATATGTTATGTATATGTTTGGTATTTGCAACTATTTTAATATTTACATATTGTAAATTTGAAAATTTAAAAAGATAAAATAAAAGAAAATTGTATATATATACCAAAATTTGGTATATGTTAAAAATATATTTGGTATTTACAACTATTTTAATATATACTGATTACAAATTTGAAAAAATAAAAACATAAAATAATAGTAAATTAAATAAATATAAGCACATGTTTGGTATTTTTTTAGCAAATAGTATATGTTTAGTATATTTTTTTAATTTGCTCACAAAAAGAATAGACCTACGGAATGGTATATTTTTGGTATATGTTTTGCATATATATATGGTATACGTTACTTATATAATTGGTAAATGTCTCGTATATGTTTAATATTTAGTACATATTTACTACAATTGGTACAACACTGATATATTATTTCGTATATATTTGGAATATTAAACTCAAATAAATAAATTTATCTATTTATTTAATCTCAAATAAAATTCAAATAAATTTATTTAATCTCAACATTAATACTCAATTCTTAAACATATTTTTTTAATCTCAAATTAATACTCAAATAAGCTTAAACTTAAATAATTTAAATTCAAATTTGCATTAATAAACTACTACTTAAATAATATATTTTTTAAAAATATATTTAAAATTATAAAATTAGATATTCGATCAAATTAATTGAGTATTATTATAATTTTTGAATTGAGTAGAGTTTGGTATTCAAATTATTTGAGATCAACTAATAACACCCCAACATTAAAAATAAAATAAAATAAAATGAATAAGTTAAAAACCCCTTCTTCCCTTTTTTTTTTTTTTTTTTTTTTTTTTTTGCACAAATAAATTTTCAAATTTTGCACTTTTCTACTGAAACTAGCTAACTAAGTTTGATAAAATGGCTTGCCTTTGTGTCTAGGTTTATCACAATAATATGCCTACATGCTACACCATCAATTTTATTAATATAAAAATATATGTTGAGTAGGTGGGAAAGCATCCATCTTTAAAAAGGCATAGGAAACATAAAAATGAAAGAAGGAGAAGCAGTAACCGTACAAAAGAAATGCTTTCATCATGTAAAAGTTTAAAAAAAAAAAAAAAAAAAAAAAAAAACGATGGTGTATTTGAAATTTTTTGAAAAAAAATGGTGAAAGATGTAAAAGGATGTAATTTCCTCAATATTTAAGTGAAGTGATAAAATTAGATATCTATTATATTTCTATAAATAGATATTTTTATGTAAATAGAGGTCTAGTTCTATTTCTGTTTCTGAAACCTTTTACATCTATAAATAAGTATTACAATCAATGAGGTAATACACACAAAAATTTATTCTCTCTTCTATCTCTCTTTTCTCTATAATGTTTTTATTTTATAACATATTATCAATACAATTTTATTCTACCTTTTCTTTAAAGCTATTTGCATGAGATATACATGTTTTCATTTAATTTAATTATGGCGTTCTAAATTTATTTAGTGAATTCATATGAATACTACATGAATTAAAAAAAATTATTAACTAATTTCTTTAAACATATTTAATAATGACCTAACTAGCAACGATTTTTAACATAATTATAATTTAATATATTTCATCATGCTTAATTTAATATATTTAATCATATATTAGGTCCATGATTTTTATATGTTTAATTATAATCATATATTATGTTAAGTAACAATGATTTTTGAAGTATTAAATTAATGACCTATTTTTTTCGTTTTAATGAATAGAGCTAAGTTTTTAATCATTTGCTTATTTTCAGTATATAAATATGATTTATATTTTTCTTATTATGCTCATTTATGGAGATATTATTTGTTGTTATTTAATGTTAATATAGTTCTTGAAAAATTTCTATTCTAAATTCTAGTTCCTGAAAAATTAATATTATCTATAGTTCCTAAAGAACTTGTATTTCTATAGAATTAAATAAATTAATATAATTCCTGAAGAACTAGTATTATTTATAGTTATTGAAAAACTAATTAAATTAATTAATTAAGGTATAAGTTCCTGAAGAATTGATCCCGAAGTTTCTAAAGACCTAAACATCTTGGATTCTTGAAAATCTAATATCACAATTCATTAAAAAATTAATATCTTATATTTGTGAAGAACTGAATATGTTGTCTATAAGTCTTCTAAAGACTGATTTAATTATCATATGATACTAATTGACATATTACTTATTTTTGTATATATAAGTTGAATTTGATGAAACTTGAATGTGGCTCTCGATATCAAAGGCAAGAATTATTCATCGTAGATACTAGATGCTGAAATATATTTGGATGTTATAGGTCTTGGAAACACAATCAAAGATGAAAATCAAGAATCTCTGGTGATGACCTTCCTTCATCATCATCTCATGAAGGACTAAAACTTGAATATTTGACAGTTAAAAATCCGTTAGTTCTTTGAAATAATGTGAAAGAAAGATATGACCATCATAAATTTGTAATCCTTCCAAAGACTCATTATGAATGGATACATTTATGATTGTAGGAGTTTAAAACTGTGAGTGATTATAATTATGTATTTTCAAAATTAGTTCTAAATTGAGATTATTTGGAGAAAATATTACTAACCATGATATGTTAGAAAAGACATTTACCACTTCTCCTGCCTTAAACATTTAGTTTGAAAGTTGAATAACTCATTGGTTTGAAATAATTTATATTTGGTTTTCATCTATGATTTATATTTTGATATTTAAATGGTATAATTTATAATAATTAGCAAGTTAGGCCAACTAGTATAGCAGCAATCCCTGAAGTGAATGTTGTAGATAACCAAAAGTCAAAACTCAAAATTGAGATTCATTTGATAGATCATGCAAACTCTGAAAGAGTAACAATCCATATAGAGAACATAACTCAACTCAAATATAGACTCCTTGAATGAGTAATTGGTTAAGATTTTGTATTTATTATTCTTCTGCCTTGTTGGATTATATCAATAAGTTACTCATCTATTTATCCATATTATTTTTATGAATAATTTCATTAGTGTTTTACTTTCATTATACATGAACAATATGTTGTGTTGAACCTATAATTCAAACGTTGAACCTATAGTTCAATAATCCAATGCTTGGCATGACATACCATTATGCATATCATAATGCTCTCCCATATAACTTGTATATGGATGTGAGGCTAATATTTCTTATTTGCGAGTTTTGAAGTTGTGTTGTGTATATACTAATAGCATCACCTTAAAATGGGTCCACATAGGAGACTCAAAATTTATTTTAGGCACATATCTTAATATTAGGGGGATAGATAAGCACTTGTTAGTGCTACAAAACGTTGAGAAATTTCTTAGAAGAAAGACCATTTAAACAATTTTAATCCACATACAAGTTAAAATAGAAGTTCAGAAATAACACTGTTATAATAAATTGCAACTTAACTACCAAATACATTTATAAATGGTAAAAGAGTGCTAAAGTCTTATATTGTAGCTGCTAATACCCCAACAAGGGTTATGGTTCCAATTACAAATAGAAAATCAATCAAGCTTAATACACACCAGAAGCATGGACATTAAATTAGAACTAAAGATAAAAATCCATAGAAAAGAAAAGTAGCATCACTAATTGAGAAAATCTTTTAAAGAGGAAGATCTCAATCAAAGAGTTATAGACAATTTTGAGACACAGACTGAGACAATGGAATAATTAGATTCTCCATATATGGCTCATGGAGTTAATGATCATATGAATGAAAATTATGAGATCTCGATTAATTCTTAGAAATTCATTTATCCTGACAATGAATTTGCCTTAGTAGTAGCTATTACTGTCTCAAGAGATAATATAAATCTAGAATCTATAAATATAACTAAATATCAACACAAAAATGATTGGCCATCATGGAACTAAGCAAATTCAAGCTGATCTAGACTCACTTTTTAAATGCAATAAACTTAAACATGTTATGCCGACTCCCCAAATTGTGAATAAGTGTTTGTCTAAAAGTGTAATGAGAATAATAAGGTGGTAAGATGTTAAGTGAGGCTAGTTGCCAGGTTTTCCATAGAGACCTGGTATTGACTATGAGACAATTGATTCTCTTGTTAGGGATATGACCACATTCCATTACTTAATTAATATGGTAGTTAAATAAAGGCTTTATATCTGTCTTATAAAAATGATACTTATATAAGAGTCCCAGAAGGACTAAAGATATTAGAAATAAATGCACATTAAATGCATGACATGTAATTCATCAAATTGCATAAATCCTTATATGGATTAAATCAATATGAATGTATATTGTATAATCATTTGATTAAATCTTTGTTGAAAGAAAGATATGTGAATAATACACTATGTTCATATGTAGTGATAAAAGGCCATATAATGGTTATGTTGTTGCAGTATATGTGGATGATTTAAATAGGACTCGTAAAAAACTCAAAAAAATATGTATTTATTTGAAAAGTGAGTTCGAGATGGATTTACAGGAAAGCAAATTTTTTTATTAGCCTATGAATTGATCATTAAAGAGTTCTAATATACCAGCTTACTTATGTGGAAAAGATACTTAAATAATTTTGTATAGATAAATCTTTTCCCTTAAGCACACCAATAAGTGGTCCACTCACTAGAAGTAAAGAAAGATCCTTGTTAAACCTAAATAAAATAACAAAGAGCTATTAATTTGGTCTTGAAGTACCATGTTTAAATGCTATAGTTGCACTTATATATCTTGCAAATTGTATCAGGCTTGATATTGCATTTGCAAGAAGAATTCCTAACTAGGTATAGCTCTACACCTACCTTGATATTAGAGTGGGTGTGTCATCTTCAAAGAACTATTGATTTAGGGTTTTATTGTTATATAATTCAAATTTGACATTGGTATATATGTGGATGTTAGTTATTTGTCTAATCCTCTATAATGATAGATCTCAAACTGGTTATATATTACTTATGATACTGCAATTTTATAAAGGTTTGTAAAGCAAATTATAATCCTAAAGCACCTCAATAAAGAAGCTCCCACTATGTTGTTTGAAAATAATGCAGACTACATTACACACATTAAAGGTAGATATAACTAAACTAAACATATTTAACTCGAATTCTTTTATACGCATGAGCTCCAGAAAAGATATGCACCAAATTCATTCGAGTTACAATCTAGTAGACTTATTTATTTAGGCCTTACCTAATTTGAATGGCATTGTTCTAATTGATTAATATATGCTGTGTTAAAATATTATCCTCATCAGGGAGGAGCGAATTAATATAAGATTGTAGTTTTTACCTAAGTCAAGGTTTTTTCCCACAGGATTTTCTTGGACAAAGGTTTTAATAAGGCAATCTATGCAATAACAGAATAGTGCATGAATTGTACTCTTTTCCTTAGCTATATTTTTTTCCCATTGGATTTTTCTAGCAAGCTTTTTAATGAGGCATATTCATGGTACAAGTAATATCCAATAACAGTGTTATAAGTAAATTATTATATATAGATATTACTTTAACATCCTTAAGTATGTATTTTAGATGTTCATCAAATTTGATCTATTGACAACTTATTGCAAAGACACTCCCTACACCAACATTTGAGAAGTTGGTGCACCGGTTACGAGATTTTTTTCAAAAATCATGTATTCATGAAGGGGAGATTATTGTGCACTATGCTATTTTTCCCTTAGTCTAGATTTTGTCACATTGGATTTTCCTAACAAAGTTTTTCATGAGGGAAATTCTACAAGAATAATGTACTCTTTTTTCTTCACAAAAAATTTTTTTCCACAAGGTTTTTCCCTAGTAAGATTTTAGTGAAACATATTCTTTGTAATATACATTCAAGAGGAGTGTTGTGATAATATTTAAGTAATGTGATAAGATTGAATATCTATCATATCTCTATAGCTAGACATTCTTATATAAACAAAATTTTATTTCTATTTCTATCTTTATAACTTTTTACACATATAAATAGGTGTTATAATCAATGAAATGATGCACACAAAAATATATTCTCTCTTCTATTCTCTTTTTTCCTCTATTCTCTATATTTGTTGTTGATTTTATAACATCTTAGATATTTTATATTTTTATTTACTATTAATCCAAAATGATGTATAGGATTTCAATCTTGAATAGGTTGGTTTCGATTATTTAAATTCATTGTAATCATAAGTAATTTGAGTTATGTGCTCAAAAAAAATGTGTTCTACATTGGTTAGAAAATTTTCTTAAAAAACCGCTTTATGGGAGCATCTCTCTCCTAGTTTAGCCGAATGAAAGATTATCCAACCATATTTAAGAAGTTCTGAAAATTACATTCTTTTCATATTTTCATGCTTGATTGTTGTCATTGCAAATTCTAATCATTCTGAAATATCCATAAAACTTTTAGAGATATCAATCAAAATTGGGACTTTCTACAACATATTCAAATTCCAAACCCATATTTATTTGTGAAAACACGTTTAAAAAAAAACAACACAAAAAAATATTTCAAAATAAATATTAGAAAACATATCATTTTGTAAAATTTGATTTATTGTCAAATTGGAGTTTTAATATTAGTAGTTGTTATTAAATAATAAAGATATTAATTAAGAATAAATAAATTGAATTCACTGTAAGCTCATTGAATTCAGTTTTCAAGTGAACTCCTTTGTCCTTTCAATAGAATAACTTAAAAATTTTACAGGTTGAGATATATTTAAGTTCTCTCTATCAATCATTTTCATCTCTTGAGCTTTATATATGTAGCTTAATTAAATAATATTGAAGACTGATGATAATCCATTACCCCACATCTAAATCCATAATCAAAACTCAATTTATATTGCCAAAAAAACAATGGTGGTCTAAGAAATCTTACTTTCCTGACCACAAGTCTAAAATCAAATAGGACAACAATTAATCAGAAGAAAGTAAGAGTGGCTTTAAGTTTCTATTCTCATAGAACATCAATAGAATTAATAAGTTTTAAGGGATGCTTTACCTGGAATAGGAGTAGGTCATGACTTCCATATTCTGCTGAGAATTGAATTTAGGTATAAAAGAACCTGAAACAAACAATCAAACAAAAATTTCAATCAATCAATTAAATATTAACTTCTGCTCATATCTAAGTTGCGCTCGCGTCTTGACAGTGTCATGATATTCTAAAAGCATACAACCTTTCTTCACAATTTCCCATCACATAATGCACCAACCCTAAACGATATTGATTAATGCAAACCATAGAAGTAATGACTATTGTTAAGATACTCATACCAATAAGACATTAGAAACAATATTCAGAAGGAAAAGTCAATTTCAGAATTTCATGAAGAAACATAATTTCATTGAAAAAGGGGGAATATAACAAAAATGTGCCACTTAAAAAAACTTATTTACCCATATATATCAGTTTTAAATTTATTTACTTAAATATACCACTTTTTTAAATCTGTAGGGTGTGGAGACCACAAAACCGGAAGTCAAATTTTAGGTTTTGTGTGCGCAAGTCTGAGCCTGCAGTGTGCAAAAAACCAGATGTTTGACATCCGGTTTTTCTGCACACGTGGTGAGAAACCGGATGTTAAACATCTGGTTTCTCTGTGTGTCTAGCATCCTTTAGTCATGTCCATAGCAGAAAATCGAAACTTTAAGTTTCAGTTTTCTACTCAACTGCCACCTTTAATACTTTTCTTCTCAACCATTGGATGCTAAAAAATCTAACAGCTGGGGATAATGGCTGAGTATTTTAAAAGCCATCATCCCCAACCCTCCCGAATGCCATCTTCAGTTTATTTTCCTTCTTCAACTCAAACTCAGCTATTTTTTTTTTATTTTGGTAAAGTTTTTTTTTTTCAAATTATTTGTGATCTAATCTTCCTGTTTAAAGGTAATAATTTTCTTAAAAATATAGTTATAATTAATTATGATAAATATTTATATATTATGATAAATAATTATAATATTTATTGATAATTTGTTATTTTCAGGTTAAAATAAGATTATTAGAAGATAATTTTAAACAAATTTGCTTCTTAAGAGGTAAGTGATTTAATTTTAATTTGTTTAGTTAAATTAGTGTAATAAATTTAATTTTTTATACTTATTTAATTTGTTTGTTTTGTAAAATTTGAGATACTATTAAATGATTTTGTTATTAATAATAGTTGTACATTATTATGTTTGTGGATATATTAAGTTTAATAATATTTAGTTTGTGTTTGAATATGTGATTTGATAGAATTAATTTTAAAAATTTGTTTAACTAATTTTTACATTGTTTGGAAAAAAAAAATTAGAACAATATAATAAAATAAAATTTTGGTTAAATTAATAATATTTAGTTTAAGTAATTTTTACGTTGTTAGGAAAAAAATATATTAAAACAAAAATTTGGTTATAGCAATAATATCTAGTTTGTGTATTTTGATAGAATTAATTTTAAAAATTTGTTTAACTAATTTTTACATTGTTAGGAAATTAAAAAAAATTGAAAAATATAATAAAATAAAAAATTTGGTTATGGCAATAATATATAGTTTGTTAAAATAGATAGAATTAATTTTAAAAATTGGTTTACCTAATTTTTACATTGTTAGGAAATAAAAAAAAATTGGAACAATAAAATAAAATAAAATATTGGTTATGGCAATAATATATATTTTGTGTAATTTGATAAAATTAATTTTAAAATTTTATTTAACTAATTTTTACATTGTTAGGAAATAAAAAAAATATATTGGAAAAATATAACAAAATAAAAAATTTGGTTATGGCAATAATATCTAGTTTGTGTAATTTGATAGAATTAATTTTAAAATTTTGTTTAACTAATTTTTACATTACTAGGAAATATAAAAAATATTGGAACAATATAATAAAAAAAAATTAGTTATTGCAATAATACCTAGTTTGTGTAATTTGATAGAATTAATTTTAAAATTTTGTTTAACTAATTTTTGCATTTTTAGGAAATATAAAAAATATTGGAACAATATAATAAAAAAAATATTGGTTATTACAATAATACCTAGTTTGTGTAATTTGATAGACTAAATTTTAAAATTTTGTTTAACTAATTTTTACAATGCTACAAAAAAATTATTGGAAAAATATAATAAAATAAAAATTTTGGTTATGGCCATAACATCTATTTTATACAATTTGATAGAATTAATTTTAAAAATTTGTTTAACTAATTTTTATATTGTTAGGAAATAAAAAATATTGGAAAAATATAATAAAATAAAAAATTTGGTTATGGCAATAATATCTATTTTGTATAATTTGATAGAATTAATTTTAAAAATTTGTTTACCTAATGTTTACATTGTTAGGAAAAAAAAAATTATTGGAACAATATAATAAAAAAATATTGGTTATTGCAATAATACCTAATTTATGTTATTTGATAGAATTAATTTTAAAAATTTGTTTAACTAATTTTTACGTTGTTAGAAACAAAAATATATAATTAATTTTAAAAACTTGTTTAACTAATTTTTATATTGTTAGGAAATAAAAAAAATATTGGAAAAATATAATAAAATAAAAAAATATTGGTTATTGCAATAATACCTAGTTTTTGTAAATTGATAGAATTAATTTAAAAAATTTATTTAACTAATTTTTACATTGTTAGAAACAAAAATATATAATTAATTTTAAAAATTTGTTTAACTAATTTTTATATTGTTAGGAAATAAAAAAAAATATTGAAAAAATATAATAAAATAAAAAACTTGGTTATGGCAATAATATCTATTTTGTGTAATTTGATAGAATTAATTTTAAAAATTTGTTTACCTAATTTTTACATTGTTAAGAAATAAAAAAAAATTATTGGAACAATATAATAAAAAAATATTGGTTATTGCAATAATACCTAGTTTGTGTAATTTGATAGAATTAATTTAAAAAATTTGTTTAACTAATTTTTACGTTGTTAAAAACAAAAATATTAGAAAAATATAATAAAATAAAAATTTTGGTTATGGCAATAATATCTATTTTGTATAATTTGATAGAAGTAATTTTAAAAATTTATTTAACTAATTTTTATATTGTTAGGAAAAAATATTAGATAAATATAATAAAATAAAAAGTTTGGTTATGGCAATAATATCTATTTGTGTATTTTGATAGAATTAATTTTAAAAATTTGTTTAACTAAATTTTACGTTGTTAGAAACTAAAATATTGGGAAAATATAATAAAATAAAAATTTTGGTTATGGTAATAATATCTATTTTGTATAATTTGATAGAATTAATTTTAAAAATTTATTTAACTAATTTTTACATTGTTAGGAAATAAAAAACATATTGGAAAAATATAATAAAATAAAAAGTTTGTTTATGGCAATAATTTTTAATTTGTGTAATTTTATAGAATTAATTTTAAAAATTTATTTAACTAATTTTTACATTGTTAGGAAATAAAAAATAAAAAAAATAAAAATAAAAATTTTTTCATGGCAATAATATCTAGTTTGTATAATTTGATAGAATTAATTTTAAAAATTTATTTAACTAATTTTTACATTGGAACAATATAATAAAATAAAATTTTAGTTATTTAAATTATAAAGAATTTGTTATTATGCTATTTAAATTAATATAATAAACTTAATATAATATGAGATAAATTAATTTACAATGATTAATAGTAATTTTAGGGTTATTAATTATTTTATTAATATTGAAAAAATGGAGACATGGTGTGGATATAAACTAATTATCATAATGAAAAAAATATAATAAGAAAAATAATAATAATAATAATAATAATGAACTTGGTAATAATAATAATAATAATAATAATAAACCCTAAACTTTATTGCTAAAATATAATCTCTAAATTACAAATCGTAAATCTAATAGGTGAACTGATATACAATAACTTTGTGAATGATTGTGTTATTTAAATAAATTTTATTAATTTTATTATAATGTATTATTATAACTAATAATATTAATTAATATTTTTCAATTAAATTATATATAATGTGTATAGTTATGGCTGGGCCGACATTAATTTGCTTTTATTAGTCTGATGAAGTGATACAAAATATGAACTATGGGGTTGATTATAGAAATAGGCAATCCAATGTGCTCTAAGTTCCTCCTATTACAAAAATGGTTGAGTTGCTTTGGGTAATTTACATTGCCACAGCAATTGATTCTGAAAATTGCTTTGTTAAATCAATACTATTTAGAAATCCTGTAAGAAGACCATATAGGTTTATGTTCAAAGCAGTAAACATATGTGATGACAATGGTCTAGAACGAATGTTCAAACAAATAAAGTCTTTGAAAGGGTATTTCAATTTTTTTTGAGGTGTATGTTGAGATTGCTATAAGGCGATCAACTAATGATGTGAATGAGGAAAACATGGATGGTTCCCCTGATAGGGATGGGGATGAACAAAATGAAGATGTGAGTCTGCTGAGAGCGTAAGGGCTATTATTCAATATAATTTTAAGGAAGGAGATGTTGTTGATGAAGATGATAGTGAAGATGCACCATCAGGGTCTGATGAAAGCGACGAAAATATGTTAGATGATTCAACCGATTCTGACACTGATCAATATGGTTATGAGGGGGAGACACCCAGCGTAAGTCGTCATGCACTAATCAATGTACCATCTACATGTTTTTAGTACAATCCCAATAAGAGTGTAGATTTTGCAGCAATGCCAGTGCAAGTAGATACAGATGAAAATATGGTGGATACTGAAGATGGCTTATATAAGGGAATGCTATTTAGCAGCAGAGATGAATGTAGGCTTGCAATCCAACAACATGAAATCCAAAATAATTATGAGTTTAGTGTAAAAGAATCGAGGATTGATACTTTTATTTGGTATTGTAAGAAAAAATCAAATGGTTGCAATTGGCGAGTGCGTGCTAGGTAGTTGGGAGATGACAATCAATGGAAGATAACACAATATGATACACAACATACCTATCTCAACCCAAGTGTCACACAAGATCACAAACATTTAATTGCAGAGCTAATTGCTAATCATGTGGAAATCCTAGTTAAAGAGCAACCATCAATAAAAATCAAAGTTTTACAGGTGCATTTACAAGATCTATTAGGTTATGAACCAAGCTATAGGAAAACATGGTTAGGCGAGCAGCTTGTAATTGAAAAACTATTTAGAGATTGGGATGAGTCGTTTACTCATCTTCAGCAATGGATGGAGCAGGCACAAGCATCCAATCCTGGTTCAAAATATGTTCTTCATGTTGAACCATCAAATGGCATATTTGAATGCATATTTTAGTGCTTTAAACCATGTGTCGAAGGAATGAAACATTGTAGGCCTGCTCTCATAGTTGATGGTACTTTTCTCTATGGAAAGTACAAAGCTGTCTTGTTATGTGCATCGGTATTAGACGAAAATAATCATATTCTTCTTGTAGCATTTGCTATTGTTCAATCAGAGAATAACTACAACTGGAATTGGTTCATGACGTGCATCTGGGCTTTTGTCACCGATAGCAAAGAGTTGTGTTTGATATCTAATCGGCATAAAAGGATAACCAATGCAATGAAAAATGATTTGTGGAAAATGTGTCCACATCGTTATTGCATACGCCATGTGGTCAGTAACTACAACACAACTTTCAAAAATCCAAAAATGAAAAAAATGATACAAGATGCTGGTATGTCATATTCTCTCATTCATTAACTATTTTTAAATTGTATGTCAATTATATTCATTAAAATAATTTTCTTTTCACAAGCTTACGAGATACAAAAGAGAAAATTCGCCATAATGCAAAAGGAGATCACAACATTGGATAATGAATCATCAAAATGGTTATTGAAAATCGCAAAAGAGCAGTGGACCCTTTCTCATGACGGCAGCTTTAGATATGGCAGCATGACGTCCAATATTGTTAAATATATTAATAGTTTTTTGAAAGATGTACGAGGATTGCCGATAACTGCCATGGTTAACAAATTTTTTAATAAACTTATTAATGCATTTGATCACTGGAGCAGAGAGTATAAGAAGGAAATACAAGAAGGTCATACATACAGCCTTTTTTGTAGGGAGAAATTGGCTAGATGGACCCGATGGGCAAGTGGTCATACAGTACAACACTTTAATAGATGAACAGGTCTATGTGAAATGACCATAGGTCGCCAGAATTGGAGAGGAAAGATTAAAGGAGGCAATGCTCAAGTGGTGGAACTGGCAAAACTTGAATGCACATGCAGTAAATTTCAGCAATATAAGATTCCTTACTCGCATGCTATTGCATGTTGTTTGAAGAACGGCATGGACTTCAACCAATTCATTTTCCTATTTTACAAGTTGGAACGTTCCTTAAGATGTTGGGAATCCAACTTTCATCCCCTAGGTCATCCAGCTTATTGGCCTGATTGTCAAAACTTGTGTGTTAAACCTAACCGGAAATGGTTACGCTGCAATGGTAGACCAAAGTCAACGAGGAGAAAAGGAGAGATGGATTGGCAAATTAATGAAAAATTTGGTTATTCATGTAGATTTTGTGGTCAACCTGGCCATAACATTAAGACATATCCCACCGCAAATAGTAGGAAAAATCAATGAAATGCTTATTGTATGATTTCACACTAGTTGTTGTAATAAAACGTATTATTATAGTTATAAACTTATTTTAACTTTAATGCCTTATATATAAGCGATATATAATTATATATTATTATTTAATTATATGTCATATAATCTATTTCAGGTGAAAATGTCATTTTACACTCTGGTGACATATTTAGGTCATGTGGTCGACATTGGTCCCTTAATGATGATTTTCATTATCCCATTGACCCCAATCAACAGTATAGTGAGCATGTTATTGTAACGATGCATGATGAATGGTTTTATCGCACTCGCCAATCATCAATATTTTGGGAAGAAGCAAATGCTTTCCATATCCCATTACCCCGTGCTAAGGCAATCCATATGTCAATAGCAACTGCCAATGAAATTCGTCATGCATTATTTCATATAAGAGAAGAAAATAATCGCATTATGATCAGAATAAATAGATTTAACTTTAACCATCGTGCTAGGGAATTTCTTAAAGATGGGGACATCAATCAAGCACGTATTTTTTAAACATTTGCAGCATCGACAGAGCGTTCATATGATATTGAACTTTCAGATGAAGACACAGATGTGTAATAAGTCAAATAAAAAACACAAGCATGTTATTGTATGAATGCCAAAGAAACATATGACACCAATAATATTATATAAATTTAAATGTGAAATTATGTAATTTCTCTAGTTATTGAATTTGTAATTTCACAGATAGAAGTAGATGTAAGAATGCTATTGTTGTGTTATTTTAATATGAAGTTGTGTAACTTAATTTGATTATGAATTTGTGATAAATTTTTACATTTTACATGCTTTCATAATGCACTATCCTTATTTCATGTGTGATAAATTTGATTACTTGTGTCTATTCAGGTATGGAGGTGAACATGCTGTAAATCACATATATCCTAGACCATACGATCTTATATTACTGGACATGCAAGATGATCATCGATCAAGAGATGTATGGGAGGACGAGGGAGCTAGCACGCCATTGAGATGCAGGCATAATGTGTCAATATTACATGATTTTGTCATTGATGACCACATACTTCCCTGATTATGCCGCACTAGATTTTATGGTGTGTCTAGACTAGACTTTTTTCAATTAGACTACCATCTAATTACTACGCTTGTAGAGAGATGGAGACCAGAGACATATATGTTCCATTTTTTGTATGGAGATATAACCATCACCTTACAAGACGTATGCATACAGACAAGTCTACCTATAGATGGTCATGCAGTGATGGGTACTACACATATTAATGGATGTGACCTATCCACGAGACTTCTTGGTCAGGTCCCAGAGGGCTCGCAAATCAGAGGCAACAAAGTGTCATTTACTTGGCTAAATACAAGATTTGGCACTCTTCCAGATGACCTGACTGAGTTTTAGATGGATGTGTATGTGCGTACATATATACTCCGTCTTATTGGTGGATTTTGTTCACTACTGACAATGACAGTCGAGTCCATTTGATGTGGTTGCCTCTCTTAGAGGACTTCGACCGTACTGGTCAATACAGTTGGGGAGCAACATGTCTTGCATATTTGTATAGTGAGCTATGTTCGGCAGCTCATTGAGACACAACTAAAATTGCAAGACCAGTATTCCTATTACAAATTTAAGCATGGGATAGACTTTCCATAATTTCTCCCACCCTACATCAGAGGATGCCAGCTGCTTATGCCCCTCTCAGGCAATGGTGAGTATGAATTATAATATTTGTATTATATTAATTTATTTAATATTCATGGTTAATTACATTTATTTTACATACAGATGGAGCACCTCCAGACGAGTTACTGAGGTCATTACCCACGTCTTGCTAGCTTTTTGGTATAAATTTGATGTCATGCATGATCAGCAGATATGTAATTGGGATTACACAAATGACATAATTATTGATATGTTATTTTTTTTCATGTATTATTCTAATGAATGTTGAAATTTTTATAATGTAGATGATATGGCAACCCTATGACCATAAGATAATGGAAGCACTCCCTAATATTGCCATAATAGGCAAGATATATGGCAAGCAGTTGTCCCACTTATATGCTTCCACATTGTCCAGTGGCACCAGCCCGATAGAGTTTTGAGACAGTTTAGATAGAGGCAACATATTCTAAGGCAGCCTCGTCAACCTAGAGGGCTAGAGAACATTGAATTATATTCTGGAGTTGGTGACTAGCGTGTGCACCATCAGCAATGGATTGTAATATGGAATGATAGACATCAGCAAATCCATGTAGATGTGCCACGAGAGACATGTCCATAGTACCATTCTCAGTATATGGAATGGTATAGAAGGGTCACAATCAGATATTTATCTCACAATGGTGGTTTGTTTGCCACAATGGTTAGTTGTTGTTCCAGTAATATAAAACTCGCATTATTTCAATTTTTCCATGTTGTATCTAATTAATAATGTATTACTTGCAAAAAGGTGTTGTGGAGAGAATCCATATAATAAATGATGTTCAGACAATTCATGAAATCAATCAAACCTTATTTGATGTATTGGCTGAGAAGGAACGTATTGTCACGGGCCAACCTCCAGAGCCAGAGAAAGTTCCAAAACATCATCAACCAGATGTAGGTCCTAGTGAATGACGAGTTCGACGGCATTCTAGTCAGAGTGAAAACCAAAGGCACTCAATGAGTACATTTGATTTTTTTTGATGTATTGCGACCAGTAGAATTCCACCAATTTGGTCAGCAGGATGTCACAGTTGATGATGATAGGTTCCAGCCCAACACATCAACTAGATTTGAGTTTGGTAGTTCATCAGGGGCTCAACCACTTGCTGCTATGGATGATTTGTACGGACAGTTCTCCATCCAATTCTCATAGTTCAGTTCACATATGCAGCCTCCTTATGACCCTTTTGTAACTGAACTATTTCCATTGAACCCATATGTACCAGCACCATCTTCTGCATTCACACCTTGGATAGGAGCACAATAGGGTGGAACTCCCACACAGCAAACAAAATATTATGGCAGGTTCTTCACTCCAACTGATATGATTGCACTAGCTTTTTTTCAGTTTCCTACATTAGGACCTACTTTTACCCATTCTCCTATTCCATATCAGATGGATGGATAAGAGCAGGATGCAGCTGCTGCAGAAGAAGAGCCTCCAAAAGTGTAACCTACTGTAGTTCAGCCAAGACGTGCTCTACCACGTAACCGTCGGCCTCCACCTTATAGGACTGGAGGAGACCAATGTCATGTTCAAGGGAGACACAGAGGTCGTGGCCATTAGTTTTTTTTTTTTATGAACAATTAATATAATATTCATTTGAATGGTTATATTTGCATATTTCATATCATTTTCCAAAGTTTTCATTATAATATTTCTTCATTAAACACTACACACATTTGTTGAATCAATGCTTCCATATCAATCCAGACAATATATTTACGACAATTCGCATATATATAACAATTTAATATTATTACAATTAATTTAAAATGATTAAATTAATATATTAGTACAATTTATTCAATACAATCTATAGCACATACCAAAAAACCTTATAATATTAAAATTAAACATCATATCCTACGCCTCTTCATCAGACATTTCATCATTAGAGGCATATTTGTGGTATCTAAGCACATTACTAACCTTTGTATCAAATAAAATTCTGCCATTGACAGAAGCATGTTCTTTTGCAAGTTGCAACATGTAATATCTTGATCTGCAACGAAGCATCGGTATATTCTCTTTTCGTATTCGAATAATAGCAGTTTCGTATGCAGACATATTTCTCCTTATCAAACTCAATGATCGATGATGTACGATCGGAGCTCCAAAAGCACGTAATTCTTCCACCAATCTATTTGATTCTTCCATTCAAAAAAACCATTCGTGCCTCAAACCAACATAGTATTCTTTTGGATCTGTAAATTTTTCACATTCATAGTCATCATTGAAACGTGACATTATTAAGGATGTATTTTTTTTTTCACGATTAATGCTTCAACCTGTCAATTTAAAATTCATTCATTGTATTAAAATTAAATATTGCAATTAACATGTAGTATGCACTATCAGCAACGAAATTTCAATTTTTGCATAGTAGTATATTTTTAAACTAGACATTTCATATGCATTTTAAATAAATTCAAATCAGTTGAGATAAATATAAATTAATGATGTTAATTTATGCTATTAAAATATATATTTAACTTAACTTAAATTAGTATATTATACTTATTTAATAATATTAAACATTATTAATATTATACAATTAAACATTATTTATTATTTTATTTTATAAATAATATATTAATTATATAATATTTCTTAAAATTTATTATTGAAAAAATTGTATTTAATTAGTTTTTCTGAAATCCAAACAAAAATTTAAAAAAATTATATATTGATGTGATTTAAATAAATATAAAACTAATTAAATTATTATTTCACTTATTTCTTAATAATTGTTATTTCATAATAACAAATTTTATATCACAAAAATCATCAAATCTATTAAAAATAAAAATTCATTATAAATGATATACATATATTATTATTTACAAAATAAAATTATTTCACTTAATAGTTCATGTATTTGTAATTTCAAAAAATTATTAATTAAAGAAATATTATAGATAAAAAATTTGTCAATTAAAATTACAAATAACCACTTTTTAATATGAGATATGAACTTATAATATTTGCTTCAAAAAACCTTAAGTTAAATATTAAAAAAAATTACTTATTATAATATTTGCTTAAAAAACATATAATAAATATAAAAGAAAATTACTTACCTCCTTGCCCAAAATACACTAGAAAATTTGGTTCAAGGAGAAATTTGGTGTGGGTATATAAGCTCGTAGAAGGAGTATATATGGACAAAGAAACCGGATGTTTAACATCGGGTTTTTTGCCACGTGTGCAAAAGAACTAGATGTCAAACATCCGGTTTTCTGCACACTGCGCCAGCAGGCTGTGCGTGCACAATACCAGAAGTTTGACATTTAGTTTTGTGGTCCCCACTCTCCCCCAACTAAAAAAGTGGCATATTTAGGTAAATAAAATTTAAAATGGTATATATGGGTAATTAAGTTTTTTAAGTAACATATTGTAGTCATATTCCCTGAAAAAGGGGAGGTTATGTGGCACATGCATTCATGAATAAGCAAAAATAGACCATGTGTACATCGATAAAAATGCTCAAGGGTCATTGTATAACGCCTTCTTCTTTAACAATTTGGAAATCAAGTCATCAAAGACACTTGACATATTTTCACCATTTTGGAGATTTACAACAAATCAATAAAATAGACATTTGATAGGTTCTCTCAAGACACAACACAAAGAAAATTTAATTGAATTTCTATTAAGAAAAATATTGGAGATAAACACTACTTGCATAAAATTATTTCTTACGAGAAATCGCAACACTTTTTGAAGCATAGTGGAGAGTAATTTCCAATATATTTGGTGTTTATACCATATAGAACTTGTAAAACCTAATACGTTCATATTAGAACTTGTAAAACCTAATAAACCTAATACGTTCATATTAGAACTTGTAAAACCTAATACGTTCGTATGTATTTTTTGTTACCTTAACCATTTTGCATAAAACAAAATATAAAACTTCAAAGCTGGTTAACATATATCCATATCTTACTTGCACTCTTTTATTTTTTTTTTTAACATATCAAATTATATGTTATGTTTATTTCTCTTTTGTGGTTTATTTATTTCTTTCTTTATCCCACATATGGTGGATTGTTCTTTTTCTTTTGGTTTATTATTTGATTGATAGTTCAATCAAAATTACGAATTTTATTTCTAGCTTCAAATCTATATTTGCTACTAAGCTCGAATTTGTAGAAAAACAATTAGAGAAGTTGAAAAGTGACTACTTTTTATTACTAAGTATGATCCAATTTTTTATTATTAAGTATGATATAATCTTTCAAGTCGAAATTATTGCAATCATTATTTGTATTATTGGTTAATTGATATATTAGAGTTCCCTCTCAAGGGGAGTTCTTTTCTTTTATAAGAAAAGCCCCTTTATGAGAAATTACAATATCATAAAGTTTCATGATTTTGTATTGTTCTATTTTATCAATTCAATAATTTTATCTCCAAAAATATATAAATAATAATTATTTGGTTAGCACACCTTTGCAAAATTGCTATAGTTTTACAAATGAATGTATTCTATCCCTGATATGTGTGTGTTTATTTTGCTTCAAAAAATAATTATCAGTAAATTAAAATGTGAATTTTTTTATTGACTTAATTTTTATTTTCATAAAATTTATTAAATATTTGTTTAATTATCAATTATAATATTTTTCATGAAACACTTAATATTTGATAATATATAATCACATGCAACTCATATGTGTGAGTAACTCGTATAATATAAAATATATAAATAAATATTCAGGGTGAGTTCAAGGCGAGCTCACCAATATCCATTTCCATCCCATTTATAAATGGAGATAAATTTTATTCATTTCATTAGAATCGGATTAGGCAGGTATTCACTGAGACCGACCAAAATTATCATTTCTTTTTTTAGCATTAATTTTGCTAGGGAGATTCAAACCCTAGCATCATATTAGTTTTGTTTTTGTGCAGAGCATGCCATTTGTGTGAGATATAGGAACTAGTGATTTGCTCCTTTAACCAGAAAATTATGAAATCTCGGCTCGCTTTGACAAATAATGATGAAATTCTAGCTAGCAAGTAATGGAATGTATTTAAATTTGGAAATTTTTTTTAATGAGTTTTGAGAAAAGAAATAACATGTAACTTGCTGAAAGTTTAAGCTTAAAGAAATTGCATTGTATTGAATTGCCTTTACAGGAATTAAAGAGCTTAGAAATTAGGAGAATGCTGAAAATAAAAATACATGGTTTTTAAACCAAGTTTGCAATGAAAAATAATGAAATGGTCGTGAATTGAATTGGAAATTGATTGATTGATTGATTGTGTTTTGGATTTTTTTATTATGCTATTTATGCTAGCTCCAAGAAGCTGTAAAAACTACCTAAGACGTGCCAAGTAACTGCCACTATTCAACTGCCTAAAAGTTCGAAAATAACATCCAATCAACTCCAGTGACGTGCCAACTTCAACATTATTTATAGTCCTATTGGCTCTTCAATTTAATTAACTAATTAATTAATTATGAATTAATTAACTAATTAATTACAAATTACTTAATTAAATATGACCAAGTAAATTATTTGGTCTCGAGTTGTCATTAATTTTGATTAGATTAGAATTTTTATTAAACTAAACCCAAAATATCAGGTACAAACAATGTCCACTCATATTTATAAGCTAGTATAAAGGCCAAGTTATAAATGAATCTTTGCTTCATCTTCTTAAACTCACCATGTTTTCTCATTTGAAATACAAAAATTATTGGGCCTAAAGTGTTGCTTTGTCCAGAAGACAAACAGTGGTGGGGAGCAAATTTTCAACCTCCATTGTAAATTTAAAACCACCATCCTTTATACATCCTACAACTCCAGCTCTTGGTTTTTCAAATTTTGCTCAAGATAATCATTTAAATTTTTTCTCACATTTTCTCAACAAAGACCATTTCAAAATTTTACCACTACAAATTTTGAAAACAAGACTTCACTTATCCTTAAATTTAATACCCAACTTGAAAGGCCATTTAAATTTTGTCTTCAAAATCCAATCCCCCAATATCACAATTTCAAAAACCAAATCAAAATATGCGAAGCTTTTCTTTGTACTCTCACTGGATTGACTGATCACTGCCAGTGGCAATGTCATCGTCATCACCAACAGGCCAACATCACTAGCAGTTGTGATGCTGCTCCTGTTGTGGTGTCCCTCTCATATGGAGGGACCCACATACATATGAAAAGAAGAAAAAAAGCAGGAAGAAGAAAATTAAATCGGTGCCTAACTATTTGACAAAATTTGTCAAAAAGAAAAGCATAATATTTGTCAAAAATGGAGAATGTGAATTGCTGCATGGCAGTTTTGCATGGCTATAAAAAGGCATGCAATGGGACGACCTAATACACAGATTTGCATAGAAATGCAATAGGCACCAGAGAAAAGTTTTCTCTGAAGGAAAAATAATTTAGAGAGAGTTCTTGAGAATTTTTAAGAAATAATTCCTAAAAGGAGGAGTGACAAAATAGTGAGAAAAATACTTTAGGGTATTTTTGGGAAAACACTTTGAGTGTTACTATTTTGGTGAGATCTCATATAAATTGTGTCGTAGCTCTAGTATTTTTCTAGAGAAGCCTTTCTTGTATCTACTATTTCCAATAGTAGAAGTTTTATTTGGAGTTTGTCCAATGGACGTAACCCAAAATTAAGGGTGAAACGCATTAAGTTGTTAGTGTCATTTTTGTTGATTATTATTATTCCGCATTTATCTTATTGATTATACTTGATGTGTCCAACAACTCCTTCCTCCATCGCTGACAAGCTTTATCTCTCCCTTGCCAGTAACCATCCATTCTTCATCCACCTTTATATTTTTCCCAAAAGTATTCACAAGCAAAAATTCTCTAAAAAAGGTAAATATTTAAAGCACACATTTTGCAAATTTTAGTTGATATTTTTTATTGGATTTTGGCATGAGATGGTGATTATGGTATTTGTTGGCTTGATTTTCTTGAAAAATAAATGAGATAAAATTTATAGAATTTCAAAGAAGATGTTTGATTTCTTTACCATTATCAAAATATATAGGTAGGCTTTTAAAAAGAGTAATCTAGATTAAAGGAAGTTCAAAGAAATCAAACATTTGGATTTTAAGCCTTCTTATGTATTATTAGCATAAATTGTGCCTTAGCTAAAATTTTGTGAAAATATTGCTTATTAATTTTCAACAATAAACATATGCTTTAACCAAATAAATAACTTTAGTGCCCAAACTATGCTCGTTATACAAGAAAAAATTGGTTTGTGATTAACGGCCATGAGACTTGTTGACATATTTCTTACATCAAATGATACTACAAATTATTGGGCTTGTGTTTGATTTTTGGAGCAGTTTGGGTGAGTGCAGGGGATGAATTTTCGGCTGAAATTTAACATATGATTTTCGGCTTGGAATGGGTGAATTTTCTTTGAGAATGGATGCGACTTTCACCTTGAAAATATTTGAATTGAATTTTGAGAATTTTAAAAAGAGCATTAGGCCTCTTTTAAAATAAAAGACCTAATTTTAGTTTTCTTTTGTAATATTTTTGGTCTGTGAATATATGCAATTACCATTTTCTTTCCTGTTTGACATATATTTTAAGCCATTTTTGTTTATCTCATAACCTTAACAGTCTGTTTGGAACAAATGAATTACAAATATGGAATTCATTTGGAATGAATTCCAAGTAGAATTCATTTAGAATTCTTACAAATGAATTCCGATATTTGGAGAGATACAATTTAAAATCTAAAATTTTGTATTTGGAACAAATCTGTAATTCAGTTGTTTTTTCTTATTTTATAAAATACCCCTAATCTAATAAATATAATTAGAAAAAATAAAACAACTAAAAATAATTATATTTTATAATTATAATTATAATTTAATTTATAAATATAATAAAAATTAGTTGGAAGAAAAATAAGTAAGAAATACAAAAAGAGAAAAATGTTAGAGAGTGTGTAGTAAGAAGAGAGAGAGAGAGAGAGATGAGAAACACAAAACAGAAAAGAGAGGAGGAAGAGAGAGAGAGAGAGAATAAGAAGAAGAGAGCGAAAGAATATAAATAAAAAATGAAGAAAAAGAATATTTTTGACTTTAAATATTTTTTTGTTACTTTTGTGAAATTCATTTAGAAATTTCACTTATTTTGGTTTTGCTTATATTCAATTATATGGAATTGAATTACTTGAATTGAAATCCATATTTTTTAATGTTCCAAACACATAATTTTTTTTTAAATATGGAATTTAAAAGGAATTTCACAAATTTTGTGGAATTTATTTGTTCCAAATAGAGGGTAAAGGTACTTTCTTTTTGAAATGTACAAACAAGCACACAGGGACATATAGACACCTCAAAAGCATAGCAATTTTTAAGAGGCTTACTAACCCTTATATCCCACAAACATATATACTACACTACTGTGAGACCTCGCTCGAACATTGGTCTGATCCGCTAAGGAATCAAAATGCTTTTCGAGAGAAATTCCATGATTAGAACTCGCTGTAAGTTCAAAAAATTGATTTATATAATTTGGAAGTTGTGAAAGTGAATCGCCACTTCAATTTATTTATTTTAATTGGGAAAATTAAAGAAAACACAAATTGATTGACTCTAAAAATGTTTTATTTTTATCCCAATGGAAAAGCACTAATCCACGAATGACCAAAGAGGGTTCAGAGATCAGGTTTTGATAATTACACAATTGAGAAAATATAATTTTCTTCAGTTTGGCTAAAAATTGCAAAATAACTCTTAAAAAAGAATTTTCGTGTATGTATAAATAGGAATAAAATGATGCATGAAACAGATATGAATGACAAGATGGAGTGACAATCATAGATAAACAAGCAAAAATAAATCCTACTTAATTATTACAAAGCTAAAACGAGTAAAATAAAGAGGATCTTTCCTCTAGCCCTTATGGGTACTAAGGAAAGCACACATTCCTCAACTAAACTAATACAAAATCAGAAATAAAGGATTAATACAAATAAATCAGTATAAAAGGGAAAAATGTTAATAAAAAGATTTTAGAGTTAACGCCTTTTCAGAATGGCAGCCTACGTATCCTATTGAATAGGAATCAAACCCCACGCAGTTTTTCCTTCTTGCGAATGAGAGGTTCTAGAAAAAAGTATTGGTTTGTTTATTAATTTAATTCTGATTCTTAAATTAATAAATTTTAGATCCTTTTTGTTTTAGACCTAAAGAGAATTCTATATCTGAGTTTAGAATTTTTGAAAATGGACAAAAGGAATTATACTTTTGCTTTCCTTGATTTTCGGATTAACGGGATGAGCTTAACTTCGGATCCAAGCTCCACTTTGGATTTAAGACCCTGAAGTTGAACCTTAAACAATGAAAGGTTAGCAAAATAGTGTAATAAATGCAAATTAAAAGAATTTGAAATGACAGATTTTAGTATCAAATTTTGAAAAGAATTTTAGCACAATTAATATAACAATATAGGAGAATTTTTGCATTGGAATTCCCCCCAAATGAGCTAAAAAGCAGCTCAATTTATAAAGCTGTGAAGGGGTGCCGCCAGACACTGGCGACGGCACCGATAGTGCATCGATGGGCGTGCCACCGGCACTTTGGGATGCCGCCCAACACGGTGGCACTCCATAGAACCACTGGTCTAACCTGATTTTGCACGTTTTTGGCCATTTATGGTCTATTTCATATCCAATTTGAGTCCAATTTGATTCTATGGGTTTGTAATTGAAAAGCAGTCGACTGGAGGTGAAAGATTCAAGAAATTTATTTTTCAATCGGGCGCTACCCCCTTGACCCCCTGCCTGCTAACCGGCTAATGGGACCGCCATATGCGTAGCGCACTATTCTTAGTATGTGTCAAGCTACAACCAAATCATAAGGGTGCACATTTAAAGGTTCACAGCTGCCCCCTCATCATAATTGGCTTTAAGCAAAAGGCGATTCTAATGGCAGTGAACCCTGGGAAGAGATGCTATGTCAGACTTTAGGCTTGTACTTTTGCAACATCAGATTTTTGGCTTATATGTTCTTTTGCCATGTTAGATTCTAGGTTGTGCTATGTCAGAACCTAGGCTATACCCTGTCAGACTCTAGGCTTGCGATATCTGCTTGTGCTTATCATGCATGAGGACATTCATGCTTTGTGCAAACTGAACCTTATGAAGAAGCACAAACATGGTATGAACCTTTTAAGAGAGGGCCTATAGGATAAATGAGGTTTTGTCAATGGCTATTAGTTTGACCTTGGCGTTGAATGTGAGAATGGTCATGGTGATCTTCAATTAAGGCTATATGTCCAGTCTAATTGTTGGAGGTAAAGATGATTTGGTGAATTTTAATCAACGCTATCTGTTCTGCCTAGACTTTAAGATTTGGAGATTTGGTCCACCTAAGGAATTCAAATTGGTTTAGCAAGGCCACTTGTTCGGCCCTACTATTAGGGAGATTATGATTAAAGTTATCTGTTTGGCTTTGATGTTTGGGAAGATTGGGATCAAAGCTATCTGTTTGGCTTTGGTCGTTAGGAGGATTATAGTCAAAGCTATCTATTTGGCTTTGGTAGTTGGGAGGATTAATATCAAAACTATCTGTTCGGCCTTGTTTGTTGGGAAATTGGGATCAAAGCTATCTGTTTGGCTTTAGTATTAGAAGAATTGGGATTAAAGCTATCTGTTCGGCTTTGGTGTTGGAAGGAATAGGATCAAAGCTATTTGTTTGGCTTTAATGTCAGGAAGAATAGGAACAAAGCTATTTGTTTGGCCTTGATGTTAGAAAAGCTGGGATCAAAGCTATCTGTTCAATTTTGGTTTTAGAAGGATTGGGATCAAAGCTATCTCTTTGGCTTTGGTGTTAGATTTAGAGAAGGTTATGTCTCTGAAAGATGAGGGGTGTGGGAATGTCAACATGGGTGGCTCGACTCGGTTTGCCCATTGAAAGTTACGATTGAGGATTAATCCTTGTAGGAAAAGGTCTTGGCTAAGGAGGTTAGGTCTAGTTAGGAAATCCATTTGAAAGGCTTAGTCTAATTTTGCCTTAAAGGAGATCATGGGCTTTATAAATGAAGGCCTTTTAGGAGTGGGCTTCATGGTGAAGGCTTCTTGGTTTAGACTTTATGATGATGGCTTTTAGTTTTGGGCTTCACAGCGAAGGCTTTTGGATTTGGGCTTCATGGCAAAGACTTTTAGATTTGGGCTTCATGGTGAAGGCTTTTGGGTCTAGGCTTCATGGCGAAGGCTTTTTAGATTTAGGCTTCTTGATGAAGGCTTCTAGACTTAAGCATCATGATGAAAGCTTCTTGGTTTGAAGGTAGGTTAAAACTTCTAGATTTGAGCTTCTTGATGAAGGCTTTTGGATTTGGGCTTCTTAATGAAGGCTTCTAGATTTAGGCTTCCTAATGAAGGCTTCTAGATTTGGGCTTCTTCATGAAGGCTTCTGGATTTGGGCTCCTTGATGAAGGCTTTTGGTTTAGGCTTCTTGATGAAGGCTTTTTGGGAGATATGCCTCGACTTCTGATTTTGCCAAGGAAATTAGATTTGAAGATGATAAGCCCTGATAGACTTAGGAATTTTGGTTCTACTCATTTTGAGATTATACCAAGGAATGGGTGGCATGTGGTATGATTTGCCAATAAGGCTTGAGATGGAACAATATAATTTCATAAAATTTGAGAATGGTTTGAAGGTAGGCTGAAACTTCTAAAAAGAATCATAAAGGTTGTATGATTTTGCTTTTTGTAGCATGAATCATAGAAAAGAGCAAGTCAAGCTTTTCTTGTTATTTGAGATTGAAGAGACTCTTAGAGTGACACTTAATTGTAAATTGCACTAGTTGAAACAAAGTGCCCTTAGGAATGGCCAAAGGGCTAGTATAATAAGATAAATTAGGGATCATGCTTCCAAATGAGAGATAAGGATGTGATAGACTAGAGATATGTATAAGGGATTGTGCCTTAACTCTGTAACAACCCACACCCACCCTAGAAATTTTTATGATAAATTGCTTGATTTAGAACTATTAAGGTTAAGTGTGTGCTTGTGTGAAAATTAGTAATTTAAGTGATTGATGAGCATGTGGCATATTAAATTAATTTTAATATGCATAAAATGAGTTGCTATTGTGAAATAAATTATTTACATGAAGTGCATTTGCATAAAAAAAATTATTTTAAATAAAATGAATTTTCATGCATAGGACAATTTTTAAGCATAAAATAATTTTATGAGTATTTTTAAAATATTTTAAAATAAATATTTTTGGGGGAAATGTTACAAAAATAATAAGAAAAATATTCTTTCTATTTTTAATTTTACTCAGCCTAAAAATTTAAATAAAAGCTCAAATACCTAAAAGCCCACTACACTAAAATCCTCCTAACCTAGTTCATTAAGGGCATTAGTGGAAATTTCATCCCAACCCTAATATATATTCTAAATTTCAGCCGGACCAAGGTTCCAGCAGCCATTCTCTTATTCTTTCTGTATCTTGGTAGAAAAATCCTCTTAAAATATTTCTCTCTACCGAAATTAAGAAAACACATTTCCGTTTCACGATTTCTTGATCGTAATCGTAAGTTTTTCTTCTCTTCGATTTCTAAACTGATTTCTATGAAATAAATTATGGGAAAATTATTTCGAACTAGTTGAATACTAATTTTTATAGCTTTAATTCTGTTTGGGTGAGTTTTTGGCAGAGAAAATCTATTTTCTACCAAAAACTCCTAAAAACACGATTCTTTTCACGAGATTTCTCCAAAGGTGAATTCTATAACTTAAAATCACAATTTTTATGCATAAACATCATAACGGGGGAGGGGGGGTGTGGGGGTGGTGATTTGTGTATGGTTGTGTTATAAACTAATTTTTGATCTATTTTGATGGAAAATATTGGATTAAATAATATTTCTACATATTTCTATGATGACCGGAAAGTTTCAAAAAACAAAGGAGTTCAAGGTTTTTGTGTTAGAACTTGGAAGTTGGAAAATTTTATTCTTGAATAGACATATGGCTACCAATTTGTATGAGGAAGTGCACTAATATGATATTTGTTTTCTTTAGATGAAAAATAATGATTTGAATCATGTGTCTGTTTATCACTGAAATGAACGAAAAGCGCGGAAAGCGCGAAAACTCATGATTTTTCACCTAAGCCTTTAAACTTGGAATTTTTTTGTATAAATCCTATCTATGGCTGCCAAATCATGTATGGATGTGTTCTAAACTGATATTTTTTATGATTGAATGAAAAATAATAGTTTAAACAACCTGTTTACATATTTCTAAAATACCCGAAAAATACTGAAAACTCATGGTTTTGTGCTCTATAATTCAAAAGTTGAATTTTTATGTATAAACAACACTATGGGTGGCTAATTCTATGAATTTAAATTCTAAAATGATTTTTGTTGCATTTACACAAAAAATCTTGGTTCAAACCATATTTTTACATATTTCTGAAATAGACGGAAAGTGCGAAAAGAAGAAGAATTTAGTTGTTACCTTGGTGATGCATCCGGCCTACATGAATCTTTTTGTCCCAATGGTTATAATTTTTATGTGATGTGTTTTGATGATTATTGAAATGTATGTATGACTAATAAATGATAAAATTTCATGTTAGATGAAGGTATGACCTTAGATAAGCTTAAATGCATTATGGTATACTTAAGGTGTCTTAACCTTATATTGTGATTAGAATACAAATGTGATTGGGAAATATGGAACTAGATGTTATGATGACTTGAAAATAAATACATGTTTGAGTTGATGAAGTGACAATTGAATAAAAAGGATCATAAGAGTTAAGTATGACACTTGGAAGGTTAATGGTTAAGTTGACATGTATGGAAGTGTAGAGTGTATTAAGATGATTGTTAAAGTGAAATGATATTGAGGTAATAATATTGTGATGTCCTTAAAAAGGTATTAATGTGATATCAAGAGAGCCTATAAGGCCTAAGTATGCAAGACTTTCAAGTCAACGTGTTATGTGCAAGTGACGAGTATACCTATGTATGGACTCTAAGTGTATATGTATGTTATATGTACATGGGATAGTTATGGGATAGGAGCATCATGAGTAAATAAATACTAAGTATTAAATCAAATATTATGTTAGAGTTTGAGGAGCTTTAGAAGTGCAAAGGGACTACGTATACTAGGAGCAAAGGAACCCCAAGGTGAGTAAACATCGTATTCATTCTTCAAGTGTGGGCAAATGCCACATTCATGTTGTAAGTGTGAACAACATTATGTTGTGTTATAAGAATGTGATATATTGTTATGTGAGCCCTTGTGATCGTTGAAACTCAAGTTCTTTCTATTTTAAATATTATTATATGATTTTTTTGTCAAGCTTGGGTTGCCAAAGGACATTTGGTCCAAAACTAGTTGTTTATCCAATGAGAACTTCTTGTGATTAACACCCTAACTTGTATTCTTTCTAGAATTACACTATCATTGTATCTTTTGCTTGAAAGCTAAACCACTATTGTTATTAGAATACATGTTACTGTTGCCTTATGTGATATTGTTAATTGTGATTACCATTAGCTCTAGCTATGGTACCTTTTACCCTTTATGCAGAATCCTTGTGCCAATGTGGGTAATCATTGGAACCTGTGCACATGGTCTTAACCCGATGGATAGGGGTAGTATATCCACCCCAGCTAAAAGGGGCGGTTCTAGCCATGGAGCCTGATCAACTCATGCCTTATAAGTGATAAGAGTTGGAATTTGGTATAAGGCCACCTCTCCTTAAGTGTTCGAGTGATAGAGCAATAGCCTTCACTCATCATAAGTGATAAGTGTGATTTCTGCAAACTTGCCAAATTGAACCCTTGCTAACTTGCAACTTGATTCATGAACTATAAGTCATGAACTAAGTGTATAAGCTATGTGTTTCCTTTTCAAAGGAATATGTGATAATGTATGTGCCTTTTCATTTACTCATTGAGATCATCTATCTCACCCCTTTTTCCTTGTGTGGTTCTAGGTGAGCAAATGTGAGGAGGCAAGGTGATGGCTCAAGCATTCTACTTCGCTTGGGGAATTCCTTGTCCAAGTTATCAATAATACTAATTAATGAAGTCTTGTCATTAGATGCTCTGGGAATGTTGATTGATAATTATTGATATATATTATTTTTCTTATGGATTTTATATATAATGATTTATTTTAGTCTTCCGCAATTTAAGGTATTCATCTAAATATTTTAAATGAGTTAATGTAAGAGGTTTGGTAAGATCCTAGGCATGATTCATTTATATGTAAATAGGTTCTACGGGCGTGGGTGACCTTATGTCTCCCTATGTTCTAGGACCGTCATATCTCTAAGGTTGGGATGTGACAAAGGTGGTATCAAAGCCGTAGTTTTTAAAAGTCTAGTTTAGGCTTGTTTTATATGAGTTGCTTAAGTAAAATCCTGAAGCATAGGAATTTTCCTGTCATGTCACTTGCAGTCTATCGCTAGCATAGTTCCGTGAAATCCTAGTAGATTTTAGTAATCCTTATTATTGTTTGCTTGCCTTATGATTCTTCTGATAGATGACCAAGAAGATTACACCTGCTCGAGGACCACAACCCAGAGCACCTCGTGTGACTTGTAAGAGGACTTAGCCGGAGATGTTCGGGAAAGTCGTAACTGTGATTCGCCCTATGAAGGAGGAGACCCCTGACAAAGAGGAGGACCTCGAGGAGCGCTTAGATCCTGATTGGGTTTATAGTAAGATTCAAAAATTGGAGGATAACTATTCATACTTGAAGGAGGAAAATCGACGTCTTAAGGTCATGATTCATACACTAAGAGAGGATATGGAGCAACTCAGGTTAAGGATTGTTGAGCATAGAGGAGATTACTCGCCAGTGAGGTCTGCATCTTCAACTAATTGCCGCCAAGATAGAGATCTTCTTTGCTACCGATGTGGCAGCAATGGCCATGTCACTCTTGATTGCTCTAAAGGTGGACATGAGAATTAGGCCGAGTAGATATGATGATCGACGTAACAACATAGCACTTTATATGATATGAATGATTTTCCTTGATTGCCTAGTTACCTAGTATGAGATGATTTCCTTCATTATTATGATATGGTGGGATATTATGAGATATATGCTACTTGATTATGGTATGTGATATGTGCAAAACTATGTGACATGCGATTGATACATGACATGTGCTTAGTGATGTGATATGGTAAATGCATGATAATGTGTGCTAGGATAAGGGGAGATTAAATGGGTTAGGATAGGGGATTAGTACTGAATTCCGTTATTATGATAGACATAATACCTCCCAAGAAGAAGGTTCGCACAGTTGCCCAATCCGTTAGGGCTAATGATGATTTCATATCAAACACCACATCGAATGCTGCCTCTGCACCTATACGGTCAAGAGAAAGATCCAACTCGAGGGCACCGACTATGGGCTCTAATGAGCAAGCATCTTCACAAGAAGTGCACGCCATGCACAAGGAAATGAGAGACTTGCGCAAGGAACTAGATGAGCTACGAGCTCAAAGGTGAGAAGCACCACTAACTCAAGAAAGGAATGGAGTTACGCCACCTGCGGTAGTGACACCTGCTCGGAGAGAAAGGAAATGGCTACTTGACGAGGGAATGACTGTGGCGGAGTTTAAGAAGCTGCAACCGCCTACCTTTTGTGGTAAGGAAGAAGATGACCCTCATGAATTTTTAGATGAGATGGATAAGCTAGTCTATCATTTATCTTACTCAGACGTTCGAGTAATCGAGTTGGTAGGACTCCAACTCAAGAAAGAAGCCTAGTATTGGTATGAGAGGAATATTGAAGAATGACTTTATAGGGCAGACCCACCTACGTGGGCAGAGTTTAAGCAAGAAGTAATAGATCAGTTCTTGCCAGAAGGAGAAAGGCAAGATAGGGCATTGCAGTTCGAGCAACTGAAGCAAAGGCCAAGAATGTCCGTGTCAGATTATGCTAAGGAGTTTAATCGACTGAGTCGATTCGCTATCAAAATCATTCCTACCGAAGCAAATCGCATCAATCATTTCCTTAGAGGACTAATCATACCTCTGTTCAATTCGTTGGCAGCAATAGAGTTTCCAACCTTAGCCAAGCTCGTAGACAAGGCCAGGTCATGGAGAAAAGATACAAGGCGGAGAGAGCCGAACGAGCCGAACGAGACCAGAAGGGAAGGCATAAGAATAAAGGTCATAAGGGACAACATGGAAATGGAGGAGAACCAAAGAAGGAGTTTTCATCATCTGGACCATGGAATAATCAAACTAAGCAAGAAATTCCCACTTACAACAAATGTGGAAAGAAACATCCTGGAATTTGCCGGAGAGATACTGATGCTTGCCTTAAGTGTGGGCAAATGGGGCACTTCATAAAGGATTGCCCTTAGACAAGGAGTCAAGGGAATGGGACCATAGTACGACCACAATCTAGGCCATTCCAAACACAAGGACAAGGAGTCAAGGACAAAGGACCAGCGATTGGAAATGCACCGTTGATAGAGAATAAGGGCAAGGGTCGAGTCTTCGCATTAAATCAGTAAAAGGCTCACAATTCGCACATAGCCATCACAGGTATCATCCCCATCCAAAGTTCTAGCGCAAAATTTTTAATTGATTCTGGTGCTATCCATTCTTTTGTGTCACCTTGTTTTGCTAAGTACCTGGGTATAGATAAGGAATTGATGAGAGAACCGTTAGTAATATCAACTCCTTTAGGGGAAGTGATGGAAGTAAAGAATGAGTATAAGGGCTGTGATGTAGACATTAATGGACAAACACTTCCAGTAGTATTGCTAGAATTGGACATACTAGAATTTGATGTGATATTAGGGATGGACTGGTTGTATAAGCATAGAGCTTGTATCGATTGTAGAAAGAAACTTATCGAGTTTCGAACTAGAGATGGGAAGGAGTTTGTATACCAAGGAGATAGGAATGAGAATCCTCTGAACTTGATATCGGCCTTAGGAGCGAGATGGATGTTAAGGAAAGGATGCCAAGCATACCTAGCCCATATAATCGACACTGACAAGGAAGCTGCCATTTGAGACAAGAGCATTCCAGTGGTGGATGAGTTCATGGATGTCTTTCCAAAAGATTTACCTGGATTACCCCCTGATCGCAAAATCGAGTTCAACATTAAATTGCTACCTGGTACGCAACCGATATCAATACTGCCATATCGTATGGCACCGATAGAGTTGAAGGAGTTAAAGATGCAATTGCATGATCTACTTAATAAAGGCTTTATTTGACCAAGTAGTTCACCATGGGGCGCTCCAATGTTGTTTGTGAAGAAGAAAGATGGCTCATTCCGAATGTGCATTGACTATCGCCAACTTAACAAAGTCACTGTGAAGAATAGATACCCATTGCCAAGGATCAATGATCTTTTTAATCAATTGCAAGGAGCTGATCACTTCTCTAAAATCGACTTAAGGTCTGGTTATCATCAACTAAAGATCCGAGGAGAAGATATCTGGAAAACTGCCTTCCGTACTAGATATGGACAATACGAGTTCACGGTTTTGCCATTCGATTTGACGAATGCTTCTGCTGCTTTCATGGACTTAATGAATCGAGTATTCAAGCCATTCCTTGACAAATTCGTGATCGTATTCATCGACGATATCCTGATTTACTCAAAGAATAAAGAAGAACATGAAGAACATCTAAGGATCATGCTTCAAACGTTACGTAATCACCAACCCTACGCTAAGTTATCCAAGTGTGAGTTTTGGATGGAATTTGTCAACTTTCTTGGACATGTAGCAAGTAGGGAAGGGATTCAAGTTGATCCTAAGAAAGTTGAAGCGGTAGCAAATTGGCCAACCAGAAGCTACACCGCTTGCCCATCTCACAAAGAAAGAAAGAAAGAAGGCAAGAAGAAGATCGACTCTTCCTTTAACCAGCTAGGTATGTTCTTTCTTGAATCTCTTCTTCTTGTTACTCTTCTTCTTCTTCTTCTTCTTCGTCTTCCTCTTCCCCCCCGCCCCTTAATCTAGACCAAATCTGCTCTCTTTCTTTAAATTATTTTCTTCTTTTCTTTGTTTCTAATCATTGGAGGCCAGATTTTGATTTTTATTTCTAGGTATTAACCCAGGTATTTTTTGGGTTTTTTCTAAGCTATTTTTCTGGGTTTTTTTTGGGTATTTATTATTGGGTATTTTAAAGATCATATGCTTTAGTTTTTGTATTTGGGTGATTTTATTGGGTGTTTTTTTTTTATTTTCTAGGTATTTGTTATTGGTATTTTTGGTTATTTTCTTATTTTTTGGTTGAGTATTTTCTAAATTTAAATTGCAATTTTTTTATTGTTGTTGTGATATTATCATTATTTAATATTTATAATTAAGAATTGAGTATATTGAATTTTGTTTATAATATAATAATAATTTGTTTATAATTTAATATTTATAATTTAATTTTAATTAGTTGTGTTTTAATTTCATTTTTTAAGTTGGGTGTACTAATTTGGGTATACTGATATATGATTTTAGCCTATTTTATTATTGCATCATGGCCATGAGTATGGCTTCGATGGCTTCTAATACTCAATCAAAAGATTCGGGATGGAAGTATGTCCGAATGGAAACACTAAAAAACACTAACAATTTGATTTGTAATTTTTGTGAAAAAGTTACAAAAGGAGGTATTTACCGTGCCAAACAACATATTGTTGGAGGATATTGAAATGCTAAGGCTTGCACAAGATGCCCGCCTCATGTACGTGATGAATTAAAAAAATACATGGAGAATAAGGCGGCTAAATCTAATCTTAAAAGAATTTCAAAGCCAGACTTTGATGATGTAGATACTTATGGTGATGATGAGGACTTGGATGATATTGGAGCTAGCAAAGGCTCAAAAGAGAGTGTTAAATCGGTGAATATGCAAAAGGGGCCAAGGTAAAAAGGTCCAATGGATGTGTATTTCACTCCTAATGTAGAAAAGGTGGTTCAAAGTAGAAAAGGTGGAAAGAACATGGAGCAAAATACGATAAATGAGGCATACAAAAAGGAATTGCTAGAAAAAGCTTGTAGAGACATAGCTCGATGGTTTTATGATGCTGTAATTCCTTTTAATGCTATTAATTATCCTAGTTTTGAGGTGATGGTAGAGTCTATAGGTCAATATGTTGTAGGCATGAAACCACCTAGTTATCATGAGGTGTAGGTTCCTTTGTTAAAAAAGGAAGTTGTTAGTATAACAAATATGTTGAAGTCCTATGAGGAAGAATGGGCAAAATATGGTTGTTCTATCATAGCAGACAGATGGACAAACAGAAAAAATAGGACTCTCATTAACTTTTTAGTAAATTCGCCTAAAGGATTAGTTTTCCTAGAGTCTATTGATGCTTCTGATTCTGCGAAGACTAGAGAGAAATTGTTTGAATTGTTAGATAAATTTGTGAAGCGTGTGGGAGAGGCAAATATGGTTCAAGTTGTTACTAATAATGCAAGTGCCAATGCGCTTGCATGTAAGAAATTCTTTTTCATTTTCAATTCATTTTTTAAGTTATTAAGCCTTAAGGTATAATAAACTTACCTAGTTTAATTTTTTTTATAGGAAAACTATTAGAAGCAAAAAAGACAACACTTGTATTGAACTCCTTATGCTTCTCATTGCATTAACTTGATCTTAAAAGATATCGGGAAGTTGTCTAATTTCAAAGAAACATTGAAGCGAGCAATGAGTTTGAATGGCTATATTTATGTTCATCCTAGTGTGGTGAATTTGTTAAGGCATTTCATAGGAGAGAGAGAGCTTGTACAAGCTGGTGTCACAAGATTTGCTACTGTTTTTCTCACTCTTCAAAGGATACATAAGCAAAAGCACAATTTAAGAAAAATGTTCACTTCAAATGAATGTTTAACTAGTAAATGGGCAAAAGAATTTGCTGGTAAGAAGATCACTAAAATTATCTTGATGCCTAGATTTTGGACCAGTATTTTGTACATCTTGAAGATATATAGTCGTCTAGTTCGTGTTCTTAGATTGGTTGATGGTGAAAAAATGCCTGCAATGGTATAAATTTATGAGGCTATAGATAGGGCTAAAGAAACTATTATGAAGTGTTTTAATAAAAAAGAAGAAAAGTACAATGAAGTTTTCAAGATCATTGACAATAGATGGGAATGCCAACTTCATCGACCTTTGTATGCAGCAGGATATTATTTGAATCCCGAGTTCTTTTATTTAAACACCAACATATCTGAAGATAAAGAAGTTATGTTGGGTCTATATAAAGCCTTAGAAAGACTGGTTCCAAGCCATACAGAGCAAGGCAAAATTACTAATCAACTCACTTTATATCGAAATGCGGAAGAGCTATTTGGGATGGAGTTGGCTATTAGGCATTGAAAGACAAAATCTCCAGGTATGTATATATATATATATATATATATATATATATATATATATATATATATATATATATATATATATATATATATATATATATATATATATATATATATATATATATATATATATATATATATATATATATATATATATATATATATATATATATATATATATATATATATATATATATATATATATATTTATATATATATATATATATATATATATATATTAAATTAAATTCTTTTGTTAAGTAAGAAGATTAGTTAGAAACTTAGAATCATATATTAATCAAACACATGCTCTTTGGTAGTTGAATGGTGGCAATATTATGGATCGTCAACTCCCAATTTGCAAAATTTTGCCATCAAAGTGCTTAGCCTCACTTGTAGCGCATCTAGTTATGAGCGCAATTGGAGTATATTTGAGCATGTAAGTAATTAAAATAATGTCTTTATGTTAGTTTAAAAGCATGATGTTCAATTTGTTATATATCATACTAATTAAATTATTGTGGTGTGTTGCAAATTCATAGCAAAAAAAGAGATAGGCTAGCTCAACAACATTTAAATAATTTGGTGTTTGTGAAATACAACTGGACGTTAAAACATCAATATGATACAGGGGACCACATTTACCCTATCTCTTTGAAGGATATAGATGATAGTAACAAATGGTTGATGGGTAGAATGGACGGAGAATCAGATGATGAAGATGAATTAGTGTTTGATGGTGATGATTTGACATGGGCTGCGGTTGCTAGTGCTAGTGGAGTTGAAGAGGAGCCATATCTAACTAGAGGAAAAAATGTCACATCCACTTCCACTTCAAGTGCTAGGCCTAAGCAAAAGGAAAAGGCAAAGACATCTTCTCATATAAGAGCCAACCCTCCTCTAATACTTAGAGATGAGGAAGAAAATGATTTGGAGGAAGATGATAAAGAAGAAGAAGAGGAAAATGGAAATGATCAACTTGAATTTGATGATGATGATGACGAAGAAGATAGTATTGAGTTTGATGATGATTGATTGTGCTTAAGTGTTTTAAGAATGGATGCTTTTTAGTATTAGTAGGATCAGGAAGTAGGAACCTCATGTTTTTTGCATTAGAAACCTTTATTGCTAGTTTAATATGTGTGTTTTTTTTGTTTTGGTTATAAGTTATATGTTTTAAGTATTTATATAGTAATATTCATATTATTATATATGCTTGTTAGTAGCAATTTTTTTTTATTTTTTATTTTTGCGCCTTATGTCTATCAGGCGCACGCCTACACCTTACGCCTTGTGCCTAGGCTATAGGACCCCTTTGTGCCTTTGTGCACCTTATGCCTTTAATAACTATGCTTGGACCATAAAACTCCTGCACCACATCCCTCATAGCCTCTGGATCTATATCCATTTGTTATCTTTGTTGTACAGGTTGAGGAATAAGGACTCTATTCAGAATTGGTGGTGGGATGCCCCCCAAGCCTCATAGTGCATTCATTCCTTAATTGTCATAGAGCATAGGTCAAACACTTGGATTTGTAGCACCATTAATTTGATGGGGCAATATAAGTCTGTTATGGTTATTACGGCCATTAGAGTTGCCCCATAGTATTTTCCCTCATATGTAAAGGTTAATACCTTTCCTCGACTTAGATAGCCGGAGGTTGATATGAACTAGCAACTGCTACATTGTGCATTTGATTTTACACCTTGAATACTAGAAGTTTGCCCCTTTATTCTTTGGGGAGTTGTCTCTCTTGCCTAGGAGTTAGCTGCCAATTTTGACTCTTAGGACTTTCTTGAATCTAGTTGGAATTAATTTTTACAACTAGCCTAGCTATTATAGAAGTAATTTCTCTTAATGCTCTGAGATGCTCCTCATCTCTTTTGTATTGATTTTCCATCATTACTAACATCCTATAAAAAGCATCATTAGTATTAGGTAAAATGTTACATGACCCACCAACCATATGTTCAGTTGGTAAGATTTGTTAGATTTATGCCTCCATTTGTTGTTGTGACTTCGGAGGCTTGATGTTCCTTTTAATCTGCTCCACCATCTGTGGAACAAAGTCTGCTTCATGCTTTGCTTCATCAGCAGTAGCTCTGGCATCCTAAGAATCGTGATAATATCTTTTCTAATAACATTGCAAGTTTTGGATACCATGTAGAACTTGAGTCCCACTGAGTGTGCCACAAATTATGTTAGCATTGTTTTTGTCCATAGCATGCCACATATGTAAGGTACACGAACCAGTGATTTGTGCCTGAACTTCTAACAAGAAAATTGTGAATTCTCAACTTCTTTTGATAATTAATGCTGAAATTCTAGCTAGCACCAAATGGAATGCATTTAAATTAGGAATTTTGATGAGCTTCGAGAAATAAATAGCATATAACAGCTAAAGGTTTAAGCTAAAGGAAATTGCATTGCAATGAATAGAAAATGTTGCATTAAAAGTTTGAAAATTAGAAGAATGCTAAAAATTTAAATATAGGGTTTTGAAACTAAGTTTGCAATGAAAAATATTGAAATTGATCTTGAACTAAATTGGAATTGATTGATTAATTGTCTTCTAGATTTGTTTATTCCGCTATTTATACTGACTACAAAAAACTATCAATCGCCTAAAATGTGTCAAATAACTGCCACTATTCATATGGAGTCTCACTTTACATGTTTATATGGGGAGTCATTATGCTAAAGGAGTGCCATGTTTTTTAGAATATGGGAACACCTGTAACAATCTAACAATTTCATAATAACATCCAATCAACTCCAATGACGTGCTGGCTTTTACATTACTTTCTATCTCATTAGTTCTTCAATTTAATTAACTAATTCATTAATTACAAATAAATTAATTTAAATATATGACTAAGTAAATTATTTGTTCTCAAGTTTTCATTAATTTTAACCGAATTGTACCTATAATTTTTATTGAATCAAGCCCAAAAATATTAGTATAAACACATCCACTTCTGAAATACTCTCATCTTACCATTAAGCTAACAAACTAATTGAAAATTTTTCATTCCTAATTAAAAGGGAGGGTTGCTAAAAGCTAAATTTGTATGTTATAAATTCAATTCAAAATTGCCACTTGATATTATTAGAAATACCCAAAATATATCTTATTCGTAAATTAGAAACATAGGTGCACTCCTATGAATGGGGAAAATATACTAGATTAGTCGAGTCAAATTGTAATTAATTCCTAATTCATCCATAAACATAAGTGATTAGTCAAGATAACAATTTATTTTGATTCAACCATCTAGTTTTCTTTGTTTGCTTTTGTACATGTCTCCTTTTATTGACTATAATTTTTTCATTGCTTTTACTTTGAATTTTTTAGATATTGATATAATACTAATATAGTCTATTAATATAGTATAAATATTGCTCTTTTATAAATCTCCTCTTGCCTTTTCTCTTCACTTCATATTCTTCTTATGAGGTGTGCACATTCCCGTGCTATATGTATTTATACATTTCGAAAAAAAATAAAAATAAAAATAATCCCTCCTCTCATCAATGCTTGAGAAAATCTTTTTTTTTTTTTCTAAGGCCAAATAGATATTTTCCCCTCTCAACTTGTCAACATTGGTCATTTTGCCCCTTCACTTTTAAAAATAGCCAATTTAAATCTTAAAGTTAGCAAATTGACAATATTAACCCCCTTAGTATCTATTAGTGAAGTGCGTGTATTTCACTTGAGCTGAACTGAACCAAACAAAAGTCAATTTTCTTTGGCTGATGTCGAATTTTGTGTGCAATTACCATAATATAACCCTAACTAAATTTAAAAAAATGAAGAGGATGATACCCAATTATCTACAGCCTCAACAGTACCCCAACTCCTCCTTCATACTCAACATCAACACTACAAAAAGCAATCCCTTGAATAGCAAATTCAACAACACATCAAGTAGTTGCACCACGAAGAAGTTGTAGAGGAGATTGTAATAGACGTTGACTTTAGAGGAGGTGGTCTACAATCAAGTGGTGAGTAGTTGAGGGAGTTAGACGATGGAGACGACACTGAAGGATTTGTTGTGTGCATGTTTTAAAGATTCAAATCACATAAAGCTCAATTTAAAATTTAGAGAGTTTGTTTTTAAATAGCCATTTGAATTAGGTTTTAGGGTTTTTTTTTTTTTTAATTTGAATTTGAATTGAACAAATTGATATTTGGGATTTTTAGATTTTTTTTCTCAACCTTTCAATTTCTCTTTTCTTGAAACTCTAAATCTCCTATCAATTATGTAAGTTAGTTTCTTTTCTTTTTTTTTGGTATTTGGTCACTGAGAAAGTTGAGATTTAATCAACAATTGATTTATGATTTATTGTTTGCTATTGGAATTTCAGAACAGATACCGCAAATTTCTTTTCTTTTCTTCTCTTCCACGATATCTTTTTCTTTAATTATTTTCAAATGCTTGTTTAATGTTGATAATTTTGATTCTTGATTTCTAACTCATGGTAACTTGATGGTGATTGTACAATACTTTGCTAATAGTAGTTTCTGGAATATAAGATCAATTGTTTTTTGCTGATACTGTAATCATTTGCATTTGCAGGAGCCTTTTGTGTCTATTCCTAAGGATACTATCACGGAGGCTTTGAAAGTCTTAATTGGAATTTAGATGCAAGCATTTGAATTTGAAATGAAATTTACAAACAAATTATTTATTTAAATTAGATTAGTGAAAATAGATACAATTACAATAAATCAGAATTTGAAAGAGTGCATCTTTGTTGGACCCAATATTTAGAGGGTTAATCTTGCCAATTTGCCAAGTTTAAGATTTAAATTGATTATTTTTAAAGGTCAATGGGCAAAATGATCAATGTTGCCAAGTTGAGGGGGGAAAATATATATTAGGCCTTTGTTTAAAAAGGGAAAGCCATAGACTGAAACGACAGCGTTTTCTTCCATTCAAAATAGCCAAAACCTCCGAATTGTGGTTTAGAGGTATGAACTCCTGACATTCCCTTCACTCCGAGAGAGAGAGAGAGAGAGAGAGAGACATGGAAGGAGCATCATACCAGCGTTTCCCAAGGGTGAAGATCCGAGAAGTCAAAGACGACTATTGCAAATTCGAGCTTAGCGACACTGACTCTTCCATGGCCAACGCGCTTCGGCGCGTGATGATTGCTGAAGTCCCCACAATCGCCATAGACCTTGTCGAAATCGAGGTTAACTCCTCTGTTCTCAACGACGAGTTCATCGCTCACCGTCTCGGCCTCATTCCTCTCACCAGCGAACGTGCCATGAGCATGCGCTTCTCTCGTGACTGCGATGCCTGCGATGGTGATGGTCAGTGCGAGTATTGCTCTGTCGAGTTTCATCTCCGTGCTAAATGTATCACTGACCAAACCCTAGATGTTACTAGTAAGGACTTGTATAGCTCTGATCACACTGTGGTCCCTGTTGATTTCTCTGATCCTACGGGATATGATTCCTCCGAGCAAAGGTAATTTTGGGTATTTTGTTTTTTATAGTTTTTGGTTTTGTTGGGTGCTTTTTAGGGATTTGATTTCTTTGTGGGTTGTTGTGTGTATAGGGGAATCATCATTGTGAAGCTTCGCCGTGGGCAAGAACTGAGACTCAGAGCCATTGCTAGAAAAGGGATAGGCAAGGATCACGCTAAATGGTCCCCTGCAGCAACTGTTACTTTCATGTATGAACCAGATATTCATATCAATGAAGATTTGATGGAAACTTTGACACTTGAGGAAAAACAAAGTTGGGTTGAAAGTGGTCCTACCAAAGTGTTTGATATTGATCCTAATACCCAACAGGTTAGTTTATTCGATTTTGTTATTTATTTTAGTCTAGTTAGTAGTTTGTTTGCTGCAAATGGTGCATTGTTGGCTTCAATCTGTTATGTAATGTCTGCTCTTAGCTTTTATTTCACTAACTTCTTTGAATTGGAGCTTATTGAAGAGGGTGATTTTCATTTTAATAACTGAATAGCTTTTCAGTATTCACCCTGAAACAAGAAGGGAGGGGAAGTTATAGACCTTCTATGCATTATTGTTGAAGGAGCAGCCAACCATATCAGTTCTGTTTATGCAATTTTTATGTTGTAAGAGCCAAGTATAATTTTATATGCTCTTACAGCCTGTTTGGTACATGGATTCATATATCATAGGATTAGTTATAATCATGGGATTAGTTAAGCCATAGAATTAATTAGCTTAAACCTTGTTTGGTAAACAAATGGTAATCCATAGGATTAAATAATCCTACTTTTTTAATCCCGTGTTTGGTAGCATAGACTAATGAATAGGATAAATTAAGAAAATAATTCAATTACTTAAATACCCTTTTTATATATATAATCATTGTTTCCCTAATTGATTTCTTCTTCTTCCAAACGAAAAAAAAAAAAAATGTCGCTTCTTCTTCTTTTCCTTTTCTCTTGCACTGCATCAATTGTGTTCTTACGTACCAATTCTTTTCATATCATTTGTGAATTCAATTATAAACACATGATATTTTCTATGTTTGAATTATTGATTGTATTTTCTATGCTAATCCATAGGATTAAATATATATACACAAAAAATTTCTTAACATAGCAATTGTCAGATGTGAAAAAATTTCAAAATCATATGGAGAGAAGATGTTTCAAATATTGAAATTATTTAAGTTAAATAAAATAATAATAAAATTACCTTTCAAAAGACAATTTTCTTCTTATTCTCTACAGTCAATTATTCGTTATTTTCCTTGTCCATTCTTCGTTCTTATGTCCAATCGGTTGCTCTCTTTTCATGGTTATCGTGTTTTGTTGTGATTAGTAATCAAAATGTGTTCTTTTTTATTTATAGGGTAAAGGATAATGGAGAAATAATTTAGAAAACGAAGGCTATTTTTGAGACATGAAGTAAAAACTGAGGTTATTTTAGGGATAAAAATTTCATAAACAGTGGGATTAGTAATCCCACAGGAGATGGATTACTAAAGACAAGGGGGGACTAGGTATTAGCTAACACTAATCCCATGGGATAGCCTTTGGGATTATTAATCCCTATCTAGTTAAATGTACCAAATATGGTGATATTTACTAATCATAAGGATTAGTTAATCAATCTCCCGTACCAAACAGGCTGTTATATCTTTCAGAGATATGAAATTCAAAAGTGGTTGGCATGGATATTTGCCACTTTGGGATCTATTCTTTTGAATTAGCACCTATGTTTTTGTGTCCCACTGCATTCCATGTTGGGAGACTTGAAAATATGTATAAGAGAAATGTGGATATTTTTGCTTGTTTTAAAACTTGTAGGTCTGCCATTTTCTGGTTGAGGAAATACATTATCATTTATTGGTTCAAGCTCTTTATCTGATACTTTTAGGTGGCCGTCTTTGCATTTTCTGTCTTTATAAAGATGTTTCTAATTTTTGTATTTCTCAGTAGCATCGAGCCTCATCTTGGTACATTGTAGTTTTAATTAGCATCAATGTCAATGGATTATAAGTGATGCATAACTGTAATGTACTCTAGGGAGGGAGTGAGTGAGTTGGGGGGTGGGAATGGGATAGGGAAGGAGAGGGAGATATCTGAAAGAGTAAATATTGAATTCAATTGAGAGTACAAACTGATATATGGCATTTTGTTTATACAAGCTGGACTATACAGGTAGAAGGATTTAAGTGATATGCAGATATCTATCATGATATGCATCGAACAATTTGTTAATGTTGGAAGTTGATTAGTGGCATGAGTTTAGGTGTGGCTAATGCTCCAGCTTTGCTTTCTTTTAGCAAGAAAATGGTAGCTTTTATAAACCAAATTATTGGGGGGGTGGGAGTGGGATAGGGAAGGAGAGGGAGATATCTTAAAGAGCAATATTCAATTCAATTGAGAGTACAATACTGATATATGGCATTTGGTTTATACAAGCTGGACTATACAGGTAGAAGGATTTAAGTGATATGCAGATATCTATCATGATATGCATTGAACAATTTGTTAATGTTGGAAGTTGATTAGCAGCATGAGTTTAGGCGTGGCTAATGCTCCAGCTTTGTTTTCTTTTAGCAAGAAAGTGGTAGCTTTTCTTGTTAGGGATTTTATTGTATTTGATTTTTTTTTTTTTTTTTGAATTTTTTTTTATTTAGTTTCTTACTAGACTTTTCATATTGGTAAAATCTAGGGCCTTGTATAATGTTGGAAAATAATACCTGTTTTCCAGAAAAGTATTCAAAGAAAGCTAGAAAAGGGAGTTTGATGTTACTTGTGATAATGTTCCATATAGAAAATTTGAAATATATATATATTTTTTTATTTTCTAATTTATAACTAAACTTTGGAAAACTACTTTTAAGTAGTTTTGCAATTATACTGTAATATCAAGAGTTTTATGCCTAAATGGAAGGAAAACACAGAGCTCCCATCCATGTTTTCCACTTCAGTGCAATATTCTTGGGTTTTCGAACCCAGCACAAGTACCTCTTATGTTTGCTTTTTTTTTTTTTTTTTAAAATTTTTCTGTTATATATTATTACAATTTCCCTTTTTGAGGATATTTCTTGTTTTATATATATATGCATTCACACACACTAGCAATTGTTTTAAACTTAATATAGCCAACTAGGCCCAATTTTACACCTTACACAAACTCACACAGATTATTTTCTTAAATTAAATTATTAGATTTGTTGGAGTTTTTCATATAATAGTAGCTATTAGCTATTTCTCAACTCAACTGAACTTAGTCTTAATCACAAAGTTAATTGAGATTGGCTATATGGATTCTTTGTTTGCACTCTAAATAATTGTGAGTTACATCCTCTAGAGTAGTAGCTGCTTAATTAAAAAAAAATCACATCACTGAAAATGGAAAATGTAAAATGTAAAATTCAAAAATTAGACAAATAAAAGTGTTTCCAAACGCTCAAGTTCAACTTAGAAAATGGAAAATTAGGAAATGGAGAAGAAAATTGGAAAATGGGAATAGAAAATGTTTTCCACAACTAAACATAGCCTGAGGTTTTCTGATTTTTTTAAGGAAATGTTTCTATGTAGAAGTCTAACCCCATTAAGGAAGTTATCTAGGGTTTTCTTCTGGTTGGCTTTAGGTCCCTCCATATGAGCATCAATTTCTTCCCCCGCTTTTACAAATCTCCTCTTGATGTTCTCTTTCTTTTCCACCTCTTTTTCCCCCTTTTTTCCCAATTTTTCCTTATCCTTATTCAACTTTTTAACTCTGCTGTTAAATTAATTACTTGAATTATTATTCTTTCATCCAACATCAGTTAGGTATCTCCGGGATTTCTGACAGGATTGTTGTAGGACATATTTTTTGAACTTATAGCATCTTGTGAGTAATAGCATGCAGCTGCAACATGCAGGATTGAAAGTCTGACCAATAAGTTACAAATTTACCACACATGCAGCTTTGATTTCAATCCGCTCTAAGAAAGTGTCAATCTTATTCTATATTCTTATGTCATGAAGAATCTTCTTATTCTGTTTTTCCTACATCAATAGAATTGTAAATTCTCTTTATATGACATGATAATATTCAACATTGACATACATGTGGATAATATTTAACAAATTATGATGAGAGGCATGCATAGGGGATTTAACAAATTATAATGAGAGGTTGCATAGGGTATTTGACAAATTATGATGAGAGGTTGGATAGGGTATTTAACAAATTATGGTGGCAAACTAGCTTATATTACAATACATAAGGTTTGTTAGATCTTGTAATTGATATGCACCTAGTTACAAGTTCTTGGTTGGGTAGACATGCTATCTGATTACTAAGTGAAAGTCTAGCATGTTTTTGGAATGTTTTATGATCACCAGTCCTCTAGATTATCTTTCTTCATCTTGGGCTTGGGTTTAGAATCTGTAGGATTCCTAGAGGAGTTGCTGTAAGATTAGATTTTTACAATAGAACTTGTAGCCTTCTGTGAACTATGAAGAGAGGAAATTATCCCCAAGCGCATGAATGGGCAACTTGCACCAGACTGAAAAAGTTGGACTACTGAGCGATTCAATTAATAGTGCATTCTTAGCTTTAATTTCCAATTCTTTTATCAAGTGTATACAACTTGTGTCACGAACTCATTGGACTACAATTGTTGAATGAGAATTAAGTTGTTTTCATTGCGGCATTGTTGGTTATGGTGCATCTATGTAAACCATGCACAGCACTGTTGTCATGAATGATTTTAGAAATTTGTAGCCCAGATGTCTAGGATATGTTATGTTACTATGTTCCAATATTACATGTCCTTTCAATGGATGTGCTTATGTTTTTAGCAATCATTTTCTAGGTTGTAGTGGTTGATCCTGAAGCATACACTTATGATGATGAAGTAATCAAGAAAGCGGAAGCTATGGGGAAGCCAGGGCTTGTAGATATCCGTGCCAAGGAAGACAGTTTTATATTCACAGTTGAATCAACTGGTGCAATTAAAGCTTCTCAGTTGGTACTCAATGCCATAGAAGTCCTAAAACAAAAGCTGGATGCTGTTCGCCTGTCAGAGGATACAGTGGAGGCTGATGATCAGTTTGGTGAGCTGGGTGCACATATGCGTGGAGGGTGATCCAGTTTGTAAATGGAGTTACCTGTTGATCTTTTTTGGCTCTAAGATAGTGATGGCCTTCTGTTTAATTTGTCAAACTTATTTATACCTGTGCTAGCTGACACATCTTTCCTGCTAAATACATCTATATTAGACATTAACTTCTACTTACTTTTCGGTACCTTGCTTTTTATTTTTGATACATGAGACGCCTTGGAGTTTAAACTTAGGGTTTCTACTAATCCTTCCTAACAATGTGAGCTAAGCCCTAAATGAATCTATATTATCTCCCTGTAATTGTGCTCTGACCTTCTAGCATCTTTGATGAGATGTTTTGATCAATGAACTGACAATTTTCTTGCTCTTGTGAATGAAGTAGCATTTTATTAGCTCAGGATAGATGGGGGCAATAACCTCCACTTGCTTATGGACCTTTTTTCTTGCATTATCTCTTTATTTTCTTGCTTAGTATGTAATTTGGCTTTCCATATGTGCCTTTGTGCTGTTCACATGCATCATAAAGAAAAAAGTGATATATTAATCCAATATTTAAACCTCAATTACTTGTTAACATTTGCTTTATGAGTTCAGAATTTTGAATGCATACCCTGGTTTTAGTCTTCTTTAATTACGTAGTGTTCATAGTAGTGGAGATATGCTATTACAGCTCCTATGGTCATTTTATTTATTGATAATTATCATTGTTGTCTTGTTGTTGATGAAGTTTGTCACCATTTTTGTGGGTTATCTTGCTATTGTTAGTTGTTTAGTATAAGAATATGTGATGACCTACAGATCTAAGAAGGGAAAATGCAGCAGAGTGAAAATGTGGGGGCGAGTTGTTGTGGCTATTTTCTGGGTGAAGTAATGGCTAACAGAGGGAGAACTTATATTATTAGGGTTGCTTGCCACTACTAGGATTCGTTTCTACATTATCGAGAGCAAATAAATGCACAGGAACAACAATGGCCCAGGCCATTGTTCCCTTGTGACAATTTATTTTTAGTTTTCTGTCGAATTAGCTTGGAGGAAATTCTATTTCCAACTTCCTAGTTTCTCTTTACACTCACTTTCTTTTTATAATCTCTTTATTTAAAATTTTCTTTTCACAATTCCTTTTTTTCTTTTTTACCCTTTTAGTTTCTTATTTGTATTTCCTCTTTAATTTGAGCCTTAGTACAATGTAATCACTATATAATATAAATGCAAAATAATGCTTAGATCTAAGCAATGCGACTGAATAAAAAAAATCAAAGGAGCAAATAATGTGAACTTCTTGTCAACTTGGTAGAAGACTTTATAGTGAATTAATGTTTTGAACTTCATTTTGATAGTTTTCAATTAATATATTTATTTTTGATAATTAAATGTAATGTTTAAACTCTCACAAATTCTATAATTTGATTAATTACTATCCCTTAATAATTTAAATTCTACTAGAATTCAATCAAACAATTCATAATAAGATTAATGTGAAATTTTGAAGGACCTAATATTAGGAAGAGAATTTAATATGAATTAGCATCAAAAGCAAGTTCAAAAATAAGATTATTTGTTGAGTTTCATCACTAGAACAATAACAAGAAAAAGAATTATGGATATGTTTGGAGGGTTTGGGAGTTATGGTGAAAGTGAAAGATGAGGGTTTTAAGGTGAAATGTAGTTATAAATTTTTTATTTTAATTGAGAAAAAAGGATTATAAAAATTAGAAGGGTAAAAAATAAAAAGAGATGATTGTGAGAAGAAAATTTTAAATGAAGATAAATTGTAAAAAGAAAGAGAATGAAAAGAGAGAATGGAAGGTTGAAAATAGAATTTTTCTTTCCTTGGGAAGACCTACTTAAATGATCTCCTTTTAGATTTAGCCATCGGATTAGTCCCCAAGATGACTTCAGTATTAAGGCGTGAAAATCTAATAGTGATTCAATACTTGAATTAGCTTGAACTATTGGTAAGGTCGTATGATTTAACCCAGAAGGAGCCAAAACCAACTGGCATTTTCCCAACTTATGTGGTTCACAAAGCAGATAACTGGACTGAGTTTGAATCCTAGTTCGCTTGAGTACGATTAAGAGTCACGGGTTTAAAATTTGTGAAAGGGAAACTTCGGCCCAAAATTTTTGCCTTTCTGGGTGCAAGAAAGGACCTAATCAAAGTACGGGACTAACAAGCAAGATCGTTGTATTATCCTGCAATAGACAGCTCTATTCCATTCTATTATATAATAATTTTCTCGTGACAAGAACTATTCATAGTAAATTTTAACATTTTAACTGATGTCATTGTCAAAACAGTTTGTAACTAGGTCTATATCAAGGAAAATTTTGAAGCATATTTAGTATTATAGGTATATAATTCATTTTTCAGTTCATATCTATAATTCTGTAGTTGTTTTTCTTAGTATCAACCATCACATATTCAAAATTCATAAAATTTTATGTAATTTATTTGCAAATTATATATATATATATAATTTATTTGGAATTTTACCTCATTAATTTCTATAAAAAAAATTGCTGGAATTTACAAAGAATTCTAAATTAGTACGTGAATAAAAGTTTACTTCACCTTAATTTGAAATCTCCAAAGGACTTGGAATACCAAAGAAGAAAATTCATTCAAATTTGATAGAATTTAGGAATAAATTCTAAATTAGTCAGATTAGCTTAACTAAGTACAATTTTGATTTTAACTGAGTAAGATTAGCTGATTTTATAAACGAATTCTATACTAGGTTGTATGGTTTTTTCATTTAAGAGATTATAATTCTATAATTAATATTTTATTTTGTATACCGACCCTTCAAATTTGAGTATTATTGGTTTTTCAATTTTCACTGAGAATGTTGTTATTCTATTGGCTGAGGAATGAACTTGAAACAAAAATTGACATATGACACTAGAAAATCCAAAAAGTAGAAAGATGAAGCAGTAACCTCGTCCCAAAGAAAATATCTATTCCAAGATTGCACTTCTTCTTCCACCATTATATATATATATATATATATATATATATATATATATATATATATATATATATATATATATGAATGTATTTGATTGGCAAAATGAGCAAAACAATAATATTGGAACTTATGAGTCATAACCTTTTTTTTTTGTTTTTTTGGGCATTAGGGAAGACTGAATCGATATTTAGGAGAATATGTATTTACCACTAAATTATAGCTCGGTATGCATTGAAGTGATAGCATTACTTTGATGACAATAAACTATTTTATATTCCAAAAAAAAAAGGAAAAAAAATATTTTGTGTCTTTTATACCTTTCAATATCTTCTATTTTTAAGTTTTGATAAGATTTGAATTTTAAAATAATTTTAAGATATTATTTCACTTTATTATGAGGCTGAATATATGCAACTTTGTTAGATTCTTTCAATAAATTTACGAGATGATTATAAATTGCATGAGCAATGAAAAATTATTGCTTAATATAATGACTAATCACAAATTTGAAAATCATTACATTTTTTCTTTTATCATTATAGAAACAAAATAAGTTTTATTTACATTAAACGAATATATAAATCTAATGTAATAAAAAATATGTGGAGTGAAAATGGATACCTATTTCTTTACAAAAAATAGATATAATAATTATATTAATTAAAATGTAAGTGTAAGTGATATTTACATATTAATATCGACTTTCAAGTAATTTCACTTTTATCGCTAAATTAAGAGAATAATTACAATTTATGTTTTTTAACTAATTTTGTGTGTATATATATATATATATATTCAAGAGTACATAGCAAATTTAAGTAGCCATGGGCATTATTATCTTGAAAAGGGCATATGAAAACAGGCTAGGGGTGACCACCAAAACGTCCCCTTGTCTATAATAAATCCCATTGACCTCCTCTTTCACTTTCTTAAAAATCAAAATCAGGAGCTGATAGGGAAGGGTTACCTCTAGCCTGCCGAAAGATACCCCAAATCTTTGTCTGAGACACCAGACATGCTTGCCAGATAGTAACCAAGTTTCACATATTTGGGACAATAGCTGGCCCCTGAGACACATAAAATACTCCTATTGTCCTTTTCTTTCTCACCATGTAAAAGGGCCCTTCTTCTCTCTTGCGCCCTTAAAAAAGTTATTATTATTATTATTATTTTTACCTCCAATAGAATGTTTTAAAAGGACCATGTCTATGATACCTAGATTAGCTAAGACTCAGATCCAGAGACCTTTTAATTTTAAATTTAATTTTCACTGTCGTGTGAATTTATTTAATAATTTAATATTTTTGCTTATACTATTAAATTTTGTAATATTTAATTTAATAGTTAATTTGACATTTATAATTACTATTTAAAAAGAATGTGGTAACAGTAACAAACCCTATGTATTTTTTCATTTAATCTCCCTTAGGACCACCCTACCCATAACCCTTGTATTACCATTAATTCTCAATTGAATGCTGCTTGTCTGCTTCCCAATTCACTGTTTTGCTTCTATATATACATATAGTATGAGAGTATAGGCACTGGGTCTGGGTTCAGTAAAGGCATATTCATTAAGGACCCACTTGGAATTTTATTTTTTTAATTATAAGAATGGAAGTTTTTAACAGAGTTGCATTATGGACAGTTCATGGCTGCCTCATATATGTTGGTAAACAGAGCCAAGTGGCCTTCAACAACTTCAGCTCAGTTCATTTAGTGTGTGTGTTAGATGGGTTTGTTTATAGGTTATTTAATTCATTGTTATTAATGACCTGGGAGCTCTTCGTCTTTATATATATATATATATGTACTTAATAGAAATTATAGTAAACTTGATTTATTTTATTTTACGAAAAAATAATTTTCTTATGAAAAATCAGAATTTTTTTATATTTTTTCGTAAATTAAATTATTATTTTGTAATTTTTTTTTGTTACGAAAAAAGTTTTAATTTTACAAAAATATAATTTATTTTGTGCAAAATAATAATTTTAAGAAAAAGTTCCTAAATTAACGAAAAAGAAAAATAATTTTATATTTACAAAAAAAATATTTTTCTTATGAAAAATAACAATTTTTTTATATTTTATCATAAATAAAATTCGTAAAATTTATAAAAAATAAAGTTTTATTTTAAAATAAAATAAACTATATATATATATATATATATATATATATATATATATATATATATATATATATATATATATAGTTTTAATGGTTACTACAATATTTATCCATAATTACTACTTTAACCACTTGATTAAAATTTAATGGTTCTAATTAATTTAATATTTTTAAATAATAATTATGAAAATTTATTAACTTTGAAAATCTGACTCTTATTTAAAATTTATGATATAAATAATACTTGTTTACTTATTTAAATATATTTTTCATTTAATACATTCTTAATTTTTTGAGTAACAGCAATTATATATTGATTAACTAACTTAACATTTAATTTTTGCTTTAAACAAAATGACAAAAATAAATTGAAGGAAATATTTCATTATATTAATATTTCAACGTGGCACTTACATTTAATTTTTTTACTTTAACTTTTAGATGGCTTACTTTTTTAAGTTTTTGATTTTTGATTTTAAATTTTAAACGGACAATATAAGTTTAAGTTTAACTATCATAAAAATAATATAATAGACATGTTATTAAGTATAATCAAGTTTTAGTTTTTTATTTTTTGACTTTTTAATAAATTTTTTTACCCACTTAAAAATCTTTTCATTTTACCTAATTATTTTAAATTTCAATATATTTATTTATTCTTCTATTATGTTTTATCACTTTTTATATTTCTCTTTACTATTGTCATTTTGAGATAAATTTATATTTTTTTCTTGACAAAATATTTATACTTCTTCTTTTGTATTTAAATTATTTTTTATTTTTTAATTGAAGCAATATAATAAGAAATTAGTATTCTAATCATTATTTTGACCAATGGGTCATCAAAATAATTCAAATATTATTATAATAAGTATTAAAATTTTTAATACCATATATATTTATATGTATAATATCATCTTTTACATACTAATTATATTAATACATAAGTTTTTTTCTTCATTTGAAATTATATAAAATATTAGAAATAGCGGTATAGCACAAATCAAATTGCTTGGTATAACTATAAATATTTTTGGCTAGCTTGGGCTGGTAGAGAAAATTTTTTTGGCACGGATCTCCAAAATTTAAATGAATAACATATTATTTGGCATAAAATATACATGAAATTTAAAATAAATTTCATTAAAAATTTTATTTTATTGAATATAATTTATAAAATTTATTTAAAATAGCAAATTTTAATAATTTATATTTAAAATTCATTAGTTTCAGTATCTTGTATACTTTATAAATTCTATTAATTCTAGAAGGATTTAGTTCAAATACAAGTATTTTCATAAAATTATAAATGTAAAATTATAAATGAGTTTTCATTTGTATCAAATATGAAAAAGTAGATTTATAAATGATTTTTATAAAATTTTATCTAATTTATACCAAAATAAGTTTAGTCTAATTTTAGGTTGTTAATTAAGTAGGTATATTTTTATTATTTAATTATTTTTTGGCTCAAGTAAATGAGATGATTTATTTGCTTGTGATTTTATGTTATTGTGGCAAAAGCCTTATAAGAAAGACATGATACTAGACAGAGTGAGCCTACTAGCCAAGGCTTCTACGAATTTACTAACTAATGAGCAAGGACTGGATAATTCATTAATAACTTGCTATTTAGTTTGGCCAGAAAGTTAATTACCTTAATTATGAAGTAATAGATAACAATAAATAGGGATAAAATCAAAAAAAATTAAAAAATTAAAATGACAATAATTTTAAAAAAAAAATTTCTTCTAAAAAGTCAAATATTAAGAAATGGAGAAAATATAACACTTGCCTCCTTTTTTATATTCAAATGTTTTTTATTGATCAATTCATGAATCTCACATTTGCTAATTAAATACCAAGATTACTTATACTTCTTAAAAAAAATAATATTTTAAAAAGTCTATTTTTTAAACAATATATTTTTCAAAAAATAGATAATGTGATATTAAATGATATAAAAATATTTATAAAATTATATATATTTAATTTAATTAGCAAGTCAAACACATCATAATATTCTAAAAAATTGAGAATTTCAATTTTATTTATTGTGTATTTTAGAAAATATTGACATATCTATATTTTGTAATTATATTCATAAAGATATTTTTAAGTTTTGATTCCATTATAAACACATGAATATCCCTCTAATTAGTTATGAAATTAAGAAAGAGCATTGTGCATAAAAATTTATATTATTATACAATATAACTACAGTAATTAAAAAATAGATAGATTCTTGAAAAATTAATTGCATGTGAAGCTTTAAGAATATTAAAATTTTATCGGCTAATTCTCTTTAGTTTTGGTTTCAACCTTATTCAAAAAATTAATTAATAAATACTATATACTCCTGCATGTTGATGAAATGATTTTCTTGCATAAAAATTAATTATTTATGTTAATTTCATGCATAAAAATTAATTATTAATTGTCTTACATTTACTACTATTGAAAATCTTTTGAAAATTACGAGATATCATTAATATCATATTTATTAAGAAAGAAATTTAATTAAATATGTTATTAAATATTAGAATTCTTATTTAATACTGTACAAATTCTTATGGTAATTACTCATGGAACCATAACCATTAAAAACTTTTCCAATATATATATATATATATGCTTCAGTTTTTTCCAAATCAATTTGTTCTTATTTGGTCATAGTGAAATGATCAGATCAAGATAAGAGTAAGCTTGTTTTTGGGAAAAATATCATTTTAGATATGGTTCAAAAATATAATTTTGAAGAGTTACTCATCTATGTTTAAATTTTTATTATAGAATTGATTTTAAAATACATTAATGACTTCTCATCAATATTTTTAATAAAGTATTTTTCTTAATAATAACTCAAATAATAATATTAAACATAACATAAATGTTCTTTTAATAATGTTTGGTTTTCCCTTTTGGAATCATTATATGTACAGAAATTTACTTCAATTCAATTTTAAGAGTTTATGTGGATAATTACTAAATTAAAATAATTGAGAATTCACAATTTGATGCATTGTTTATTTTTTATAATTTTATATTTTAAATTTAGGTCTAAAATTACAGGAACTTAAAATGATTATTTATTCAAATGAACTTTTAATAAACTTTAATTTAATTAATAATAAAATTTGTGTGTTTAGAATAAATGTTAAAAATGATAAAATTAAATAACTATTCAATTATTGTAAATTATAGTTTTAATTTATGTTTAATTATATCTATGGTGATTTTCACTTGTTAGGACCAAAAATGATCTCACTAAGGGATCTCTATTTTTTCTCTATATATAGGTAAAGGGAAAGGTATCATCTCATAATCAATTTATTATTTCATTCTCTCTCTCTCTCTCTCTCAATATTCTATCTCAAAAACCAATACTAATTTAGACATTGGATGCACTCAAAAAGTCAGATTCGGGCCTCTAATTTTATTTTTCCTCTTGTGCAAGTCTTAAGAATCCCTTCAGCACGTATGAGACTATTCTAAACTCATCAAATTAGGATTAGTCTCGAGCTTCTGATCCTATCTTTCTTTTCATGCAGGTTTCAAGAATCTTCCAACATGTCTGTGACGATCCGAGACTTATCACTTATCAATCACTTAATTTATTTAATTTGATCACATAAATTCAATTTGTCATTATTGAACTCCATAATCCTAAATAATTAATCTTTCAAATTTTTCAATTTTTTTTATGAATTGAAAAGAAATTTGAATTTGAATTTATTGCTAACTGATTCACTCGCTAATAGAGACTATAACCTTTCAACTTAAACATAAGTTTATTTGGAAAAAGAAGGTAATTTCCACAAATGCCTATAGAGACTCCACGCTCCTGTTTTCTTGAGTATGAAACCCATTACCTAAAATGCTATGAGTGCATTTATTTTGCATACTAAAACTGGATAAGACTGAATAAATTTAATTTGTCTAGTGTTTAGTACATTTTTATACATGAATAAGATTGGACAAAAATTATTTTTTATCCAGTCCCATTCCTATTTTCAGTCCTTCCATCCTATGGATGACTCACTTATTTAATTCTTAGAACTTAATTAATAAAAAATTCATTCCCAAATTACCCTCAGTATATATAATTTTATTTTGTTTAAAAATTTAATATTTTATTTCTTTTTTTCCTTTGATCTCAATTAATAAAAAATTCATTCCCAAATTACTCTTAATAAATATAATTTTATTTTGTTTGAAATTTTAATATTTTATTTATTTTTCCTTAGGTTTCAATTAATAAAAAATTTATTTCTAAATTACCCTCAATAAACATAATTTTATTTGTTTGGAAATGTAATATATTATTTCTTTCTCTTTAGAACTCAATTTATAAAAAAAAAAAAATTATTTCTAAGTTACCCTCAATAAAAATAATTTTATTTTGTTTGAAAAGTTAATATTTTATTTATTTTTCCTTAGGACTCAATTAATAAAAAATTTGTTCTCAAATTACTCTCAATAAACATAATTCCTCATGTTTAAAAATAAACATGAGAAATTTTTAAAAATTATTATAATTAAATTTTGTGTAAATATTTATAAAATAATTTTATTTTGTTTGAAAAGTTAATATTTTATTTCTTTTTCCTATATAGATTTGTTGTGTCCATAATAAGAGCATCCCAAATAGTACTCTTTATTTTAAAAAGCATATTTTAATAGAGAGCATTTAATTGATAAAAAATAGAAAATTTTATTTAAATCCAATAGACTTTATATTTTGCTCTTTATTTTATTTTATCATATAAGCATTAATTATTTTTATTTTTCATTTTTTAAGTTTGTCCAATAGAAGAATAGGGACTAAAATTATTTTAAATAAAGTACATAAAAATTTATATTTTATTAAATAAAGTTAGGAATAAAGAGTAATATTTAGCTCTCTAAATGTGAAAAATCAAACCAGCTCTCTTCTTTATAAAGAGTCCAGTGAAGTTTTATTTTTTAAGACAACTCTTTATAATAAAGAATTTGATATATATAAAGAGTGTATTGGGGATACTCTAATATTTCAATAAAATACTTAATTGAATAAGGATATTGAGGTCATTTTTAAATAATATTCAATCTTGTACTATGATAATCAAACATAAAACATAACAAAATTATAATATAATCTTAGTTGTACCAAACGCAAGATTAAACAAATATTTTTCAAGTTCTATTCTATTTTATCTTGTCCTGTTTTATCTCATGTTGTTCTGTCCATGCAACCAAACGTAGCCTATTAGAACAGCTTAACTAAAGCACAATACAACAATTAACCTCGAGAATGTGGAGAGCTTCTATCAAATGTGCCTTGCTCTTTCTGACAGCAAATTTCCCTTATCTTTATTCAATTTTTTTTTTTTAAGTGAATGGCTTCATTGAATTGGAAGCAAATATAATAATAACAATGTTCGTCTCTCAACACATTGAATATTGGATTGTACAATTGCAAGTTAAAGAAAATGTTGAATTGCAAATGGTTTAAAATTGTTGGCATTACATGAGATGAGATGGTGACCACTTGAAATAAGAGATGTATTATTAAGAACATTGGATACCAATTGGGTAGTCTTCAATGAAAAGGGATAAGTAACGAAAACCTTAGCACACATTTACTTGATTCACGCAATAGATGTGCAAAGAAAGCAAGTTGACACTTTTTTTTGGGTCCTATGTTCTGATCTCTTCTCAGGAGAGACTGCAACTCGTCGGGACCATTTTTGGATATTATATGGATACTTTCTTTAGGGTTTGAAACATATAATTAATGTGTGTACATGTGTATGTGTGTTTGTTTTTTAACTCTTCTTCCTTTGAAAAAAGAAAGAAATTCACACATTGTTACCTTATAGGATAATATGTTACAATTATGTACTGAGAGGTAGCTGAACCTTCTATCACTTAAAGATGCTCCATGATTTCTAGTAAATAAATAAATGGCTAGAGGGAGTTTTATAGATTCTATTCTAGAGTTAAGTCTGTTTTTTGTAATATAAAATATTACAAATTTAAATATATATTTATATATATTTAATTTAGTACTAAAATGATATCACGAATCAACTTTCACGTATTCAATTAAATTTATCTTTGTGATTTGATCAAAAGCGAATTATTCATTAGCTAAAACACCTCTAAACCACAAGTTTGGCAATTGCACATGGTATATGTATAAAGCAAATTATTGATGCTAAAACTGTGTATTTAAGTATTATTTTCTTTATATCACTAAACAAAAATTTAAATATTAACAACTTCTTTAAATTTTTTCAAAATTTTATAATACTTCGAAATAATGTTTCCGTTTTACCATTAAATTAGTGTTCTTTAATTTTTAAATATCTATCTCACAATATAAGAAACTAGAGATTAAAACACTGATAATCTCATTTTCCTTTAATATAATTTTTATTACCAAATTAAAAATAAAAAAAAAAAAGGGAAAAGATACCTTTATTTTTAAATATTCCAAACTTATCTTTGTTTCTTCTTTTTTACTTAGAATTGAAGAGATGATGCTACACTGCCTAGGAAGATATTATAAACATTGAGGGAAACAAAGGAAAAAGAAATAAAGGGCAGGGCTAAGCCAGCATCAAGCTCAAAGTATTTTCCACATAAACTAATAGCATAGTGTTTTGGGACATCTGTTCATTTTTTTTCCTTTTTTCAATTAAGGGAAGCTTTACTACCCAAAGAAAAACTATACAATATATCATACACTTTTATTTATACTATATATAAAAACATTAATTTATAAATAAATTCTATGAAATGCATTTACATCATACTATAATTTTGTTGGGTGATATTCAATTTGCATTCATTTTAATCTCTAGAATTATTAGCCAGTACTTGCCTGAATCCTATTGCACTCTTGGTTGAGATTTGGACCACAAATCTACACTTAGAATCATTATGTCATTCCAAAAGAATAAGTAGAAAGCAATAGCAATACATGGAAAAAAAGTCAAATACTATGTTTGTCCATTGCATATATATATATATATATATATATATATATATATATGTCTTATTATGAGTTAATTATTACTTATTAAAGATAAAACATTCATTAAATTTATTTTATTTTAATTTTATGACTACAACAAATCCTCGTTGACATGTTAGTCTCAGAATTCGAACTTGGATTAAATATCTTTCTATTTCAAATTACAATTACTCCTAAAATTGACTGCAATTGTACAGTTTATGACCATCATTGGTGGATATGATACATTTTCAATCAATGAAAAAACCAAAGTCAATTTGAAGCAACCACTGAGTGAAATTTGCCCCCAAAACAAGCTAATCAGGAAAAATTAGATGTCATTTGAATTGATTTGATCTTATTGACTCCCTATGATAGATACATATGTCAAAAGTCTTCCTATTTGATTACCCAGTTCAACTTTTCTGGTTTTGGTCCAAGAGACCAATTCAAATTAAGCTGGCTTTATTAACTTTCCTCCTTCCACTTAGGAGAATATTCTTTTCTTAATAATTTATGTTGTCCTAGTTGATTAATACTTCTATATTATTTTAATTATTCACCAAATGGATCGAAATAACATTATAAATTATATAATAATTCTAATTTTCTTTTGTAATTACTCTCACTATATTAATAATAACTCTTTCCATATTAATAAATAAAAAATTTGAATTCAGAAATTTTTCACTCTCCACTTTCTTAAAAAAAAAAAAAAAGGGAAATCAATCATACTGAATTAATTGACAATTACTCAAATATAAATTATTAATATGCAGCAGTAACATTACATAAATAGGAAAAAATTATATGCCAAATGAAACAATTAAATCATTTTACATTAACACAATCAGTGTAAAAATAATAATATGCAATGTCAAATGAAATAATTTGATCATTTATTTACATAAACAAAGATTTAAAGGACAGTTTGCTTCTTATAATTGGATTCATAACAATTTAGTAAGATTTCAGAGAGTCAAAAGGACCATTGACTGTCCAAAAGAGATATATATGTATATATACAAGTCATGGCAGGTGATCCGGCAAAGGTAAGAGATGCAAACTTTCTCTGCTAGTGATTTTCCCATAAATTATATTGTTTCCATTTTTCTATAAATAAAACAGAACTCTTAGCTTGGAACATGAACATAGGCTGTCTAAGGGTCCACACACACTGTATATGGTCCTCTCTTTTATTGTCTTTTAGACTTTACAGCTGTAAGCAAAGAAAGAAAAGAGCATAAGAAGATTAAAAAAAATTACATAATGGGGATTTTGGGTATGAATTATGTGAATTCATGTGATTTATTTATGTATGAATCAATAGCAAGGGAGACCAAGTCAAAAGATTAGTTTTTTTTTTTATTTTTAAAAAAAAAAAATTGAAGTTGAGATTTTGAGAGATTGCAATTTTTTTTTTTTTTTTGAGAGATTGCAAATTGAACTCTCAAATTTATTAAGATTTATTTTCTATCGATATTAAATTATAATATTTATTAACATTTGTAATTGATATATGCAAAATATATAATATTTAAAAAAAAAAAGAAAAAAAATTAAAATCACTATGATATAAGCCTTTGCTATGATCATATTATTCTACAATTATTGGTGTAGGGACACTATTGATCATATTATTCTACCATTTGAGAGCAAGCTGTTTCCCTTTGAAAAAACATCTCTCTCTCTCTCTCTCTCCAGTGAATTATGAACGCTAGGCATGCATCTGCTAGCAATATCTATAATACTATATAGTCTACCAAACTTAAAGTAGAGAGGAAAATAAATAAATAAAGGACACCAAAGCCAACTCTTCACCATTTGAAAGATTTTGTCTCCCAAATTCAAAATTCCCCCAGCATTCGCCTTTTTAACCTTTTATAGATTGAGTGACTCTTCCATCAAACTAAAACCAAAACCTTCTTTCTGTCTCTCTCTCTCTTCTTGAATTTTCTTTTGTGGGAAAACTTTCTTGTCTTTTCTTAATTTGCTTAAATAATTGTTATTGCTTCTCATAGGATTTATAGAAAAATAATAAACAATTTTTTTTTAATTACTTTGTCAAATCTATTAATTTATTCTTTTGTCAAATCTATTAATTCTTTATGTCTATCAACATTACAAAATCTATTTGTAAAAAATTTTGGAAGGACTCAAAACTAATGCTTTGCTAATTAAAAGGTTTTAAGTTAAATTTCAGCATTATTTATTTAATGCACACATAATTACAATTAAAGTAATCAAAATATAAAATTGAAAGAGAAATTTTAAGAATAATTGAGTTAATATAATAATCAAGTCGATTTCATTTTCAAGCATGATTATTATATGTAAACATTAATTAATAAATAATAACATTGTCATTTCTTACAAAGATGAAATTTTTGAACTATGTGGTATATGTACAAACATTGCATTTCATATCAAAAGTACACATCTTCAGAAATTTAAGACTGCAAACCATAATTATCCTACATGAAAATAAGGGGAAAAAAATAAAGAACACTTGGTGAATTATTTTTCCAATGTAAATGGTTGGCATGCACTGAATAAAATTCAATAGATTCCAACAAATAATATACTACACGTGAAAAAAGTAAGAGAAACCCATGAGAGAAAAAAGAGAAAAAAAAAATTTAAAGAAATAAAGCCAAAAAAAAAAAAAAAAGAAGAAAGTATGAGCATGCTCTTTTTAGAATCCACTAAAAATAGGGCATCATGAATCTCTGGCAATTTAAGGAAGTATGACCAAGAATGTGTGAACTTTATATTCTAGTGGGTATCACAACTTTTGTGAAGCTTTAACTTAGATTATGATGTTAATCCAATAGTTAGTCTAATCCCATATTAACAACCCAAAAGGAGAGAATCAGCAAAAGATTAATTAATTAATTAATGTATCCTTATTTATTTAGTGGGAGGTAAAAGCACTAATGGCAATTATTTCTATTGTGGTTTAGTTGTGCTAATTAAAATTATACGAGTAATTAATAAATACATATTACCCAAAGTTCTTGTGTTGCAAATTTAGCAAGCCAGATTTATTAGATCTACATTAGATTAGCAAAAATAAGAGCAATATATATAGCTTTTATAGGAAGCTATTTGTGGACACTCTATATTCAAAATAAATATTAATCTTCATAGCTTGATTAAGTTCATGTCATATCTTGTATGGGAATATGAATCGAGCAATAAGTCAAAAGGATTTGCCAATAGAAGCAAATGTTAGCAAGAAGGGTAACAGCAAGTACTTTGACAAGTTGGGTAGTAGCAGAATACTTGTTCATGATTAAGCTTTAGTTTAAAAAAAAAAAGATTTACAATTTTCAAAGGTCAATATTTTTGATCTGTAATTTTTTTTTTAATATATAAATTGAAACTTGAGCATTGACTCATGAATATGTCTAACTAATAGTAACAGTAATATAGTTGATAACTTGATTATTACTCTTTATAAATATTATTATTTTTTAAGAGACATATATATATATATATATATATATATATATATATATATATATATATATATATATATATATATATATGGCAAAATTTTAAGTCTTGGATTGGATGGTTTTGTTTAGTAAATTAAATAGATCAGGTTAAGTGATCAAATGGATATGATAGCATTTTATTGTATTAAAAAATATTTTATTATGTTTATGACTATTTCATAGTATCTTAGCTAGAGAGAAAAACAGGCAAAATGCAATTTTGCAGCCCTAAACTTTTATCATTGAACCACCAAAGTCCAACTGAAGGTGTGTTCCATTGGATTTTTGACCTATTCAAATTGGTGTTTTCAAGTATCATTTTAATTGAATGAATGCAACATTAGCTAACCGTCAAAATATAATATACGCTTATATTCTAATAATATAATAAAATTTTATTAATAATTACAACTATTATTATATAAACTTATAAATAAAAAATAAATATAAAAGTCAAATTATATATAAACACAAATATTTTTGTGAGTAAATATAAAATATAAGTTAAAAAAGGGAAACATATAGGAAAGATAAAAAAGAGATAAAATAAAAAAAATAAAAGTGTAAAAAACTAGTGGAGAGAGAGAGATAACAGATTTAACAGAGAAAAGGAGCATGTTGTCCTGTTTTTATAATGTCAGAGATATGTTCACTCCTCTAAAATTATAAAGTGTCAATATACTGTTTTTGCCGAATTTTAAAGGTATATTTGAACTTTATCTCAAAAATCAATGAACACACTAATAGATACTTGTCATATTTATTGACGGAATATTTTCGTCAATAACATTTGGCGGAAATAAGTAACGTGAGTATTTACCAATGTTTTAATAACCATTTACCGAAGAAATGAATCCCAAAAGTCAAGTGTGAAAAATTAGCACCATTTAATTTGATATCAATGAAATTACTGACAGACACTCATGTGGCAAATTCAAGTCTATTGGTAAATAAATAAACATTATAAATTATATTTTATATATGTATTGATGGATTACCGACGGAATCACTAATGCCATGTGACTATCCATCGGTAAATCTAATTCATATAAACATGCACTTATTCCCTTTCTTCTTCCTTCGCTCTTTTTCTTCCATTGTTTTCTCTACTCTCACCCTTTGCACCATCCACTGTCCATTGCTAGCCATTCCTAGCATTACCTCCATTTGTCGCTCAACATTCTCAAGTATTTGTTTATTTTTTTATTTCAGTTCTATTTTGTTTATTTTTTGTTGGGTAAGTTTTGCTTTCTTTGATTTTATTTTTCAATTTGCTTGTGATAATTGAATATTGAATATTGAGTATTTTGCTATCTTTTAATATATGTAAATTTGGCTGTGTTATTTGTAATGTGGGTAAATTTTTGTGTAGTTTAATAATTTGTTATAATTTGATATTTTGGTATATTTGTTAATTTGTATATATTTTTTATTCTCTATAATTATTTTTATTTTTTTATTTTCTGTATTTTTGTTACTTGAATGTGGGAATTTTTTTTATTTTCCATATTTTTATTAATTTTTTATAATTTTCTTCATGTGATATTTTGTTAGTTTTGAAATTTTATTTGCCTTGTAATTTTCTATATTTTTTAATTGGCTTGTAATTTTTTGATTTTTCTGTAATTTTGTCTTTGATAATTGTTAATTTAATGTAGTTTTTAAATTTTCTGTAAATTTGTTATTGTATTATATTTTTGTTATATTATTGTTGTTGTAATTTTTGTTGTTGTTGTTGTTGTAATTTTGTTAATTTCTATATTAATTTTATGCATTATTGTTATTGAATGTGGGCTTTTTTAAGTTAATTTTTTGTACTTTTATTATTTCTTGTATTTTTGTTAATTTTCTATATTTTTGTTAATTTGATAATCTGTTAGTTTCAATGTATTAATTGGCTTGTAATTTTATTTCAATTTCTTTTGATTTATTTTTTTGCTGTGTTATTTGATTTTCTGCCCTATAAGAGGTAGATATATTAATTTTTGTATGTAATTAGCGAATTATAATTATATATATGTATAATTTCAAATTTTTTTATGTATATTTTGCAAGCATTTTAGTATATGTTGTTGTATCTTTTGAGCATTTGTGCACTTTTTTTTTTATGAATTTTTATAATAGATATATATTTCTATGTATTTTATTGAAAATGGACAATTTGCAAGCAAGTTAGTTAATATCCAAAATTATTAAGAAAAAGAAATTAATATAAGAATAAAAATGAAAATACATAAATAAATTAAGAGTAATATAATAGTATAAAAATATAAATTAAAAAAGAAACTTAAAGCCACGTTTAATATGAAATTTCATCTAAAGAAAAAACTAAGTTAATTAATATCCAAAATTAATAAGAAAACAAAAATAAGAAAAGAATGTAAATGAAAGTAAAAATGAATTAAAAGTAATAATGCAATAAAAATTAGAAGTAAAAAAAAAAAGAACCCTAAAAATCAAGTATGCTATAAAATTGTCGATAAAGGAAAAACAAAGTTAAATAATGTTCAAAATAATACAGAAAAAATTAAAATAAGAAATGAAACAAAAATAAATTAAGAGTTATAATAGAATAAAATTATAAAAGAACCTTAAAAGGCAAACATGTCACAAAATTGCTTATAATGAAAAAATAAGTTATAATATAACCGAAATTATAACAAAAATAATAATAATAAAGAAAGTGAAAATAAATTAATAGTAATAATAGTATAAAAAAGAAATAAAAATAAACTTAAAAACAAGTTAGTTAATATCTAAGATTATAAAAAATAAAAACAATATAAAAAATGAAAGTAAAAATAAAATAATTAAGATTAAAAATAAAAGAAAAGATAATTTTAAGAGAAACAGTAAAACTAATAGTAAAATTATTATTAAAAATTAACCTTTATGAGCAACCATTTCATAAAAAAATTAAAATTTAAAATTTTGTTTGATAATCTTATCTCTAATTTCAAATGTCAAGACATGTATATAGAAATGAGGGTGATGGTTGAGATGTTAGTCGTGTTTGCGGTTGCGATTGGATATATTCAGACCAATCATGTTTGCGGTCACAATTGGATATATTCAAACCAGACACCTATAGACAAGTGATCTCTAGCCCTGTCGATATTGTCTTCTTTGCCCTCCCTTTATCCCTCCATTTTTACTCCCTCTACTTCTGCACCTCCCCCTACTTTCGAATATTTCTTTACTTTTGCACCTATATCTACTTCTATACCTCCCACTACTCCTGCATCTCTGTCCATTTCTGCCTCTTTATATATTTTATTAGCTCCTTCTACTTTTGCATCATCTACTTTTGCACCTTTTACAGTTGCTCCTTCTACACCTATTACTTCTGCATCCACTTCTTCTACACCTAATGCTAATGTTGAGCCATATACAGTCCTCCATTATGAGTTTAGACCTAAGATCACTCTGGTCTATAGGAGGTATGTAACATCTAAGTTATTTAATTTTTATTTATATAACTAAGACCAACCATATGGTTAGTCCTAATTATTATTTTTTTTACATTATTTGTGATATTATTATTATTATTATTGTTATTATTATTTTTTTTTAGTTTGTATCCATCTAGTTAATGTTCTCGCGCATGTCTGAAGATATTTAAGCAAAAGATTGATAAGGTCAGATACACTTAGAAGAAGGTACCAGAGAGGGTAAAGATATTATATTAGGAGGAGTTCAATGTAGAAAATAATTTCAATTCTCATCTAATAATAAGTTATAAATTAATTGTAGCATAATTACTTAAATGCTAATTTTATTGCGTATAAATTGTTAAAGAAACAATTTCAGTGGGATCAGGGGACTAGCGCCTTAGTTGAGATAGCCTTCTATAAGAAGGTTGCACTGCGAAACAAAAGACATGTTTCATGATGTGAAGCATAAGGGGAAGGAGACGTGGCTGCCAAATGTGGCGAGGGAGAATTGGCATAGACATAGGAGTACTCTCCATTTTCATGCGTTGTCTAATCAGGCCAGCATGAATAGGATGACAAAAAATGTGGTCTGGGATCTAGTCCGTTGAGTCATACTGACAGGTCTATACCATATGAGGAGCACACCAGATGATTGGTAAGTAATTTTGTAAAAGTTAATTCAATTTTGGAATTACTTGCATGTTAGTATATTTGATTAATTCTTAATAACAAGCTCGTGAGTTGGGACTTGAGGTTTAACCTGTCAATGTTTTCATGTGTACACACACAAAGAAGCATGACATGCAGACATTTATTGATACCAGATTTGGAGGGTTAATGTAAGTATTAAAACTTCATCGAAATTAAAATTTTTTTAAAATGCTATATTAAATGCTATAATTTTATATTTTGGTATATTTCTTATCTGTTACATATTTTTTATTGGTTTATAGTTTTATAGTAAATGTTATAGTGTTATGATAATCACTAATATTTTATAAAAAATAGGAGAATATCCATAACCTCCGTGAGCAATTGTCACATCAGCCCCAGGATCTAATGAGTCTCATTAGGTAGACGGGAAAGAGATATGAGGGGAAAGAATTTATGACATTGGTTCTCAGGGTCATATTTTTATGAACATTGGAGTGCTAGCTCTTCTCTTGCCCACCCCCTCTAGCAACTTCAACCAAGGAGATTTAGCAGAAGGTGGATAGGTGAGTAAATGAGAGGATTAGTGGCTATTATGCTCATGTACATGCTATTAATGCTCAGATGTGGACTATGCAACAATACTTGTAGGCAGTGTCACAGCAGATTGGGATAGCTCTTCCAGCTTATTTACAGACTCCTATATCCCCAGTTCCTACTCAGTCAGTATCTCTTACAAGCGATGCTACTGTTGCTGCTACTTCTCATGTTGATCATATTGATGATTATTTGTTGGATCAAGAGGGTAATGATTATGACATAGTAGATCTTACTTAAATTTATATTTTATATTAGTTATACTACTTTTTGACATTTAGTTTTTTATATGTTACGTATTATGAGACCTCGCCCAAGTACCCACTAGAGGGAACTGGGATACTTATTTGGGTTTAGATTCATGATGGAACTCTCAAGTTCAGATTTTGTTGATTTTAAAAATGATTTTAGGAATCGCCACCCTAATTTATTTTTAAATGGAAAAATTAAAGAAAAACCCAATTTGACTCCAATTTATTAATTTTTTACTTTAATTTGCCCATGAATAAAATCACTAGTCTCAAACTAGGTTGAGCTTAGAGACTAGATTTTTAGTTTTAAATAATCAAAATTTGGCTCATAAGTTTAATTTGACTTTGAAAAATTGATTTCATGAATGATAAATATTATAAGATGATAATTGTAAATAAGATGCATGAATATGACATTAGTGCAAGAAAAAAATTAAAATAAAATATCCACAAATTAAAAAAGGAAAAAGAGATTGATAGAGATTTGGATTTGAGATTTAGATTTAAATTCCAAATGTACCTACATACCCCATTAAATGGAGATCAAAACTCACATAGTTTGTTCCACGATTAAGTGGAGGGTTTTAGGAGTTGATTGGATTAATTTTAGTTTGGGTGTTTTGAGAGTGAGGAAAAAAGACTGATATTTTTGCTTTTGACAGGCGGAGAGTTTTACTATACCGAAGTTCCGTTTTATCGAAACCGGGTGATTGGATTGATTTGAGGGATTAATTAATTAGTTAAAATGATTAATTAACTAATTAATGTGATGAAATGAATGGATGGATAGATGGATTAATTAATTAAAAAGATTAATTAATTAATTTAGATGAGAGGTGGATTAAAAAAGGGATTAATTTGATTTTAGAGAAAAAAGTGATTAATTAATTAATTAAAAAGATTAATTAATTAATTAATTGAGTAATTAATTTTGATTTAAAAAAGAATTTTTAATTAATTAAAAAGATTAATTAACTTGGTTAGGGTGAGAAAATTAATTAATTAGAAAGATTAATTAATTAATTAATTAAAGAGTGGTTGGAGGGAGAATAAGACAGGAATTAGTAGATAACCATTAATACTAATTCAAAAGGTGTGTAGAAATGAGAAGTGGAGAAAGATATTTATAGGAAAAGTGGGTGAGGTAGTTTAGGTAATAAAAATGTGAAAAGACCATGAGGGGTAGGGTTAGAAATGATTGAAAATTATATTAAAAAGGGTAAAAGAGTCATTTTCTACGCAAGTAAGGCCACGGAGGGTCAAAAGGTTACAGAACCTAGTACAGTGCCACATTAGGTTATTGCAGCATGCCACACATGGGGCATGCGGCACCGCACAGCTTTGATGCAGTGCCGTACGCTTGCCGTGTGGCATGTCACATGGCACTGGCACGTTTTTCAAGGATTTTTTTTTTTTTTAGAGATTAGTTGTTGGTATGGAGTTTGGAAAATTTGAATGTCTGGTGGTAGTGTATTTGAAGGCTAAAAAATTTTTTTTTCGGAGCACCACTATAACAGCTCCACGTAGCGCGTTAAACTCAACAAGTGCTAAGACTGCATTTAGATTATGAGGGTGCAAAATTAAGGGTTCACACGTATATATTTACATTTAGATTTTTAAAATAATGACGGATTATCGACATATATATTATTTTTATTTATTGATAAATTTACCGACAGAAACAAGTAATACTGACAGTATTATAGACCGATTATCGATAGATTTATTTTTATTGAATATTTTTAAATAATATAATGATGGATTACTAACATATTTATAGTCTATTTATTGACGAAATATTTCCATTGGTAAATAAATGACAGAAAGCAAAATAGTTTACTGATCTTTTTTCCATCTATAATTTACCGACAGGTGAAATTTTCAATTGGTAAATATTTTTCAACCAAGTATTCTCTGACATTTTTTTTGTCTGTAATTAGTCGGTAATTATATATGCCAACAGAATGGCAATTAGCGTTTTTCTTGTATACTCAACTATTTGAAAATTCCAAAAATATAATTATAAATATCACATGCTATTCATCACTAAAAAAATAAATTTAATCTTAATAATAAGCTCATTTGATAAGTAAATTTACACTTTCATTCATTAATGGCCAAGTTACACTCGTTATCAATGAACTTATCACCTAATTCACTGTTATCTCTAAATTTCAATTTATTGTACAAAAGTTTTTTGATTTTAATTTAATTGCAATAGTTGTCTTTCTTACTATTTTCTAGCCTCAAACTTGTCGAAATTTATACATGGCATCGAACTCAGCCACCATACGAGATGCCACGTGTGCTTTCTTCTACCTAAAACTCTATTTCCTATACCTTCTTTCTTTCTCTTTTAGAAATCTCTCGCCATTGTCCAGCAAAAGAGCACACACTAAGGTCAACTATCACGCACCCATCCTAATAGCCTAGACTGGATTCCCATTGAAAAAGGCTTGACCAAACAACCCACCTCCATTAACAAATGACTAATGAGCTTGAACTCTTAGATTTGCCTTTGCCTTTATCCTCCTTTATAAATAAATAACACAATCAAACACACAACACAATAAACTCTCTCTTTCTTTTCTACAAATAAAAATAAAAAAAATTCTCTCATATTTATCTTCTTCTTTCTTCCTCTATGGATCCGTTGATTGTTCAATTTCTATATATATGGCTAGTTAGAGAAATGACTATGGCAAAAGATCAATAACCAATCTTATTGCGCAGAGGAAAGTGGAGGAATCTTAACTATTATAGTGACCACTCGCAAACAATTGGGAGTGACGACATTGTGTACCGCTACTTATGCCCATTGAGAAAGATTGGGTATGATCTTGTTCTTGATTCCAAGTCTTAAAAACAACCATCAACCAAAAAACTTGTGTCCATCTCCCATCCAAATTCAAATCCACCTTCAATTTTTAAGATCTTATTTTCAAACACAACAATAAGAACTTACCCTTCAGTACAAAGTTGAACAAAGAAGGGGATAATCTACTAATTAATGAAGGAATTGGTTCAACAAGCAACATATCAGAATACTTGATAGAAACTCTATCTAGCTGACACGTCAAAGACTTCCTTGATATCCTTTCTACTCCTTTTGGTTTTTGTAAGGTTTTCATTAATTCTTTCCTTCATGTAATCATCTTTTCTATCAAATTAAACACAAACTCTCCCTGTTAATATTATGACTTTTTCTTTGATATGAGAATTTTCATCATTTGTAGCCTAATAATGGAACACTGCCATTTACGAGCAATGATTTTGGGAGCAATATTAACCTTTTTCTCATATGAAACTATGGAAATTTGAGTCCCTCAAGCATTTTGAATTAGGATCAATTTATCATGAATAAGATTTGAGTCTGAGTCATTTGTGAGTTTCATTTATAGGTCAAAGACTGTTTGAGAGGTTTGAGAATTGGATTTTAAAATTGGGTTTCAGAGAGAGAGAGAGAGAGAGAGAGAGGGGAGAGAAGAGGGCGATGGGTTCAGTGGTGGTGGTGGTGGTGAAGGGTGGTGAGATGGAAGAAGATAGGAGAGAGAAGAAATAGGGTGGTGGTGGAGGGGTTTCTAGAGAGAAAGAAAGAAGGCATGGGAAATGATTTCAAGTACAAAAAAGCATACATGGCATCTCATTTTGCATGAAATATGTTGAATAGGATGTCACTGTAAATTCTAGCAAGTTTAACAGTAAAAAACGATAGAAAAAGTAATTACTACAATCAAATCAAAAATCAAAAGATTTTTTTTTACAATAAATTGAAATCTAAAGACAATGGTGAATTAGGAGATAAGTTTAGGAGTAACAAATGTAATTTAACCATTTATTAATCATAATAGGAAATTATAGTTTTCACTATTTCACTAAAAAAAAATAACGGAATTTATAGTTTCCATGGTACCATAAATTGGTAAGTATCCACGGCAAATCCGTACATAGTCCGTTAGAAGTGATGAAAGATAATTGATTAATCACTTTTTTAAGCTATCAACAGATTCAACACCACCATATGCCTAAGAACAATAGACAATAGAGTGGTGTTTTTTAGGTTGAAATTAGGTTGCTGAGAGAAAGGAAAGGAGAATTAATTAATTATTCCATCATATCAGTTGTTTTAAAAAGAATTGCTTTTTTTTTTTTTTTCAAATTAATAATCCACTTTGCTTTTATATCAAAATTAAAAAAAATTAGTTAATATAAAATTATTAATAATTTTCTTGGCAAATAAAAAATTATTGATAATTTTAGAAAATCAACGACATTAATTTAATTATTGTATATAATTATTTTCTCTAAAAAATTATTTAATTATATATAATTATAAAAATTTAATACTTTTATTACTTTATGTATAATTAATTTTAATTGAAAAAAAAAAAAAAAAGGGTAGTCTATGCAACAAAAGGGAAGGTTGGCTCTTCTTGCGAGGTCAAAACCTCCCCATTCGAAAAGTCTATCTTATAACCAAACCCCATAGGCCCACTGGCCGACAAGCTGTTCCTCTCACATGCAAACAAACCAAAATATAATCTTCTTTCTCACCATCTTATAAATTCATAACCAATTAATTAATCCAAAATTTCCACATTCCAGAATCCACACACATCAATCTCTGTCATTCTGCCACAATAACATTTTTATTTTTTTTTTATTTTTTACTTAATTACGACATTTATCAATTCTAATTGCTTTTTTGAATTTTGATACATGAAGGAGTAAGAAAAAATGATTTAAAATTAAAATTTATAATTACTGATGTTTGACTCATTTGTTTTTAGTGATCCACACTCAACATTTTAACTGTTAATGGTCACTCGTGATCAATTTTTTTGTAATTTTTTTAAATATTTGACTAGAATATTTATATTAGGAATGCTATGTTTGTCATTTTGATGTGATTTTAATAAGATATTTAACTTAATTTATAGATTACATATTGAAAATTTATTAGTTTAATATAATCCACGAAAATAAAAAAAAATCAACTCAATTTAATCTATAAATGCGGATCAAATTAGATCGAATTGTGCAAATTTATTTTATAAATTATTTACTTTTTAATTAATAAATATTTCTATCAATATTAAAAAAATTAAAAACATAATAATAAATTCAACAATTTATTTTTAAATTCTAAATAAAGTAATTTATATAGCAAATATATTAAATGAAAAAATCAATGTGTAGAAACCACATTACAAGCCTCAAAAAAAAAAAGAAAAAATCAAAACTACTAAAACAAATGCGGAATGAAAATAAAAAAATCAACAATTACATCAATCTATAGCATTAGGCAGTTGAAATCAGCAGATTAATAAAGTATTCCAGTAAAAAAGGGCAATAGAAATATTATGTATGCATGTTGTTGCTCAATTTGCATATTAAAAAATAAAAAATTCAATCCAACCTACCAAATATGGTATGAAGAAAATACAAACTGATCTAATCTACTACAATTACTAAATCATGGTTTGATTGCATATTGATTTGGATTGGATAGATTGAGCGGTTTATGAACACTCCTAATTTATATGATATGATGAACTCTAACACATAATTAACAAATGAGTTGTGCACATCAAAATATATCTTAATAGTATGTGACTTGATCAATAGAATCAAGTTTGAATTTCCTTCTCAATGTTAAAAAAAAACTAGTAAATGAGTTTGCATACTATTTAATTAAAATCAAAATTTTAAAGTCTTAAAAATAAAAAAAATTATTTTTATTTGTGAATTCTCTAATACTATCCTAAATTATTTATATTTAAACAAATCAAATAAATAAAATTAAAGTACAAAGTTGATCTACAATGCTACTTTATTATCAAATACTTAAAAAAGATAAATCACTATTTTATCTACGAAATTTAATATAATTTATTAATTTGTCCTATTTTTTGAGAGACTAACCAATTAATCCATCTATTTTTATTTACATTTTCTATTAAAATAATAAAAATAACATAAATTTTATTTTCAAAATATCCTTATCGTTAACCTCAAAAATTTATCTCCCAAAATTTCTCTCTTTTCATACTACCACCACCACCACCATCATCGTCATCGTCATCATGATGGCAAAAATCCCAAACAAAGGATTTTGTAGAGTGCTATGGGATAAACAAAATTGAATTTGACCAATTCAAAAGAAAATTGAATTTAGACTATAAAACTGACATTTGGCTTTAAAAATACTAAGGCAGAGATGATAAGAATTCAACAAATCTCATGAATCTATTTTATGTTACTTTTTAACTCCATTTTTGTCGAAGCTTAAATCACAGAAAAGTATCAGTAACTCATGTCGCCCATAAGATTGCTGAGGAACTTCTTGGATTTGATTTTCAATTTTTTTTTTTAATTTTTTTCAGGTTGACTTTGTTAATGAGATTTGGTTTTGTAAAATCAAATTCATTCCATTCCGCCAATCTTTGTTTTTCCATTTTTAAAATTTTCTTTAATTTTCATTTACTTTGTTATATATGACTTGAATTAAATTAAATTAAATTAAATTGGTAATTTGCAATTTTTTTTTAAATTAGCATAGTTAAAACTTTAATTGGAATGTAAAATTTAAGTGTAAATGAGAGATTTTAGATTTTTTAATAGGAGTTTAACAGTAAAAATGAACCACTGAGTAAATAAATTGACAAAACCAAAACTAATTGACTAATTAGTTATTTTTTCAAGAGATAAATTAGTTAATTAAATCAAATTCTAGGGATGAAATAGTAATGTACTAAAAAAAAATACACACATCACCAAACACAAATTTTACTTCCCAATTCCATTAAAAAGAAATTAACTTTCTATATCAAAATAATAATAATAATAATAACTGGCTGAAAAATCTGATCTTAAGCAAACAAAAATGAACAAAAGAGTAGAATATAATTTCCAAATGAACAAAAATGCTTGGAATTTATTACGTGAATTATAATGATATTAATATGTCCATATAAAGTATTTCTCTCAAAAGAGACTTATACATGAAAAGGAACAGAGCCAAAAGACATAAATAAGAGGGAGCTGATAATAATGACGTGACATGAGACCCTCTCAATATCCTTTCCTCTTCTTCCAAAAATGCCACCATTAAACCATCTCCATGGCAAAGATTTCTCAGGTGGCCAAATCTTTGGTTGTAATTGTAGACTATAGTAAGAAGGAGAAGAAGAAAGGCAAATTTAATTTAAATTAAAAAGACAAACATAGTAAAATATAGACTTTTGTCTATAGAAAATATATATATATATATATATATATTAATTAATGGGGGCTACCAAGGATGTCTACATATACCCATTGGTCTTGGGCTCTGTTCTTCTTAAAAAGTGGTGCTTCTGATTTTGAAGAGACTACTGAAGACCCGAAAGCCCATGAGTCATTTGAGCTGTCACAGCTAAAAACACTTGCTTCAATCACACCGCTTGGACTGCTGGGCATTGGTTCATAGTACTTGCGCTTGTGGCTGTAATTCTTGCCATTGCTATTGTTCTTGGCCATTGATATACTCGCAATCAGTTGATAACAATCATTTACCCTTTCCTGTTACCCAAAGAAAAAAAAAACCAACAATAATGAATGAATGAATATCTGTTGTTGATAAACCATTTAATGCCTTACAATAATTAGTGCATTATGTGTGATTCTTGGTGGTTCCTCTCCTAAAGAATCAACAATTATAACCAATGTTTCTTGAATTAATGGTATTATATTAAATCTTTAAAAAAATATTTTTCCCTCCATCTCAAAATATATAATATTATTTAAGATTTTGACATATGAAATAATAAAAATTATTAAATTATTATAATTTTAAAAGATTAAAATATTTTTTTTATTTTAAGATAAAAAATAAAAATAATTAATATAAATATTAAATAGAAAAATAAGTGAAAGATAAAATTTAAAAAAAAAAAAAAAAGATAAATTAAAACAAGAAAATTTTTCTAAAGCCGGAAATACTTTAAAATAGAAAGAGTATAAAATTAATGAAAATTAATGATCTCTAATAAGTAGAAGAAAAATCAATATATGTACATGTACTAACCTTGCTTATTTTAAGCACACCCAGAAGCTGGTTTTGGTAGTCCATAGAGTTTAAAGGCTCAACTTGGTCGATAATGTGCATCATTGTAGCAGTAGCCAATACAGAAGGTAGATAACTGATGGATCTTGAATCTATTCAAACAATAAAAAAGAAATCGAAGAAATTAAAAGTAAACCCAATGATGAGAAATTATATGGGTATTTTCTTTTAGACTTGTTCTTATCGAAAAATTTAAATTATGGTCAAAAAGCGTGATTTTTTACCTGAGACAATAGTGAGTAGGAGATGTTCACATCTTCTAAAGAACTCCCAATGAAGATTAGTCTTTAATCCAAGTCTTCTGATGATGTGATCAAGAAATGAAAGTGGAGTGACTGGGTGCATCTTCCATTTAAGTGTAGAAAGCACTAAGATCTCCATTCTTTGGATGGTTTTTGCTTCAAAAAAATACTTTGTGTACTCCACCTAAAACAGAACCAAAAATCCATATCACAATCAGAATCAAGAAACAATAAAATGGCAAACAAGTTTTGACTTAGTAATAATCGAGTCGTCTTTAAACTGTCAAATTATGAGTTCGAATTCAAGTTATAAGCATAATAATTAGGCAAGAAAAATGATAAAATGGCAGTATATGCATACTTGGAGGTCCAAGAGAAGAGGAACTTGGGTCTCTTCAACTTTTGCAGCCAAAGAGAGACAAGTAACAGCTACAAGTTGGATCATCCATGGCTTGTCTTTTTGATAATAAGGGCTAGAAAGGAACCTATCAAGATAATTAACAGCCAAGATTGCTGTGAGAATTGAAAACCCATAATGGGCATTGACTTTAAGCATCCACTCCACAGCTTCTTGACGAGCAAAACAAAGACAAGACTCTGTTTCTAGTTCCGCATTGACTTGTGCCTGTTGCTCTTTTTCTTTGGAAAAGAGGGAGAGAAGCTCTCCATCTTCCCAAAACAAATCTTGTTCGAGCAAAGAAACTGGAAAAATAGAAGGGTTTTTTGTGGTTCCATTCTTGATTTTAGTGGTGTTATAGCCATATATTAAAGTAGCCTGTTTCTGAAACAAGTCTTGTTCTTGCTCTTCTTCTTCTTCTTCTTCTTCCCATTTCTCTTCTTCACAGTAAAGAGTAGCGTCTAGCAAGGAAGAAGAGGTTTCTTCGGGGAGAGTGAGAGTGGTGTTGTGATCCATCTTCTCCTGAGAAGAAGAGGTTGAGGTCCACTACTCATTATACAAAAGAAAAGCTCATTGTTCGTTGTCTCTCTTTCTTTCTCTCTGGGTGCCCCTTATAGGGTCTCTTTCTTTCTTCTTTTGTGGGAGATGGTGAAGATAGGGAGTGGTGGCTAGGAGAGAAGAGAGCTCAAAGCAGAGAAAGGAAAAGGAGAGGATTGATTTTTAACAGAGTGGGTTTCACGCTTGTCTCTTTTTGTTCGTTTATGTTTATTATATAAAAATAAGAAAATAGCTATTAACATTTTGATTCAACAGTAATGCAATAGGAGAAATTATAAGATACATTAGCTATATTAGATAAATAGTGTATCTTTATTCACATTCAAATAGATTTATGTTACATAAATATAATTACTTAATGTAAGAAAAATTTTTGCCTACATTAAATATATAAATTTATCTTATACACTAAATTAACTAATGAGTGACGAAAAATTTTACTAAATATGACTTTTTTAAATATATTTTACCTAATGAAAAGATACAATATCTTTTTTTACACTATGTATTTTTTATTTCATTTAATTGATGTATGCATCTAGTATAAGTAAAAATTATACTTTAATGCAAATATAGGGTGCATAGAGTGAAGTGAATAATTCTTGGTAGAATCGTATTAATTGTTAAAAGACCTTTGAATTTGATTCTTAATTAAAATCTATTTATTAAAAGAAAAAATTATGAAAAATAAATTTTATATAACTGTATAATAAAATGCAGTCCAATTGTATCTCTTTAAAAATAATATTCAATATCATTCAGTCTAATAATTAAATTCGGATGCATGAATGTTTTTTCCATGCTTGCTTCGTCGTGTTAAAGTCAAAAATTTAAATTTCAATAGTTTATATTTTATCTTTAAAAATTATTGTATACAGTAAACAAGAGTCAATAGTTTAGTGTTTTTGTGATTGACAATTTAATTCATGATTTGAAAGTTAATATGATAAATTTTGACTTTTATGTTCTTATATTGTTTTCCGTATTATTAAATTGAATGTTCTTAAAAATAATTAAATTCTTATTTTAAAAATTTTAATATAATTTTTTGTCTTTTAAAATTTATTATCGGAAATCATGTAGCTCTAATTAAACTGAATTTAAATATAATAAAATTACAAGGAGGGCAAAGCTATTTTCAATGTAATTTTAATATTATTAAATCAGAAGTTTTTATATTATTAACTATATACTCAATTTATTTTCAAACTGATTGAATTTTTAATGAATTAAGAAAATAAAAAAAAATAAAATAGTAAAAAATGTAAAATATATAAATAATGTTGGGTTTTGGAAATCCTTTGTGCTTTCGGTGTGTTTGGTTGGCGGGCAGAAAATGCAGCGGGACGCACACCAAGCCGGGGCCCATGAAAACAACCTCTTATACAAGCCAACATAAAGTCTCTGGTGCTCTATAAATTCAAATGACACTGGACTTGTAAATGTTGAGTTTTATTATAAAAATGTTAAAAAATTTAATCCGTTCCATCCATAATTTTTCTCATTAATTAAAATTTGAAATTTATTTAGCAAAAAAATAAATTAAAATTTGAAATTTGACCAGTAATTTTTAGTATTTTTTGTAACTGGGAATTTATTAATATTTATTATTCATTTTCTCATTCGATCAAAGAATCAATTGCAAAAAAAAAAAAAATAAACACAATAAAATAAAGAGCAAAGAGAGGTGCTTTTGTCTTATGCCTTTGATTTTAATCAACGCTTTGACCTTATTACCATCCGCTGTTTCCGCATATATGTACATTATAGGAATTGGAACAATGAAAATCTTAAATTTTTATTTTCTTAATTAATTTAAAAATTGAATTTTTTATAATAAATTTTAATTTTTTTAGTGTTGTTTTAATAATTACTCCATTTGTGCTAAAAAAGTTGTCCTTTTTTTTCACACAGTTTAAAAAAAATTATTAATTGTTTGCTAACTCATAAATTTTATTATATTTTTCTACTTATATTTTTATATATACTCATTTTTTACTACATTTATTATTAATTTTGAGAATATACACATTTCTATTAATAAGGATAAAATGGACAAATACCTATAACTATTTTTAGAGTAGACAAGTATTTTTGGACATTCTAAAAATGAATAATGGACAACCTTTTTGAGATGAAGAGAGTAATATATATCAAATTTCAACGACCCTTGTGGCAGAGATGGAGAAGCTGTTTGCTGGTTCTATAAGGGTCATTTTGACCTGCTTTTAGTTTCAATCATAATTTTCAAGTTCGACTCCACCTTTGAACTAGTGATAAGAAAGAAACATGAATCAGAAGTTGAATCAGGATTTAATTAAAATTTTAAATAATATTATAGATTTATTATTTATATACTAAAATGTAAGAATAACGAACGTTATATATTCTAAATGAACATTACAATAAATTAAATGCTCATTGCACATTACTGTCAAGTGTTTGCTCATTGCTGATATAGAAGGGTAACGCTCATTACACATTGTGAATGCCATTACGAAAAAAACGGATATTATAAATAATCTGATATGATATGTGGTTCAATTTCCAATTGAACCAATAAAATCAATCAGAATTTGATGACATCAGTTTTAGTTGCTGTTTGTTTTTATTTTTCTGGGTTTTAGCCCTCCTATTATATATATATATATATATGACTTATAATATTGTACTTTATCCTTATATAATATGTGTGGGATAATTGTAAAAAATCTTTGAACTTATATTGTAACTTTTTTTTTTTTTTGCCAAAGAAAAGATTGGTTTTTAATATTAATAGGACTTAAGGCCCAGAGAACTACAACAGCATAGATATACCTAAATGGAAGGCCTAAGTCTAGAAATTATAAATGGACATAATGTCCAAATAAATACCCATTAATGGATTTTTAACAGTAGACTTAAAGCCCAAAAGTAAAAATGGCCCAGAGGCCAAGAAATTTACAGTGATGCCTTAGAACAACACTATCCTTACCAAACCCTTCTGCCCAAATAGTTAAACCACATGCCGCCTACCTGATTGGGCAAGCTACCGTTAACCATGAAGAATAGAAGACCAAATTAGAATAACGGAGTTGTGAAGGAGTGTAATACCTTGAATTTTCAAGTTTATCATTTGAAGTAAATTATTTACTTTTGTTAATGAATTATTATTAATATTAATTATATTTTACTATCTTTTAAGATATTTTTCTGTGATTTTTATCCCATGATACAAATTGATTTATATAGCAGATTACTGAAATAAATTTCCCAAAATTATTAGATAATTTGTATTTCTTGGTATTCATTTAATTAATTAACTAAATTAATTTAATTTAATATATGGATGATTATAAGTTAAAGAATTATGTCACTATGGTTGAATAGAAAAATAAATAATAAAGCATTTAAATAAAATTTTAATTATATATCACATTATCATCATCATCATTATCATCATTATTGTTTAAAAAAAATAAAATAACAATTGACTTAGCAAGTGATTGGTCAAAAGGGAGGAGACCAACCAGCTGACTCAGCACCACCAAAATGGGAGAGAGAAAGAGAGAAGCAGAGGCTGCCACCGCTGATCACCACTGTCTGGCATCCTCTGGTGAGCATGCGCCCCACCAGCGTGAAGCGCAGTCATCGGCAAGCTTGAGGATACCAGTGGTGATGCAAACAGCTACCAGAGCAGCTTGGATGCGCCTCCCAAATGTCCACCGATGAGAAAGCTTCCTCAACAATTTTTAGCCAATTCCAATGTCCTTTTCTAGCAAGGTAGGTACCTTGATCTTCTCTCTTCAAGGGCTTACCATTGATACCCATATAGCCTTTTAACGTTCATCGGAATTGCAAATCGAAAAACACAAAGACCATCTAATGCGATTTCCAATGAGTCTACCATGCTTGTGAGGAAATGAAGATAATTTTGATTTCCTCACTTCAAAATGAACTTTTTGGTGTGATTTCTATCACCAAACTTCATTGGCAACGGCGGTCCAACGACCAAAAAAATTTAATGGTTTCAGAATTTATTTTTAATGCCCATGGTGAAATTGAATTTATCAAATTCAAATTTTAAAATTAAAATATTGTTTATGGGGACATTGTTATTAATTAATGAGGATTAAGAGGTTTATTAATTAATTATTTATGTAATTGTTGATAAGTTTATAATTATTGAATGGTTATTATATCTACAAATGTGATTACTAAATTATCTTAACTAGCTAATAGTGTATTCTTAATAATAAATTGACAAACCACGATTTTAATGAAAGTTTATGAATTTAATTTATAATTTAGTTAAAGAAATCACAATTGAAGGTATTTGATAATTCTATTAAAATTATTATATTTATATTATGGAAATCAAGTTAATGAGTAGAATTGGTATAAATTATGTATGTGAACTTAAATTGTGAATATTGATAGAAGATGGGATAAAATTTAGTGTTGGAGGTCCGAGTTGGGCCATGTAGTTAAGATTGAATGATGTGTATTCTGACTATTAATTGAAGTGTTTATCATTTTCTTTCAAGGGGTAAAGTCCTAATTATGGGGGAGGTTTTGCTAAAAATTCGATAGAATATTTAGAATAATTAAGTCTAATTTAGAACAATAAAGTGGGTTGCTCCTATTCTAATGTACATTTTGTATTGTTCAGTGTCAGTATTCAAGTGTCCCCTAGCTATCAAATATCGTGTTTCAGGGAAAGCCAGATGGTCCTGTCAAATCTGTGAGCTGATATAATTTAGTAGCCTTACATTTAATCATTTCATTCACGCATTACCTGAATGTATATTATATAGTATATTTATATTATTAGAGTTAAATCATGAGCATAATGTGTGTTCAGCCATGTTATATGTTGTGTATGCAATTTGACATGTGCTGTGGCTACGATGGAGAATGGAATGATATGGATGCAACCCATGACTATGATATGATATGTAATGATATGATGATGATGATGATATGATAGGGATAGCCTAGCTTGAGTTAGTCTCATCATGGCCTCATATTGGATTATTAAGTGAGCCAAGGTTAGGAGTTGACTCCCCATTACATTATAGATGAAGGTTGGATTCCATGGACTGTAATCCATCTTGTGTGCTTATATGCTATGTATGAGTTATTTGTTGTGTTATGGCATTCCACATGAATAGCATGACATTGGTCATTGTTTTATATCCCCTCATTGAGTCACCCCTGTTCAACGTCATCTTTCCAGGCTTAGTTAATAGAGAAGTTAAAAGAAGATAAGCTTACCTCGTGAATTTTTACTTTAAACTCCACATTGTCATTTAGTTAAATAAAATCTGTACAAAATTGATTAACAGAAAGATAGTTAAGTCTTTAAATTGTGGTTGATATTGTCAATTTATGTTTAATGTTTAATTAAGCTTACAATAAGTTTCAAAAGCTTTATGCTTTCTGTCACGACCCATCTTTGAGCCGCGACTGTCCTAGGGCATAGGGAGACATAAGGTCACCTAAACCCGTAGAACAACCTATAACTCATAAACTATTACCATTACGTTACCCTTAACCCAAGATCGTAGCCATAATTCCCATGTAATAGTCATTCAACATCTAAATTCATTTTCATATTTATCGCTTTTGAACTCCATTTTCTAGTATTCTAATTGCAACTCAAATGAATATTAATTAAGTATCTGAACTGTATTGAGATAATACCCAGTCACACATACTAATAATATCCTAAGTTATATCATTATTACAGACTTTTAACAAAACATGGAGCTCTAGAGTGAAACCTCCAAAATTATAACAAAATATGTACATGATGATACCTAAAATCAGCAACGCAATTTCCAAGCGGAGATGTAGAACTTGGAATTTACCTTGCCAAACCGTCAACTGATCCTGAAAATAAATAACAACTACGGGGTGAGACAAAGCTCAGTGAGTACATAATAAAACTGTATAAAATAAGCAAGTGATAGGTGGTTTAGTGATAATTTCTTATAGCAATGAAGTGAAACGGATCAAGAATCATTCTTATGGAATAGTTTTCCATATACAGTAATTATTGCATTTTTAGCAGAATATTTCCTTTATGGAAACGGTGTGTTTCCCACATTATCATTATCATTTGAGTGGCAGCTTACGCCTTGCTCACTCCCATATCAGTCACACGTACAACTGATCGGGTCGCACGTACTGGGGGCCATAAACCCTTCCCAGCTAGGGTTCGGATACTCTTTACCCTATCCGCAGGTTTATTACCATTGTGCACAATGTCTGATGTATTGCCCCACATTAGAGGGGTATTCTGCTTACCATAGTATCATTAAAACATTTTTCCTTTTCATCCATGAAATAATTCAATGGATAATATATCAATAAATAATCAAAATTCCCATCATTGATCATATTAGGAAATGAAGCAATAACGCTCATGTGGCCAAGTGCCATAAGAGATATTTAATTCAATAATTGGTAAAGCATATCATGCATGCCAAAGAATTGCAATGCATTTTAATAAGGAAAGTGATTCAACATTTAGGCTTATATTTAAAGCACAAGAAATATAATATTATTAGGTACTCACCTCTTGCTCCTTTGCTCCTATACTGATAGTTCTAACGCAGAGTATAACAAGGCTCCTCGGTATCCCGAGTAATGCCTTTACCTTTCGATTCTACAAATACACCCAAATAATCATACATTAATTCCTACTCCTTTAACTTGCTAATCTCATTCTAACTCAACTTAACATTAACTTCCTACTACTAATCACCAAACACATTCCAATACATTAAACAATAACATACATAAACACATTAATTATTTAATCACTTTATTTCAAAATCCCATGTTGTCCAAATCCTTTCATTAAAACAATTAGGTTCCTTTTCCTTCCTAATTCCTTAATTAAATTTTATGTTTATCAAACTAATGCTTAAACAATCAACATTCATTCACCCATTAAAACTAATCTCTTCCAATTCTCATAAACCCTAACTTTACCAAATTGGGATGATTTGGGGAAAACCCAAAATTTCTCAATCAAATCTCAAATTGATCTTTCCAAGATAAAATTAATGTTATGCAAAGCCTACCATAACAATCAAACATCAAACTACACTTCACATTACATACTTTCCTTATATCATGCATTATGCCTTCAAGAATTTCAATTTTTGAATAAAATCTCTAAATTCAAATTTTACATTTTTAAACCACTTTTCAACATCCCAAATAACCTTAGATATTGTTAAAAAAAATTTTGGACACTTCCCCTAAAATTCCTAGTTTGGCCGAACCTTATGTAAATTTCTCTTCATTGATCTTTCATGCTTCCCTTGTTATTATTCACCTATTAAACCCCAAATCCTTAATCCCAATTCTCATATTTCATCACTTAACATGCCAAACTAACTCCTCTTCAAATCATTCCACCAAAATCCAATTATAGAAATCAAAAGAAAAGGAATAATTGCTAACAATTTATCATACTTAGGCTAAGGAAAGAAAGGAATCACTTAAGCAATAAATCTCACCTTGAAATGCTCCAAATTTAGCTCTAAGTTGAAGAACAAGTTGGGAGGTTTTTAGTCCTTGGTGAGGGTGAAATTTTTGGTGTAGGTTACAAATGAAATAGTTTAACACAATTTCATTTTATATACAAATAAAATCAATGGTGGTGATTTAATCACACAAAATTAATGGTCACATTTTTACTTGAAATGGAGGGCTAAGATTGATCAAGATGGATGGTTGAGATGGCCCTTAGGTGTATGGTGACTAAGCATCATAATAATGAACACCATCATCACCAAAGTGAACATAATCATGGTGATGGAAAAGTAGGAGGCTTAGGTGTAAAGTTGACATAAGTCAACAAATATGGCTAACCTAATTCTTTTCTCATCCTAACCCCTAATTAACTTGTTCTAACCATTCTTTAGTCAAACTACACCAACATTTGAGGCTTTAGGGCCGGCCACTCTATGGGCTTGGGCTTTGAGTCCAAAAGCCCATTAACAAGCCCACCCGAAAACGTTTCCCGAACTTAAAATTTTTTTGTAACTTTTTCCTTTCCCTTTCACTTGGTAGTTTAAATCTTACCTTCCCATATCATAATAAGCCTAAACTAAGCCATATTGCCTAAAATTAATTCAATAAAACATACAATAAATATTCCTATCTCATAAATGTACACACTCAAGCACTTAGCACCAACAAGAGTTTCTATCATCCTATCACTATGTCATTGATATTATACCCAAAAAATTTATATTTTATGGTATTATTATAACTTTGATGAGCTATGGAAACCTTGGGTATTACACTTTCCCGTTTCCAAGTGTCAGTCACGTGTCCCTAGGTTTAGGTCATGAAAAAGAGAGCCTGATACGAACTCTAAATGACTTACTTTGAGACTCTATACTTTACGCTTGGAAGCAATTCTCTCAGAAAGCCAAATCAAGTTTACAAGGAAAAACCTCAACTTAATGACAAACCTGTGTTAAAGAACCTTAGTATGTTGTGAACAAAACAAAATGATTAACTTTGAAAGTTCGGATTATTTATTCAAAGTAAGAACCAAAGATGAGAAGTTTCTCACACAGCACAAAGCTAAATTTCAAATTATCAAAAGTCTCCCTATTTCCTAGATTAACTAAATATTTATATCATCTTAGCTAAGTTACATACCCTAAAATTCTCACTAACTAAAATTTGGACTTGGGTTTAAATTAAACAAACTAAAAGGCCAAACAACTAATTAAAATATTAAAGTAGAAAAGGGATAAATATGGGCTTAATTAACAAAATCAGCTTAATGACAATATGAGAAAAAAGTAAAGCATAGGCAGCCCATCATAACGTGATTTGCTCCATCATATTGACAATGGTTGTATTGCATACCTTTGTAAGTTATCTTGATAGAAATGATAATTTTAAAGAATATTCTTGAAATCTTTATCATGTATGTATTTGTAAGCTTCTTGCAAGGCATATGGATTCTCATCAGAGCCTCCCCACTACATCTTGACCATTTGGATCCTCACAACTAACTACCACCAAGGGACTGGAAGACACACACAGGAACCTCTGATCTACAGCCAAAACAAACTTGACCGGACATAGGGATTTCCTTGAACGAAAGCAGCTGCGTCCACCGAGAGGATAACTAGACCAAAACACATATCAACAACGCCTTTGCTAACCAACTTTTCCCCCTTCTAATACTATCCAAAATGTCTATTTATTTTTGTTAAGTCCAAATTTAACTTATTTAAGTTGGTTTCTATGTTATTGGGCTGTCTATATTATATATGAAGTCTAAGACTTATTGGTAATAATTTACTTTCATATTTTAGTTAGTTTTGGGTCTCTTTTATATTAGCCTAAGGTGCAATACAAATTTTAGCTTATTTTTCTATTTTAGAAGTTTTATTTTCTTATTTAAGAAGGATTCCTATTCAATTTCTTGATTAGGAAGCATTTCTGGTATAGTTCAATTTCTTTTTCTTATATAGGAAGGATTCTTGCTTAGGAAGAATTCTTAGATCCTATCACCTTCCCCCTTCTACCTTCCTTCTGAGAACGCCAAAAGAATGACAAAAAGGGAGAGAGCTGGACTTGGCCATATCAAAGAATGGCATCTCTGCCGTTAGGAGTTATATAGGTATTGCGCATTATCCTTATATTATATGTACATATAGGTCAACTAGAACTCTGATACTATGGTTTGATTATAAGACCAAATTAAATTTTTAATTGAAATTCAGTAGGGGTGTGAACAAGGCGAATCAAGTCGAGCTGAGTTTTATAGTTTGTTCAAATTCGGCTTGATATTTTTTTTTTCTGAACTCAAGTTTTGGATCGAGCTAAACTCCAGCTCGACTAATTATGAAACTGGTTTATAACTTATCAAATTACTTGACTTCTTAAATATTTATTTATAATAAAATAACTATAATAAAAATACTTAAAAGTAATCTAAAAGTAAAAATATCCAATTAGTGAAAAAATACAATCATAATTGAGTATTGCATGTATTACAAAGATATTGATTAATAAAAAATAGATTTTATATAATACAAAAATATTAGTTTATGTTAATCAAGGGTACATATATTTTAATCAATTTGAATTAGCAAAAAATTTATTGAGATATTAAAATATATTTTTTAGAGTGTCAAAATAATAATAATAATAATAATAATAATAATAATAATAACAACAACAACAACAATAACAACAACAACAAAACTATTTATAAGCATATTAATCGAGCTATTTGAGAGCTTATAATCGAACTGTTCATGAGACTAATTGAATCAAGTTTAATTTTGCTCAAACTCTACTTATTCATTTACTGAACTTTAAAATAAAATTTAAATTTGGATCGTTTATAAAGCGATTCGAACGTAAATACGTATTTATCGAGTCGAATATAGAATTACTTGCGAACAGCTTGACTTATTTACACTCCTAAAATTCAGCCTTATTTGTCCTGCTAGATTTTTCAAGGATGGAAGTGCATATATAATTTCAATTATAGATTTGAATTCAAATTTTCTTCTTAGCACTAAAATAAACAAAATGAAATTTTAAAAAATATTAGTGCGACAAGTTGAAAATTCGAAAAATATTAGTGTGAAAAGTTGAGCTTGGATTTTTTACCGCTTATGCTGCAAATATAGTTAACACTAATATTCAAGAATTGGTGTCATTATCACTTCTTGAGGGCCCGTTTGGTATGGGTAAGAACAGTCAGAAAGATAAAAATCCGCAGGTAAAAGCTTCGAAAATTAGTATTTGATTTGCACTGTGATGCCAACTTCTGAGGAAGATCTTTGGCCCAAAAAAAAAAAACTTCTGAGGAAGGTTTCACGTGATCTTCCTTAACTTTACTAAGTCACTTGACGAGGAAGAGGCAATTAAGTTGAAAAGTTCATCTTCCTTAGTGAAAGTTTATTAATTTTACCAAACTACCCTTAATTAAATTCCCTTTATCAGTTTTTCATTCTAAATGGTCTTTCTCTTGCTCTGGTATATTAAATTATTGTAAAGGATATTATTGTCTTTACATCACATTCACGAAAAAAAAAAAAAAGAAACTCTACTATCTAGGAAATAAACACGCTTGAAGGTATATTTCCTAAAGATTAACCTCATTGTAAGTATGTATATATATATATATATACATGCACACTTTTATTTAATAAGAAATGTAGCATTTCTTACGGAAATTAACGAAAGATTGATGGTAGTCAATCTCTCTTTAAACTTCACTTAAGATTTTTCATCAATATTTGATAAGGGATTGCAACTTTAAAAACTGAATATTATAAAGAAAAAATAATTAAATTACTGCTAGTTAAAATATAATAATTGATTAATAATTTGTTGTGAGTAATTAAGGCATTTTCCCGCATGTAAACAACTAATATTATTGTATGTGTGTGTTTGCGTGCGCATGTGCACGTGGGTGTATGTAAATATTCATAAAAAGCAAATGAATATATCCATTTGCAAGTCTGCATTATTTCTAAATTATTTTATTTTGAGAAGAATATATGCAATTAAGAAAAGGTGCAAATTGCTATTAATTTATTAGTTTAAACAATAACATAGTAATAGGGCCCTAAATTTTTTATTTATTTATTTTTTGTGATTTATGTATTTATACATGATTAAGGTTAATTTGGAATTTTCTACTATTATTTTTTGAAAGCTTTTACATATAGAAAAATTAATTCTATAATTGAATTCAATAATTGTTTGTGAATCTAAGAATTTAAAATTTTATCTTATTATATTATGTATTAAAATAAAGACAAACATTTCTTCTAAAAAAAAGTATATATAAGAGTGAAAAAATATTGACAAATGAAATTAAAAATGATATTAAAAGAATAAGTAAGAATGAAAAGTTAGGTATAAAAATAAAATTAACATAAAAGTTGACTAATATAATAATAATGTCATTAAAATTTTTTTAATCCATTTAATTTTTATTAGTGTCACGTGTCCTAATAATATAGAGAAAGTAAAGAGAATGCAATAAAGAGAAAGTATTTAATACTCTTATTTAATTTTTTATATCAAGGATAAATATGGGTTAGATTTGAATTGAGTTTGCAAAACCCGAAGACAATTGTCCCATCAGATGTAGTGTTTGGCGAAATTAAAAATTAAGTGATGAAAATTTAAGTGTTGAATTTTAAATACTGAATAAAATAAGTAACATAATTTTTAAATAGTAAAAATATTTATAAGTTTAATAACTTATTATATTCAATATAAATTTAAAATTTAATATTTTGACTTATCATTTTGAGTGATTTTTACTTAATTTAGACTTTTAAGACAAAATTATTAAAACAATTTAAAATAATTAAGTACTAAAAATTTTAATTTTAAGTGCATAATAGTATTATCAAATACTACCTTAGTCTACTTACCTACTTGTATTTATTTAAAATATTTTTTAAAAATATTTATCCTTTTGTTTTATTTTTATTTTAATACTTTAAAAAAATTTAATATTTTTTGATAAAATGTGTTATATTAAATATGGTCATACTATATAAATCAAAATAAATTTTATATTATTTCTAAAAAACAAATTTATATTTGCTTAATTATCAATTTCTCATTATTGCCTCTTATCAAAATCTGCCTTAAGTTGAAGCTTTGAAAACTTTAATCTTGCTATGCTTTCAAAGCAAGATTGGCGTCTTATTAATAATCCAGATTGTTTATGGGCTTAAATTATGAAAGCACGATATTTCCCCTTCTCTGATTTCTGGAATGCTAAGGAGGCTATAATGCTTCTTGAGGATGGTCTAGTCTGTTGGCAACCAAAGAAGTGTTAAGACAAGGGGGTCTGTTTTAATGTTGGAAATTAATGGGAAGACCCCTAGCTACTTGAACTTCCAAATTTTAAAATTTAATCTTGTCTACTAGTGAATAACAACTTGTTTATGGTTAATGGGACCGAGTGGAGGATGGAATGAGGCAAAATTAAGGCAAGTGTTCTCTCCTAATGAAGTGTCGCATATTATTAAAATTCCAACTAGTGTTGAAGAGATTGAAGATACTTTAGTGTGGCATTGGGAGAGAAATGGCAATTTGAGAGTCAAATTTGCCTATTACCTTATTGCAAGAAGGAAAGCTCAGAATGCAACATCTTCAAATGTACATGTTGTGAAATTCGGGTAAATTTTCACCAATAATAACAAAATTCACCTTGAAAACTATTATCCAGATGACTAGAGTGAAAAAGATTATACTAAAAATCACCCCAAGGTAGATTCCCATGAAAGAATGGTGGGATCACAATAGTCCCACTTAAAAACCACATTCTTTAGACAGAATTTTACTAAGACAAATAATTTTAATGGCATAATAATTTACAACAACTATATATGACAATAGCTATTAAATATATATAAAATAACATAAAGAGAACACTAGAAATTTAACGAGGTTCAGCCAATTTTGCCTTCATTCTCGAACACTACCAAAATAATATTTCACTAATTGAAAAAATATTACAAAAGAGAGAGAAAGAATACAAATTGTCTAAATAGGAAGGAAGACAATTTTTGGGATGATTAACTAAGAGAGGGAAGGAGTCTATTTATAAGCTTAGGACTCCTCCCATGTTTCCTAAAATACCGATGTGGGATTTTGTCAAAACTAACAAATCTCCACCTTAGCAAAATCCCATATAATTTTCTCACAAATCCAATCTTCTGTAGTGTTTGCGAATTTCATCTTTCAATATTTAATAATATTGATCAAGTTTAAATAATATTTAAACTTGACTGCAGTTACTACTTTTGTCATCATATCAGTAGGATTCTCAGTGGTCCATATCTTCTAGATTATGACTTCACCTTCTTCTAGAATCTCCTGTATAAAGTGATATCGAACATCAATGTGCTTCGTCCTTACATGATAAACCTAGTTATTTGCTAAATGAATAGCACTCTGACTGTCACAATGCACTTTGATGTGCTTTTGTTCTATTCCCAGTTCACCAAGCAACCTTTGAAGCTAAATTGCCTCCTTCACAGCCTCTCTAACTGCCCTATACTCTGCCTTTGTAGTAGATAAAGCCGTTGTTGACTGTAAAGTGGACTTCCAACTGATTGGTGCCTTTGTAAAAGTAAATACATAACTAATGGTTGATCGACGCTTGTCCAAGTTACCTGCATAGTCAGAATCACAATACCCCACTACACACTAACCTTCTTGCTTGTCCTGCTGAAATACAAAACCAACATCTACGGTTTTCAGAATATACCGTAGAATCCATTTCACAGCTTGCCAATTCTCCTTTCCAGGATCATGCATATACCTGCTCACAACCCCAACTGCTTGTGAAATATCGGGCTTCGTACACACCATTATATACATCAAGCTACCAATAGCACTTGCATATGGTACTTTTGACATGTATTCTCATTTTGCATCATTCTTTGGTGATATGGATGCACTAAGTTTGAAATGAGGATGTACTAACTGGTTTTTACTTCTCGTTTATGCTAAAACGTTTTAGTACCTTCCTCAGATATTCTTTCTAAGACAAACAAAGCCTCCCTAATTTCCTATCTCTAGATATTTTCATGCCGAGAATCTTCTTGGCCTCACCCAAGTCTTTTATCTCAAACTCCTGATTTAGCTAAGGCTTCAACTTCTCAATCTCTCCTTTATTATTTGAAGCTATCAATATATCATCGACATAAAGGAGAAGATAGATAAAGGATCCATCTTGTAGCTTACGCAAATATACATAGTGATCACATTTGCTTCTTGTGTACTTTTGCCTTATCATAAACTTATCAAATCGTTTGTACCACTGCTTTGGAGATTGCTTCAATCTGTACAAAGATTTGTGCAATCTGTACACCACATTCTCTTTTCCAACAGCCTTAAATCCTTCAGGCTGACTCATGTAGATTTTCTCTTCCAAGTCTCCATGTAAAAATGCAATTTTTACATCCAGTTGAACTAGTTCCAGATCCATTTGTGCTACCAAGGCCAATAGAATTCTGATGGGGGAATGTTTTACAACTGGAGAAAACACTTCATTATAATCAATTCCCTCCGTCTGTGCATAGCCCTTAGCTACCAATCTTGCCTTGTAGCGGGTATCATTCTTGTCAGGAAATCTCTATTTCTTTGCATAAACCCATTTGAAACCAATTACCTTCTTTCCCTTAAGCAGACTTGCTAGCTTCCATGTTTGATTTTTCTCAAGGGATTGCATCTCTTCTTCCATAGCCTTCTTCCACTTCTCTACTTTAGAGCTCTATACAGCTTCTTTGTAAGTGGCAGGAACTTCATCATTTTTAATATGAGATGCATAAGTCACCATATCTTCAAGACAAATAGGTTTCTTTATGTTCCTTTTTGGCTTACTAAGTGCGATTGGTATATATTGCTGTGGAGCTTCTTATCCTAGAATCTCTACTTCCTTATCTGATTCATCTTCTACCATTTCTTCAAATTCCTTATCTAGTGTAGGAGTATTAGATTCTATTGATGCTGGGTCAATTACTCTTCTTCTATCAAACTCCACCTATTTAGGAGCACGCTCCACCTACTGTGGAGTACCATTTGTTTGCTCATCAGTTAGCTTTTTCAACATAGTATATTCTTCAAAGATAACATCCCTGCTAAAGATTATTTTCTTTGTCTCTGGACACCAAAGACGATAGCATTTTACATCAGAGGTGATCCCCATAAAGATTGCCTTCTTTGCTCTTGGATCTAGCTTTGACTCCTTAACATGATAATATACAGTGGAACAAAACACATGTAAGGAATCATAATCTGTAGCAGGTTTTCCAAACCATTTCTATAATGGTGTCTTACCACCAATAGCAGTCGATGGTAAACGATTGACAAGGTGACAAGCATATACCAAAGCCTCAGCCTAAAATTCTTTGCCCAACCTAGCATTGGACAACATACACTGAACTTTCTCTAACAATGTCCAGTTCATACGCTCTACCACCCCATTTTGTTGTGGTGTATTTCTAATAGTGAAGTGCCTGACAATACCTTCATCTTCATAAACTTTCAAAAATGGATCATTTTTGGACTCTCCGCCATTGTCCATACGGAGATGTTTAACTTTTCTACCTATTTAAGTCTCCATCATCTTTTTCCATTTAAGGAAAATTCCTAACACCTCATCCTTCGTCTTCATTGTATACACCCAAACTCTCCAAGAAAAATCATCAACAATGGTAACATAATAGTGTTTTCCTCCCAAAGAAGTTATCTTGGAAGGCCCCCATACATCTAAATGAACATAATCCAAAATACCCTTAGTATCATGGATTGTTGTTCCAAATTTCACCCTTGTCTTTTTTCCTTTGATGCAATGCTCACAAAAATCCAATTTACAAGCCCATGCTCTTTTCAATAATCCTTGATCTATCAACAATTTCAAGGATTTTTCTCCAGCATGCTCTAAATGCATATGCCATAACCTGGTTGCTTCTGACTCCTGATCATAAGTAGAAGTTGTTACTACTGTGTCCCAATAATTGTACTACCCATAAAGTAATACACATTGTTTCTTTTTGGATTCCCTTCATTATCATAAGTGCTCCAAAGATAATTCTCATTATTCCATCTTTTGCCCTTACTTCAAAACTTTTTGACTCTAAGGTTCCCACAAAGATTAGAAATCTCATCAAATTTGGCACATAATGAACACCTGTTAATGTTTTAATTGATCCATCCTGAATTCTCAAGCGAATTGAACCAATCCCATGTGTGTCAAGAGGGGAATTATTTACTGTGTAGACAACTCCACCTTTTAGTTCTTTAAAATCAAAGAACTATTATCTATTTGGGATCATATGGTGGCTACAAGCTAAATCTAGCAATCATGAACTAGAACAGCTGGTTGATGGTGTAGCAGCAATTGACAGGTCTGAACTTGCATCATCACACTCAACTACATTTGACTCTGAGATAGCCTTTCCCCTTTCAAGTTTGCCTTTATTCTTTAGTTTGGGATAATCTTTCTTCTAGTGCCCTTTTTCTCAATAAAAGGCACATTCATCTTTGCTCAGTCTGGATTTCGACTTTGATCTCCCCCTCCTTCCTTTATTCTGGCTCTTTGAATGGCCTCTAACAACAAGAGCTTTTGCTTCTACACTTGTATTTTCTTGCTTTTCTTTTTTTCTCAATTTGTAACTATACAAGGCAGCAGTTGCTTCACTGAGAGACATAGCAACCTTTCCATGAAGTGGAGTAGTTTCAAGGTACTCAAACTCATCAGGAAGCGATCCCACCAACATTAGAGCCAAATCTTCATCATTAAAAGTCACGTCCATATTTATCAAATCAGTCTCCAGCTGATCAAAGCTAGTAATGTGATCATTCATAGTGGTACCTGGAATATAGTTGAAATGAAACAATCTCTTTTTCATATAGAGCTTGTTCTGACTAATTTCTTCAAGAATTTCTCCTCCAGTGCCTTCCACAATTTACTTGCAGAAGTTTCTTTAGAAAATGCATACTTGTGCTCTCTAGAAAGACACGATCGAATAGTACCACACGTCAATTTATTGATCATCTTCCATTATTTCTTCTCAACATCATCTGGTTTCTCTCCTTCAAAAACAATGTCTGGACCCTGCTAAAAAAGGGCATCTAGAACCTCACTTTGCCATATGCCGAAATGACCGGTGCCATAAAAAATCTCCACTGTAAATCTAGCATTTGTCACAACATTTCTTGCCAAAATTGAAGATGAAGAAGCTGTTAATGTCGATGTCGATAATTTTGTGTTGTCTGCCATTTTTACTACAAATTCTATTTAATAACTGTTAATGTGGAATGCCAATTAGCTCTAGGAAATTTTTTCTGATGTAGAAGATCAGCCTAAGCCGTAACCACAGAGCATACTAAAATAAACCAAAAGTTCTGATACCAATTGTTGTGAAATTCGGGTAAATTTTCACCAATAATAATAAAATTCACCTTGAAAATTATTATCCAGATGGCTAGAGTGAAAACAATTGTGCTAAAAATCACCCCAAGGTAGATTCCTAGGAAAGAATGGTGGGTCACAATGGTCCCACTTAAAAACCATACTCCTTAGACAGAATTTTACTAAGACAAGTAATTTTAATAGCATAATAATTTACAACAACTATACCCGATAATAGCTATTAAATAGACATAAAATAACATAAAAAGAATACCAAAAATTTAAAGAGTTTCGGTCAATTTTGCCTACGTTCTCAGACATTACCAAAATAATATTTCACTAATTGAAAAAATATTACAAAAGAGAGAGAAAGAATACAAATTGTCTAAATAGGAAGGAAGACAATTTTTGGGATGATTAACTAAGGGAGGGGAGGAGTCTATTTATAAGCTTAGGACTCCTCCCATTTTTCCTAAAATCCCGATGTGAGATTTTGTCAAAACCAACAATACAAACTCCAATTTTGGTACCAAAATAAGTGTGATCTTCAAATTGGAAGCTCCATGTGCCTCCTAAAATCTCTAGTTTATATGAAGGGTGTGTAGAAAAGACTCAACAACAAAAGATCAATTATTTAGAAGGCATATGGCAGAAAATGGAATTTGCGATGTTTATGGGACTTCTAAAGAATCATTAGAGCATAAGTTATTTTTGTTCCATCATGCGTGGGCTACATGGTTTGCCTCAAGTTTAGGGTTATGTCTTAATCTATCTATCACTGATAATTTTGTTTGGAAAAATCTTATTGATATGGAAAATCTCTGTGGAGATATAAAAGTGTTGAAATTGGGTACTTGTGTGTATTGGGATATTTGGTTAAATAGAAATGGTTGGATCTTTAAACATGTGTACCCTGACCCAGTAAAAGCAGCTGAGCAACCAAGGAAATCAATTGGAGAGTATAAACAAATTACTCCTTTAAATCCAACTTCAGTCAGGACAACCTAAGCGTCCAGAGTTAGCAAGTAGTCCCTGCCTCCTATTCTATGGTTTAAATGTAATTCTGATGCTAGCTTTTGTCAAACTTCTGATTGAGTTGGATTGCAGCAGTATGTAGGAATAGCAAAGCTAATCACATAGATGGAGCGGCCTTTCAAAAGTTAGTTTGATATGCTCTTGTAGTAGAGGCAGAAGCACTCATCCTTACTCTTAAAATTACGGTCAAAAATGGTTTTAAATGATGTATAATGGAGTCTCATTGTAAATGTCTTATTAAATTTGTAATGGTAGTGTTGGAGATTGTCCTTGGGAATCGAAAGCTCAGCTTTCAATTATAAGAAGTCTGCAGAAATTTTTAAATTTGGTTCTTTTTTTTTTTGGATTGATAGGCAGGCTGATCAACTTGTAGACAGGGCGGCAAATTGTTCATTGAAAAATTCTTTGTATCCTGCTTGGTCTGTTATTTGTCCACCCAAGTTATCTCAATTATTGTATGTTGATGCTTATGGGTAATGAATTTCTCTTCTGATTTGGCCAAAAAAAAATTTGCCTTGAGTTGGAACATTAAAACTCACCAATTAAACATGATCGGTATTATTAATTATTAACTAAAACCCTCCCATTTAAGTTAGAACAAGTAAAATGCTCTACAGAGAATTATAAGCTTTCTTGAATTTTGATTCAGAAAAAAGATAATTAATTGGAGAAAGTACAATAAATTATCCTATGGTTTAACATATTTCTTGAAAGAGACTTATAATTTTTTTATTTTTTTAACACTTAGTCACCCCGTGATTTGTTTTGTTAGATACTTAAGTAACAAATTTACTAATATTATTTTTTAGAAATAAATTCACTAATATTGTTAATATTTAGTCGTTTGATATATAATATAAATTAAGCAAAAATTTTCCTTTTGGTATGAAATTTCCCCACGCATTATAGGACCCACTTTTCATTTAGAATTTAATTTTAATTCATTATGAAAATTTAAAAATATTTTTAAAAGAAAAAAGAAAATAGTTTTAAAAGTTTCTAATGGGTCATTTAAATAAATAAATAATAAATGTAGAATTCATTTATAAATAAATTTTAAATAGAATTTATTTACAAATGAATTCATTTTAAATGACACAATTTAAAATTTGAAATTTAGTTGAATTTCATATTTTTATATTTGAACTAAATCTATAATTGAATTATTTTTATTTCCTAAAATTTCCTCAATCTAATAAACCTCATTGAAAAACTAACACAACTAAAAAAAATAGTTATCCCTCATATTCATATTTAATATTTAATTTATAAAATATAAATAAAAAATTGAGAAAAAAAAAACAAGTAAAAAAAAAAATAAAGTGAAAGAGAGGGAGAGACGAGATGAAAGAGAAAAACATAACATAATGAGAGGGGAGAAAAGGAGGAGAAAGAGAGAGTACGGTAAAATAAAATAAAATTTGGTTTAATTATATTCAATTTAATAGAATTGAAATGAATTTTTTAAATATTTCAAATATATAAATTTTTTAAAAATATAAAAATTCAAAATGAATTTTAAAAAATCCTATATAATTCATTTTTTTAAATAGACTGTAAATTTTAAATTTCTTTTATACAAAATTCTTTACATATCTTATGAAACCAAACAAATTTATAAATTTCACAAAACATCTAATTTAATAGTTATGTTTCATATAAATATTTTAACATTGATATCATAAACAATAATAGTGGTATATGACTTTTACAATAAAAATTTTATAAGATTTATAGATTTGTTTGGTTTATTAAGATGTATAAAAAAATTGAGTGAAATTTGAAGTTTAGAAATTTTTTGATTTTTAAAATTTTATTTATTTTTCCCTTAAAAATATTTTTAAATTTTTATAGTTAGTCAAAATTAAATTTTAATCAAAAGTAGGTCTTATATTATTTGGTAAAATTCTATGATAGATGAAAATATTTTCTTAATGTAAAAAAAAAAAAAAAAATCCTTTCAAGAAAAATGTCTACCCACAAGATATATTCTTTACTTTCCCCTAATCAATTTTACCAATGATCATTAGAATTGTTAAAGAAAATTATTTTGTGACAGTAAAACTAAAATTTTATTGAATATTAAATAAAGTCAATTAGAACATAATCTAGCCAAGACATGGTAAAAAATTTGACTTGATTTACTTTACAAATCCTATTAAGTATATGATTTTTTTTTTTTGCCCAAATTAAGTATATGATTTAAGTTACTTAACTAACAGTTGGTTGAAGATATATTTTGACACATAAAATAAAAAGTATTTTAATTTCATATTATTTAATGATATGCATCTACATGTATATCAATTTTAAATTTCAATTAAATTAAAATTAAAATTTTCAAATTTATAATCAATATAATCAATTATCAGACTTTTAGATAATTTTTTTGGGAGAAATAAATAATTATTTTTTCAGCTAGCACTGGAGTGAGACTTGAATGATGAATCCTAGCTAGGGGTGTGTGTTACATATTGAAGAAGCTAAGGGAAGGAGAAGACTAAAGTAAGGATTTTTGTTTTATTGAATGATCTCGAGAATTACATCATATTCTGTACAATATATCTTTTATACAAGTATATTAACTAATTCTCTAACTAAGAAGAAACTAAACTATTTAAGCTAACCAACTATAGTTAACTTGACTAATTCTACTATAACAGAATTAGTAACCTGTTTGGTAAACTAGTATTTTAGGTTCCTTCATACTCCCCCTCAAGGTGAGCATGGATATTTGTCATGTTTAGCTTGGAAATTGAGAACCTAAAATGACTAGGATGCAAGGCTTTAGTAAATGCATCAGCTACTTGCTCCCCACTCTTGATATACCTTGCTTCCAAAACCTTTGACTGCATTTTCTCTCTAATATAATGGCAATCCATTTCAATATGTTTTGTCCTCTAATGAAATACATGATTTTTTGCAATGTGCATTGCTGCCATATTATCATAGAATAAAATTGCTAGCCTTCTGAAATCAATCTGCAAATCAGTTAATAGAAACTTTAGCCGCACAATTTCACTAGTAGTAAGAGCCATTGCCCTATATTCGGCCTTTGCTGAACTTTTGGCCACTATGGTTTACTGTTTAGCTTTCCAACTGATCAAAGATTTCCCTAAGAAAATACAGTAACCTGAAGTGATCTTCTTGTCTTTTTGCATGAACACCAATCACTATCTGTGAATGCTTTAAGCTACAAATATGAATTTTTGCTAAAAAATAATCCTTGTCCTAGAGCATTCTTCAAATACCTAAGAACCCTTATTGCTGCTGTCATGTGTTTTAAAGCAGGCTTGTCCATAAACTTTGTGAGAACATGTATTGCATATATAATATCAGGCCTAGTAAGTGTAATGTACATCAGTTTCCCTACCAACTGTCTGTATTTATAAGGTTCTGTCAATAGATTGTCTTCTTCATGTACTAATTGGTGATTGACTTCAATTGGTATACTTGTTGGTTTAGAGGCATATAGACCATATTCCTGCAACAACTCCAAAATATACTTGCTTTGATTGAGAACTATGCCTTTTTTTGATCTAGCAATTTCTAGTCCTAGAAAGTACCTTAACTCTCCTAGATCTTTCAACTTGAAGTTACTACTCAACATATTCTTTATCTCTTGTAACATTTCTTTTGAATTACTTGCCAAAGCTATATCATCCACATAAACTAGTAAGGCCATAAAACTCTCCCCATCTTGTTTAACAAATAAAGAATAACCTGCCTTTGATTGAGTAAAGCCATTATCAAGCAAACATTGAGTAAATTTCAAATTCCATTGCCTTGAGGCTTGTTTCAAGCCATACAAGGATTTGTTAAGCTTACACACCAATTTGTTGTTACCAACTTCACTCAGTTTCTCCCCTTGAACTTGGTATCCTTATGGGAGATCCATGAAAACTTCCTCTTCCAAATCACCATTCAGAAAAGCATTATTTATATCTAATTGAGCAAGATGTCAGTCATGCACAGCAGCAAGAGCAAGAAAAAGTTTGATAGTTGTATGTTTGACAACTGGACTATATGTTTCCTTATAGTCAAAACCAAACCTTTAAGTGAAACCCTTAGCTACTAACCTGGCTTTGTATTTGTCCAGTGTGCCATATGAGTGAAACTTAGTTTTCTAAATCCACTTGCAGCCTACTATAGTTTTTCTTACAGGCAATGACACCACAGTCCATGTATTGTTTAATTCTAGAGCAAGTAACTCAGGCTGCACAGCATTGACCCAATGAATATGTTGTATAGCCTTTTCATAAGAATTATGATCAACAGAAAAAGAAATAGAACAAACAAATTTATGATAAGATAAGTAATTAGATAAAGGATAGGAAACATAATTGACAGTTAGTTTTGTAGATTGAGGAAGATGATACTCTTGTAAGTATTTTGGTGGTTTAGAAACCCTAGTAGATCTTCTAAGAAGAGGAACATAAGTCAAAGAATCAATAGATTGAATATTATTGTTGTTAACATCAAGAGATACAGGAAGAGGAAAAGAAGGAGATATGAACATGTCATCAATAGAAGGTGATGAAGGATTAGAAGTGGAAGGAAAAATAGGATCAGTAGAAGATAAAGATGCAAGTTTAATGAAATCATCCAATAAAGAAGGATCAACAGACTGCATATTAGGTAAGACCATGTCAGAAGATGAGGAAGTACTAATAGACACATTTTGAAAAGGAAATATGGTTTCATAGAATTTTACATCTCGAGACACAAAAGTAGTGTGATACTCAAGATCATACAACTTATAGCCCTTGACACCTACAGGATACCCTATGAAAACACACTTTCTTACTCTACTGTCAAACTTTGTTCTATGGGCTTGTAGGTTAGCAGTAAAGCACAAGCAACTAAAAGATTTAAGATTGTGATATGAAGGTGATTTATGAAAAAGAACTTCATATGGAGATTTGTTATTAAGGTTGGGAGTTGGTTGGGAGTTGGTGTTCTGTTGAAAAGGAATGTGGCAATGAGGACTGCATCACCCCAGAATTGTAAAGGAAGGTTAGCATGGAAAAGAATTACTCTAGCTACATTTAAAAAATGTTGGTGTTTTCTCTCCACAACATCATTTTGTTGTGGAGTGTGGGCACAGGTGGTTTGGTGTATGATTCCTTTAGACTGATAAAAGATATTAAGTTTAAACTCAGTACCTTGGTATGTTCTAATGACTTCGACAGTTTTTTGAAACTGAGTTTCAACCATATTATAGAAATATTGAACCTAAGTAGCAGTTTTAGATTTATGTCTCATAAGAAAGGTCCATGTACACTTAGAATGATCATTAACTATGGTAAGAAAATAATGATTTTTGGATAAGTCTGGGTGAGAATAAGGGTCCTAAACATCTATATGTACTAAATCAAACACAAAAGAAGTAGACTCAAAAGAACTAGGAAAAGGATACCTTTTTTGCTTTGCTTTAGGGCAAGCAGTACAAGGAACTTTATTAACAATATCAGTATTATCAACATCAGAATATAAGAACTTCAAGGAAGGAAACTGACTAAGGTCTATATGACCCAGTCTATGATGCCAAACATCAATACTAACTATATTAACATAAGATGAACTAGCTTTATTACAATCAGATGAAGGTAAGACAAAATTGATATTCACAGATTATAGATGATAAAGGCCTTGAAACTCCTTAGCCAGACCAATCATCATCTATAAAGAAAGGGCCTGGATGAAACAATATTCATGTAAAAGAATGAGACATAGTTCCTTAGATCGAGTAAGTCTACTCATAGAAACTAAATTGAAAGTAAACTTCGGAATGCATAAAACATTATACAGTGTAAGGTAAGGATTTAAAATCACAGTTCCTATATGAGTTACTCTAACTTTCATTTGATTAGGTAAAGAAACAAAACAATTGGTGACAGGAATAGTATAAGAAAAAACATTTATTAAACAGGCTATGTGATCAGTAGCTCTTGTATCTAAGATCCAAAAGGTAGGATGAGTATTAATGTGTAGCATCTGAGTTAACTTGACAGAATTAGACAAGGCAAAAACTAAGAAATAGTTACCTGCAGCATTACAAACAAAGTTAGTAGGTTGCGTAGGAACGTGCTTATCTCCATCTCCTAACATATTTAGCAGCTTTTGAACTTTTCTTTATGTCAAATTCACTGAAAATACAGTAGCAATGGGTGGAGCTCCCAGAATAGATTGAGTCTTTTGTTGAGGCATAGGATATGAAAACTAAGCTGCTACTTGATGTACTGAAGCTGAATTTTAACTATTAACGCCTTTATCTCTACCAAACTTAAAGCCAGGAGGATAACCAACGATCTTAAAGCATTTCTCTCGAATATGACTTGGCTTATTGCAATGTGTACAGAACATGTCAGATTTGGCTCTTTTGACAGCCATTGTAGCATAATGTCCAAATTTTTGATACTGAACCATCAAAGACCTTTAATTTTCTTCTCTTTGCACTATATTATAAGCCTCATCTAGAGAAGGTAAAAGTTTCATAGCTGTGATTTAAGGCCTAGTAGTTTGATAACTTTCATTTAGTCCATTTAAGAACTTAAAGACATAATTCTTTTCTTGGATCTCAACAAACTTTTGAAAATAAGCCTGATTACAACTACCACAAGTGCAATGTAGAAGAGGTCAAAAATTTCTCAATTCTTCCCAAATAGCAGCAAGCTCTGTATAATAAGCATCCATTGTTTTTGTTCCTTGAACAATGTTACTTAAAATTTGTTGTAAATGACAAATTTTAGAATCATCTAGTTGAGAAAAACGCAGATCTAATTTCTGCCAGATCTAAGAAGCATTATCTAGATAAAAAACAGTTGAAGCAATGGAGGACGAAATTGACTTCAGTAACCATGAAACAAGAAGATTACTACATTATGCTATATGATATATATTGGTATATAATTATAAGTTTGAATATCTATTTTTTTAATAAATTAATTAGTTTTGATATTAAATTTTATTTTATTTAATTTATTTTTTAAAATAACTAATAATTTATTTGATATTGAGCTATATGACATATATTTAAACAAATTATATGTCATATAGTAAAAGAATAATTTATATTATTCTAAAATAGATTAGTAATTATTTTTTTAAATTACATGTTATTATTATTCAATGTTATTAAAGTTAAATTGAATTTTATTAAAGTTGAGTTCAATTTAATAGCGTTAAATTTAACCTTATTAAGGTTTAACTCAACTTTAATAAAATTGAGTTTTTTTTTTAATAACTTTGAATTCAACTTTGATAAAGTTGAATTTAATCTTAATAACATTGAATAGTAATGATATATAATTTAAAAATCAAATTATTAATCTATTTTAAAATAATATAAATTATTACTTTATTATTATGCTCTATGATATATATTGATATATAATTATAAGTTTGAATACCTACTTTTTCAATAAATTAATTAGTTTTAATATTTAAATTTATTTTATTTAATTTATTTTTTAAAATAATTAATAATTTGTTTAATAATGGGCTATATATATATATATATATATATATATATATATATATATATATATATATATATATATATATATATATATATAAACAAATTATATATCATATAATAAACTAATAATTTATATTATTTCAAAATAGATTGATGATTTACTTTTTAAATTATATGTTATTATTATTCAATGTTATTAATGCTAATTCAAATTTTGTTAAAATTAAATTCAACCATAATAAAATTGAGTTTAATCTTAATAAAATTAAATTTAACCTTAATAACATTAAATTCAACTTTGATAAAATTCTATTCATCATTAACAAAGTTGAATTTAACTTTAATAATGTCGAAGTCAATCTTAATAAAGTTGAACTTACAAAATTGCAATGTGATAATTAATTTAAAAATTAAATTATATAATTACTAAAATTTAAATTTTACTTATATATTATTTAATTTTCTTAAAATGTGTAGCTGATTTAATATTAAATTATAAAATAAATAAAATATATTTATAAAATTGCTAATTCAAAAACTATAAACTAAATAAAATATATATTTATAAAGATCTTTTACTATTTTTTTTTTCCTTAGGCAAAAGATTTTTTTTACCAGTTAAACTCAAACTAATTATTGACATTTGAATATTGGTCCAATCAAATAAAAAATTAACTTTTTGGCCAAATTCGTTCATGAATTTTTGTTTTTTTGGTTTATTAGATTCAATTTTTTTGTTAAAAAATTATTTTTTTAATTTTTAGAAAATAATGAATTTTCTTAATAAAAAATTCACAAAAATTGTCATTCCGAAAAATAGAAAATAATTACATTCTCAAAAACTAGAAAATTAAAATCAGTGAGTTTGAATATTGAGAAATGTAAAATAATTTTTTTTTATTAAGTGTAAAAGTTGAGGAAAGTATTCAGTGATTGCGAAAGTTGAGAAAAAAAAAAATGAATTGTGAAATTTTTATAATTTTGAAACATACAAATAATAATTTTTTGTTATTAATATTAAATTATATATTTTAAATTATTTTTATTATAGAAAATAAAAAATTAAATTAATTTTTTTAAGAAAACTTGGATTCAGTTGATAAGAAATAAAAAGTTATTTTTGGCTTTAAAGTTATTTTTGGGTTTGATTGAATCAATTGAAGTTAATTTTAGATACAACTGGATATAGTTGAAAAAATTAATGGCTAATTTGAACTTTAAAACTAAACAAAATTAACGGCTTTTTTTTTTTTTAAAGATTTTTCAGAGAGAAACTCTTCATTCTCTTTAAAATTTTTTCTCTCTCGATGTTTTCTCATGTCATTATGATTATTTTTTTAGGATAACAGTGGACTAATTTTCTCTATTTTTCATCATGATTCTAATTTTAGTATTAAATAATGTTTAGATTTATTCTTTTTTATCAAATCTAATTTTCTTTTATATTTATTCCCTTATGGCGTTGTTTATTTGTCTTTTTATTCTTTTTATGGTAGATCTTTTTTTCTCTATTGGTTTTAAATATTATTTAATCAGTAATTTAATTAAAATTATAAGTCTTATTTTTAGCATTAAATCTTTGTTCGTTATATCTAATCGAAATTGCATAAAGCCCGTTAAAAGAATTGAAAAGTAACTATTATTTACTTTTAAATATGGTCCAATATTTATAATTGAGTTTGTTGTAATTTTTACTTATATTCATAGTTTATTTTGATATTAGTTTTGAAAAATTATAATATTATAAGGTTTTATAATTCTGTTTTGTTTTACTAATTAGTGAGTATTTACTTTTATTTAAAAAATAAAATTAGGGTTAATATATAAATTTACCTTCGACTTTGCATTTTTTGCAATTATACCCTTTTTCAATTTTAACATAATTTGAAATTTTAGTTACAATTCTAGTCTAAAACTATAATGATGAGGATAATAATAATAATAATAATTTTATATTAATTCGAAGGGTAAAAATAAAATTAATCTTGAAATTTATTATAGTATTCTATCATTTTAATTTTTAAATTTTGATAGAAATTAATTGAGTTTTTCAATTTTATAAATTTAATAAATTAGTGATAATCAAATAAATTACTCAATTAATCAAGTTTACAAAATTAAAGTGTTCAATTGATTTTAATTAAAATTTAAAAATTGAATTGGCAGTATGATATATAATAATTTAAGGATTAATTTAATGTTTTTGATTTTTAATTAATAAAATTTTTCCAACAATTGTGATTTAGGATAGAATTACAATCAAAATTTTAAATTTTAGCAAAATTTTAAAAAAATAATAATTACAAAAATTAAAAAAAAAAAAAAAAAAAAAGATAAAATTTTCCGTTGGTGAGGCAGTGTTTTGACAACTTATAATATGCGCGTGGTGGTTGCAAAGAAATGTGGAAAGCTGAAAGGGATTAAATTTCCGTCGGACGGAGATTGGCAGCTTTAGGACCATATTAAAATGGCCCGTACGTATTTCTTGAATTTGCACTTAAAAAAACAAAAGTAATTTTATTTTCTGAGAAGGACAAATTGACACTCGTGTTAAGTACAATTATTATACATTTGGCAAAAAAAAAAAAAAAAAAAAGTTCAATTATTATTACTGCTAAATATTGCCTATATTTGCGGTTTAAAATTGCAATACACATGTTAAAAAGTATTAAGTTGCCACATATTTAAGGTAAAATGATGAAATTTCTTTTAATTTTCATATGAAAAAATAAAAATAATTAATATAAATATTTAGCAGATAATTAAAGAAAAAATAAAGTTAAAAAAAGAATAAAAATTTTATTAAAATTCTAAAATGAGGATATGTTAGAATAATTAAAATAACATATACTCTTTCCATTTTAAAATATTTATATTTTTAGAGTTTTTTATTCTAAAATATTTATTATTTAAAATCTTAATAAGATATTTATTATTTTCTTTTACAATTTTACTCTCTAATTATTTTTCCAATACACATTTGCATCAATTGCTTTTATTTCTCCACACATATATATTGGTTCATGGACTTAATATGGTATTAGAGCTTCATGTCTAAACGGACTAAATCATAGGACCCATATTTAAGTCCTAGTTATTGGACTGATGATAATGTCAGTTTGGACTGAAACTGAAAAAGAGATATCAGTCGGTCCATTTATATATAAGTGTCAACTAGTTTGTTAATATTAGTTACGGGCCAAGCCTGTTACACTTGAGAGGATTTGTTAGGAAATAAATCTCATATCGAATACTAACAAAATATATAAGTGAGTGGTATTGGACCTATTACAAGTCAATTGATTTTATATAAGTAGATTCTAATACTTGCTCGCTTATAAACCCATATAGGTATGAGCCTATGAATTTTAATAAGAGTAATATTTAAAATGGAACTCCAATTCTTTTGCCAATAAAACTTATTGGATTAATTTGATCTAAATCAATGAGGCAGTTTACCTATATTTGGATTGAGATAAAATAAGGGAGTAAGTAAAATATAGGTTGAAAATAATGAGGAATTCCAACTTTTCTTTGTTTGGAAATGAAGAAAAATAAAGGGAGGAAATAAAAGGAAATAAAATAAGACTTATTTTCCTTTCTAAAAAATTATTTTCCTCCCTTTATTTTTCTTTTAATTTGAAGAAAAATAAAGGAAAAAGTTAGTGAGGAGAAAATACTTTTATTTTCTTTCCTATCTAAACAAAAAGAGAGATATTAAAAGAAGGAAAATAAAAGTTATTTTCTCTCTTCAGTTTCTTTCTTTCTTAAAAAATTCTCCAAACATAAAGTTAGATATTTTTATTATTTAATAAAGGGTAGTATTACCATTTCAATAATTTAATAAAAATATATTGTCAATAATAACATTGGATAAAAACTAGGATTTTCAGATTTGAAATTTAAATTTTGTCTCTTTCTTAATTAAGAGATTTTGAAACTTTGGAACACCATTAATGAATAATTGTATTTTTTTTATTAAAATACTTTGGAACTTACAATTTATCTAATGCAAATAAAGAACGAGAGGTTTTTTTTTTTCTTTTTTTTTTTTTTTATGTTTTTTCATCCTTACTGATAAATTTTGTATACAATTATAATAATCATAACTGGAAGTATAAGTGGATCATTAAAGGCAACATGCCATTCCAATAATCAATTGATGTATAAGTGGATCATTAAATAAACGCTTGCATCAAATCATAAGTCAAAAGTTGTAGTATAGACCGGTATTTTTATGAATTTTTTTTTTATAAATTTATTTAACTCTTTTATTTATCAAGACTTTTTGTTTTTTCTAGATATTTTTATAATAATTTATATAAATATTTTAGGTTAATTATTTAGCAATTCTATTAAGTGATCAATAAGTTATATAAATATTTTTCACTCTTTTATTAACCACATATTTTTGAGAGAATTCTAGAGCTCTCTCCACTGATTTTCATTTAGAAGAGCAAATAGAAAATTGGCGCGAGAAACAATAAATTTGGTGCTTTTTATTAAGAAGGATTATATGTCTTTTAACTTGCTAAATAAATGCATTTGATTTGGACAAATTGATTTAAATAGTATTACTCTTTTCTTTTTTTTTTTCTTTTTTTAATGTGTAACTTAAAAAAATTTACTCAAAAACTAAAAAAGTTATTTCTTTAAAAGTTTGAGGATTAACTTAATTAATAAAAGAATTTATTTTTTTTAATAATAATGATTTTATTTTTGGGCCAGTATCCATTAGATAATTTCTAAATGTATATATCACATATAGAGGCGCGCTCTTAGACTAGTTTGAACTAAGCTGGTTGATGTGTAAATTGGTCCCAAAATACCTTGTGGTTGATTGAAAAAAATTATAAGAAAAATATTTGATTAAATTATTATTTTATAAAAATATGTAAAATTATTGAGTATTTAGTGGACGTAATAAAATATAAGAGTAAAATTGAAATATCTTGTTATTTTTCAAAATTGATAAAAAAAATTCCAAAATGATATATAAAGAGTAACTAAGACATGAGGCAGAATTAGACATAAAATTTGGTGAGTCAAGAGTAAAAATGATAAAAAAAAATTTAAATTATAAGTCTATGTGGATAACTTTAAAATTTTAGTGTTTTATATTTCTAAAAATATATTTTAAATCCGAGTGAAATAAAATTTAAGAGAATTTTATGGTAAAATATATAATTTTCAAAAGAAAACTTTGTGAAATATATCTGTAATAAATAAAATATTAAAAAATTTAAAGTGAGTAGTGTGTAAATTTTAAAAAATTATATACAAATTATGGGTGGAAAAGTAACATTTGAAAATTTTTTAGAATGATCAATGTGTATACTTCAAAAAATAATAAAAAAAAATTGTGTAAAAATTTAAATTTTTGCAAAGCTTGTACATCGTTTCATCCCCAACTGAGAGCCTAATATCTAAGAGGTTAAATTCCTATCATATATTAAATTTAAATTATATTTAAAATATTTGATATAAATATTTTTTTGACCAATTAGAAAAGATTAGAATATGATATTATTATTCAAGTCATATTTATAATATAACATTAAGCTATATTTAATTGCGCAACGTGAATGTTTGTCTTTCAAATATTAAATACATAGTTGAAAAAATTTTGCTTGTTTTGACATTGTGTTTAGATTTGTGTTAAATTGCTATAATATGTCTAATTAAAAAAAATTAAGAAATTAGATTAGATTCTAATAATCATATATATAAATATATTTTATATTGATCCATCCAAAATAATAAAATAATCTACTATTGTAAATAATATCTTATGCTACATCTTTTTCTTCTATAAAATACTAATTTATATTCAGATTAAGAAATGTAAATATTTTTAAGTTTGTAATTGTACTCAAACCTTATAAAATATTTTCAATTGTTTTGAGAGAAAACTAAATATTCATTAATTGGTAAAATAGAATAAAATAGAATTATGAAACATTATGATATTATATGTCACGATTTGAACCCGAGAGTACGTGACTAGCACTAGAACATGGAGTGATGCACGTGGCCACCAGTACCTATAGTAAGCTTTATAAATTATTAATGATAAACCATCAAATCAACCATTAATTTTATCCCAGAACAGAACTATGGGCCTATAAATTAAGTAGACTTGTTCCATCATCAATTCAATATCATTCTAATTTAATATATGTATCAACTATTTTAACAGTCAAAAATCAAAATAAAATTCTGCTTAACCAGGCATTTAACAACTCAAAAGATATTTACGAAGGATGACTAAATTAAATTACAGACCATAGGAATAGTATTGCAGAGTGTTAGAATAGTAATTCAAATTCATTATAAATCTAATACATAATTAGGTTTAATAAAATACATGTTATTGTTGAAAAAATAAAACATAATAACTTAATTAAAAGTTTTTTCATGAGCTGATCCCACGACCTGGAAAAATAATTTAAATAGAAATAAGCGTTCGACTCAATGAATGATATTAATCAATATATAAACCTAGTATCCTATACACAGGTAACTAATGTTCATGTTAGTTCATCATGTCACAGAAGCAAATAAATCACATAAGCAAACAATAATGGAATACAGTCTACAATACCAAGGTAAACCTCAATATTGGAACTTGATCCCCTATCTTGGTTCTCTGAATCTAATACTGTCTCTTATTCCAGTACTAGGGCTACAGCTGTCCCAGTAGCGCTGACTCGACTGGTCGCAGCGATGTGATGAATAGGCCTCCAACTGTCAGCCACCAGTCCTATCTCATCTCATCTCAATCATCATAATTAGATTCACATTCCTAAGTGCTACTGTGTCATCCCAATTCCATCCTTCAGCCACAAATAATTATGCATCAACAACTAATGTTCATCAATCACAATCAAATGATAATGCACTTCTTTGCAATAATAATGCATAATTATATATATACTTACAATAAATGCAAATGCATGTGTGAGGCCTTTTCATAGCATCGGTTTAATCTGCTAGAGGGAATCAGGATGCTCATTCGAGTTTAGACTCACAATGGAACCCTTGGGTTCAGATTGATTGATTTTGAAAATGATTTTGAGAGTTGGCACCCTAATTTATTTTTAAATGAAAAATTTAAGGAAAAATCCAGTTGACTCCAATTCATTAATTTTCAATTAATTTACCCATGGATAAAATCACTATCCTCAAACTAGGTTGAGTTTGGGGACTAGATTTTTTGTTTTAAATAATCTAACTTTGGCTCTTAAATTTAACTTGACTTTGAAAAATTAATTTCATAAATGACAAATATTATGACAATTATAATATCATGATTAATGTATGAGCACGGTATGAGTACAATGAGGAAATTAAAATGAAATATCCACAAATTACATTAATTAAAAAAGAAAAAAGGAGATTGATTGGGATTTGGATTTAGATTCCAAACGTGCCTACGTAACCCATTGAATGAGAATCAAATCCCATGTAGTTCATTCCACCATTAAGTGGAGGGGTTTAGAAGTTGATCGGATTGATTGATTTTGGTTTGGGTGTTTTGAGGGGAAAAGGTTGATACCTTGACTCTTAGTGGGCGGAGAGTTTTAATGGACTAAAGTTATGTTTTATCAGGACCGAGTGATTGGATTGGCTAGAAGATTAACTAACTAATTAATATGATGAAAATGATGAATAAATGAATTAATTAAAAAGATTAATTAATTTAGATAAAGGGTAGGTTAAGAAAAATGATTAATTTGATTTTGAAAAAATGATTAATTAATTAATTAAAAATATTAATTAATTAATTAATTGAGTGATTAATTTTAATTAAAAAAAGAGTTTTAGTTAATTAAAAAAATTAATTTACTTGGTTAAGGTAAGATAATTAATTAATTAAAAAGATTAATTAATTAAATAGAGAGGGGATGAAGGAAGAAAAGAAGAAAAGTTGATAGATAACAATCAATATCAACTTTAGTGTGTGTTGGAATGAAGGATGAAGGGCCTATTTATAGGTAAAGGGAGATGAGGGTAGTTTAAATAGTAAAAATGTGAAAAGACCATAAGGGATAAGGCTAGAAAGGGCTGAAAATCATATTTGGGGGGTATTTTAGAGACTGCAGGTGAGGTAGTGAGACCTGCGCCACTGGAGGTGCCCCCAGAGCCGATAAGCTGGGTAGCATGCCGCTTGGCGGGGTCCCTGCACTGCCTAGAGAGGTATAAAATTAAGGGTTCACAGTTGCTCGCTTATTACAATTGTCTTGTCTGTAAGGCAATTTTGATGATAGTGAACCCAGTAGAAGAGGTGGTATAAGGAATCAAAGTGATATCTAGGTCGGTGCTTGGATATATTTCGGTGGGAAACATGGTTAAAAAAGGAAGATGGTTAAAAGAACCATAGGGATATTTAAGCAATTGTTCCTAAACATTTATGGGAGAAAAATGTGGTGGATAAATGAAAGTGAGAAAATGGACTAAAGGGATATCTAAGTTAGTGGCTAGATAATTTTAGGTGAATTGATGGATTTGGGTAAAAAATGGGGAAAATAAAACCATATAGATGTCTACGTGATCGTTTCTAGACATTTATGGGTAAAATTGATGGATTTGGGTAAAAGATAGGGAAAGTAAAACCATATAAATGTCTAGGTGATTGTTTCTAGACATTTATGGGTGAGATTGATGGATTTTGGTAAAAGATATGAAAAATGAAGCCATATAGATGTCTAGGTGATCGTTTCTAGACATTTATGAGTGAAATTAATGGATTTAGATAAAAAAGATGGAAAAAAGAACTACATAGATGTCTAGGTGATAGTTTCTAGACATTTATGGGTGCAATTGATGGATTGGGTAAAAGATATGAAAAGTGAAACCATATAGATGTCTAAGTGATCATTTATAGACATTTATGGGTGAAATTGATGGATTTAGATAAAAGAGATGGAAAAAGGAATCACATAGATATCTAGATAATAGTTTATAGACATTTATGGGTGAAAGAGAATTTTGAACAAGATAATTTAGTGAAAGGAGAGCCTTGACCTATGGCGAGTCGGCTTGAAAAGTCCTGACAAGATTTTGGTAAAGGGAGAGCCTTGGCCTATGGCGAGTCGGCTCAAGAGATTCTGAAAAGGTTTTGATAAAGGGAGAGCTTCGGCTTATGGTGAGTTGGCTCGAGAGATTCTAACAAGATTTTGAAAAAAGGAGAGCCTCGACCTATGGTGAGTTGGCTCAATGGATTATGACAAGATTTTGATTGTGCCAAAGAAATTTGGGCTTTTGAATATGAGGGATTGGGCCTTTCGGAAGGCTCAAAGGAACTTTGCCAGAAGTGAAGGGACTCTGGAATTCACACTTCTTTGATTAGATTTGAAAAGGTATCATTTAGCCTCAAAGAGACATTGGTCAGCTTTAGAATTTGTCGGTCAGTTTTGAGGAAATACTAGTCAACTTTAGGAGTGGCTATTAACTTGGCTTGTACATGATGGTGTATGATTGCAGATGGTTGCATATGCAGGTATGTTTGTGCATAGATGATGCATGTTCATGTACACATGTTTCAGAATTCATAGACATTTTATCCAATTTTTATGCCATGGATGATTTATGATGATGCTTATAAAGGATAATTGCATGGATGCATGAGAGTAAATTTACGAGAATACAATTTTTCATGTGGCTTTTGTGTCTGGAGAGACATGCATTTTTAGACTGAGAAACTCGACAAAGTTGAGGAACTCAACTTGGGCTGGTGTGGAATAGTTGCCACGCTGGCATTACAAGGAGTTTGAGTGGATTGAGATTTTTCTGAGGGTTTGCTTCAAGTTTTGGGATTTGGTGGCTCGTGTTTTCTATTTTGGTACTGCTAAGGACGAGTGGTGTCCTAACTTTAAGAAGTTCAATGTTATGGCTTCATTATAACTCGAAGTCAACGTTGGTGGTGCCAGAGTTCAAAGTTTGGCATTTTCTACATTTTTGAAGAGTTTTTGGACTTATCTCAAGATGTCACAAGCCATATGGTAGTTAGTGATGGTCAGGTGAACTTGACTATTGTGATTGAGAAGTTTCATGATCTTGATGACCAGGGAGGTATAAGGGGGCATAGACTCATGATGAGAGACTTGGTTTTTCATTTGAGAGTCAAATATAAGTTTGTTGATTGGAGTGATGCTAGAGTGGCAAATAAAATAGAGGCATTTTGTGGTTATAACTGTGCTAGCAGAGACACTGATAAGTCTTGATTACTTTGTTTGGGATTTTGAGAGATGAACTGTTTTGCCGGTTACTCACCAGGTGAGAAAAATTTGTCTATTCTTTGCCTTTTTGTTGGGAGTGTTTTGTGGGTGTTTGTTTTAAGTTTTGTGTATCTTAGAAGTGTGGCTGATGGATCATTTTTGGGTGGTGACCCCTGCTTTTTAGTCTGTACATGCTTTATTGAGACTCGATCAGAGATTAGATAGGATAGTTGTTTGTAGCTTGCCCTTGGAGGACACATTTTTAGCACTAGCAATGGTAGAGGATTAGATCTCTCATGACTGGGGGCTATGGGTGTCAAATGGTTTGATTATTAGGCTTAGTTTGAATGACTTTCCATTAAGGAATGAGGGTCTTAAGGCAGATGCGGCAGACTCAGGATGTGCCTCTAGTCTTTCTTTCTTGGAGTCTGTGCAGATCATAGCTCTCATTGCTAGAGCTATTAGGTGGTGGCTAGCTGAGGAGTTATCATGCTATTTATTTTGGGATTTCACTTAGGATCACAGGGAGGTATAATAGGTGATTTGGCTAGTTAAGAGAGTACCAGGCTGCTTTGCTGAAGGTGATGCAGTTGAGGAAGGATGGGCTGTAAGAGATGTCATTAATGGCAAAAGGACTACAACATAAACAGAGAGGTGACTCAATCTTTGAAAGAAACTTAGGGATCCACTAGAAGTGCAATAACATAGATTGCAATAGTTACTCAAACTATGATGGCGGTGAAAATAGGGTGATATTACAGTGGTGGTTTAGAGAAGGACTACCATAGTTAGGGCAGAAAGGGATACTGCAGTTTCTAAACTACAGAGGAGGATTTTTTTTAGAGCAGTTTCAAAACTACTGGTACTTAAAAGAGGGTTTTTGATACTGTAGTGGTAAGAAGTTCTGATTGTGGTGGACTTTAATTCTGATGAGGATACGAGAGAGGTAGAGGAGGATTGGCCAGACCACAACTTTATACATGACCCTTGTTTTTTTGCTTTTTATTCAAAATAATTATAGGTTAACAGGACTACATGAAATAGAATAAGTTATAAACGATATTATAAGGGTTATCCTTTATGTCAAAATGATGAGTTTGTATTTTGCAAAATTTGATCATCATTAAATGAGACATCTTTTATTTTTGCTTTAATTTCTGCCTAAACCTCCCTTTTAAGTTTTCAGCTTAGCGAGTATTCCTTTCTTCTTCTTTTTTTTTCTTCTCTTCTTTTTCTTTTCTTTTTTCTTTTTGTTTAGGCAAAAGAATTAAGTGAATAATGTACTAGGCACAAAGAAAATGAGAATGCGATGCAAACAAAATATTTTGTATTATGATTTAGACTGCACCAGAGTCGGGCTACCTACATATCTCTTACATCACTTTTTTGTTGGTCATTTCTTTTAGGGAGAATCAGGTCCATATAGTTATGATTACATATGCATGAAAAATAAAAATGAAATGCAGATGTCATCTTTAGATGATATATTGTTTCAGCTAATCCGGGTTGCTAGGATGAGAGAATTTGCTTCACTCCACGTCCATGAAGATAGTGCCTCTGTTGGATAAGATCTTCTTAAGCATGTACTGTCCAACCCAATTTAGTTTGAACTTCCTTTTGGATCATGAATAAGGGCTTGGATTTCTCCCAGAACTAGATTTCCTTCCTGCAAATCCTTGCCTTTCACTTTCTAATTGAAGTGCTCGGCTAGTCTCCATTGATGACCTTGAATTTTGCATGGAGCATTGATTTTCTTTTCATCAATGGCATTCAGCTAGTCATGATACATTTTGATTTATTCTACCTTCATTCTCCATAGCTTCTCCTCAACAGGCTTTTTGTAGGTTAGGATCTTGTAAATAGTGATGCTTGGAGCATCCTTATCATGTCTTTGTCTTGTACAAAATAGTGCATGAGATTTTCCACTACTACCATGAAAATGCAATGTATGTGATTTTTTATTCTTTTCCTTTATGCCATTATTAATTAATCCTTGTGCCTTTTTCATTTTTTTTGTTCTTTTCTCTTTTTTTTTTACTCTTTTTTTTAAGATGTCCCATTTAAAGATGAATCAGAAAAAATTAAAAAAAAAATCATAAAGTTCAAACTTTTTATTACCGATAAAAATCCCATCATGAGTACATTAAAGGATAAGCCTAGAAGGCAAAATATAGATTGCAAAGGGCATGACTTGATAGACTTAAATTCAAAGAAAGATTTAACAGAAACAGACTCAAAAGACTCTGATGTAAACTCTGACTTAGGTGACTTAGACACAGACTCAAATGACTTAGACATGGACTTGGAGGACTTGGATAGAGGCACAGCAGGGTAGAATTCTTCTCAAAGTACCAATTATCAAGTGAAGCTTGAGATGGTCTTGGTGGTTCTGAAAAGGAATGGTGGTGGTGCTAGACTTTGGGTTTAGGAGCAATGATGTCTCTGCTGTCAATGAGGTCTTGAATTTTATGCCCTGACCCTTGATGAAAGTCGCAGTGCTCATTAGCATTTTAACCCTTGGGCAAGGGGTTTGGAGGAGGTTGTGGTTCTAAAGGCTTAACCAAATTAGCCTCTAAGGCTTTCTTGTAAATGACGCTGAGGGACATGCCTAGCTCAAAAAAGGTCCTTCTTTCCAACCTCATTGGCTAGTGATAAGGGACAGCATTTACCTCTCATTCTCTTTTAGTAGCGAAGTTGGTGGTGTAATTGTTGTTCTTATGATACCTTGAACTAGAGGATTCATCTTTGATTTGTCTCGATTGAATCAAATCCTTGATCTTGGAAGCAATGACAATAAGAGCTTTGAAGCTAGGGAGGTATTAAGTTTGTAGATGAGCATGATATTGAGGGAGGAGGTTCTTGACGATGATGTCAATTTGCTCTACTTTAGATGGACGGTTTACCATTTGAGCTGCTTTTATCCTCCACTTTGTAAAGAACGCGGTGAAGGATTCTCTTGGCCCTTGTTTAGTGTTTTTCAAATCTCGATGGGTGACATCCACCTCAATATTATATTAGTATTGCTTAACAAAAGCATTGCAGATGTCATCCTAAGTTTTCTTATGATTTTGGTTAAGATCTAATAACCACTTGATAGCTGCTTCGGTTAAAGATTGTTGAAATAACTGAGCAAGGAGCTCATCATCCACACCAAAGGGCCGTATAGCACCCACATACATCTTGAGGTGAGTTTTGGGGCATGTAGTGCCCTTAAACTTGTCCATAACTAGCATCTTAAATTTTGGAGAAACCCGTGCATTTGGGAAGAGAGCTAAGAAGTCAACATCTATCATGTGTTTATGCTTTTTGACATTCTTGAGTGTTTTCTCCATGGCCTAAATTTTCTCCATCAATTTCTTAGCTTTGGGAAAGTTAGAAAAATCTCCACTTTGAAAAGGATTCTTAGTGGGAGAGGGAGTGGTTGAGTTCAAGTCCACGACAGGAGAGGTTGAAGTTTCAAGTGCTTTCCCATTATTTGTAAGATTGATAATAGCAGGAGTAAAAGTAGGGGTATGGCTAGTTCCGGCTTAGGTAGATGCAGACTCAACATGAGTAAGAGGGAAAGTGACAGTGGCATTGGTCATTTCCTTGACCTTATTCATGATGGATTGGCATTGGGAATTGAGAGCACTAGTGAAAGTGGTAGACTGGGCATTAAGGGCATTGGTGGAGGTGTCGGCTTAAGTCTTAAGAATGGTGGTGAGTGTGGCTTGGAAGGTCTCCTCTTGTTTCTTGAGGAGGTTGGCAAAAAAAATTACTCATCGCGTCTTAGTTGAGAGAGCTGGATGTGTTGGCCATTGGTACCTTGAAACAGAAAACAGACAGAAAAATGGGTAAGAACATAGAATTGTGAAGGAAAAAAAATGGCATGAATGTGAAGGTGTAGCGGAAAAAGGATTCCCTCCACATGATTGGTCACTGGATTTACATGTTAATAGGGTGAGTGTGTGAGGTATTTTTGGGATAACGGACCACCAGTTTAGGGTTTTGCGGATTGACCTTATCAAGTTTCTCATGTCATATATGCATGGCAATGTCATAATGTGTGCTAAAAAAGGTTTCATGGGTATATGCACAAATGTCTCCATTATTACGATACATGGAACCTAAGATCAATGCTAGGGCGAGTATATGCAAAAAAGTGAAGGGTGATTTGATTAAGGGTCCTCGTCCCACTAGAGTATCGATATACCTAACCACATGTGAGGCAAAGAGTCTCACGTAGGTATAACAGTACTTATTGCTCGTTATACCACTGAAATGATCAGGGATTTGTCGTGGGATGGAATGCTTTTGCTCTCTCCCAACATACTTAAAGAGAGTTGTTGAGCCAATGCTACTCCCCATCCAAAAATTTTCTTAAAGCTAAGGTTAGGCAAAAAGTCTTTACTATTCAAAGTGATGCATGAAAGTCAAATTATACTTAATGAGCCAAATGAAGATTATTTTGAAAATTTTTTTCCTTAACTAAATAGTAGTCCTTTTATTTTCTTTTTTATTAAAAAAAAGGTGACAACTAGTCCCCAATGGAGTAACTAGTTGTGAGGTCTCACTCGAGCACCGGACCGATCTACTAGAGAGAATTAGGATGCTCATTTGGATTTAGACTTAGATGGAACCCTCGAGTTCGGATCGGTTGATTTTGAAAAATTAAGGAAAAATCCAATTGACTCCAATTCATTAATTTTCAATTAATTTACCCATGGATAAAATCACTAGTCTCAAATTAGGTTGAGTTTATGGACTAGATTTTTGGTTTTAAATAATATAAATTTGGCTCTTAAGTTTAATTTGACTTTGAAAAATTAATTTCCTAAATGATAAATATTATATGACAATTATAATATCATAATTAATGTATGAGTATGGTATGAGTGCAATGAGGAAATTAAAATGAATTATCCATAAATTACGTTAATTAAAAAAGGGAAAAGAAGATTGATTGGGATTTGGATTTATATTTTAAACGTGTCTGCGTACCCCATTGAATGGGAATCAAAACCCATGTAGTTCATTCTACCATTAAGTTGAGGGGTTTAGGGGTTGATTGGATTGATTGATTTTTGTTTGGGTGTTTTGAGAGGAAAAAGCTAATACCTTGGCTCTTAGTGGACAGAGAGTTTTACCATACTGAAATTTCATTTTATTGGGACCGGGTGATTGGATTAATTGGGAGATTAATTAATTAATTAAATTAATTAATTAACTAATTAATATGATGAAAATGATGGATGCATTAATTAATTAATTAAAAAGATTAATTAATTTTTATCAAGGGTGGATTAAGTAAAATGATTAATTTGATTTTGAAAAGGTGATTAATTAATTAATTAAAAAGATTAATTAATTAATTAATTGAGTGATTAATTTTAATTAAAAAAAGAGTTTTAGTTAATTAAAAAGATTAATTAATTTGATTAGGATGAGATAATTAATTAATTAAAAAATTAATTAATTAATTAGAGAGTGGATGGAGGGAGAAAAAAAAAAAGAAAAATTGATAGATAGCAATTAATATCAATTTTGGTGTGTGTTGGAATGAAGGATGAAGGGCTTATTTTTAGGTAAAGGGAGATGATGGTAGTTTAGGTAGTGAAAATGTGAAAAGACAATGGGGGGTAGCGCTATAAAGGCTGAAAAATCATATTGGGAGTATTTTAGGGACTACAGGCGGGGCAGTGGGGCCAGCGCTATTGAAGGCACCAATGGTGCTGCTAGTAAGTCGGGCTATCCCAGCCTGGGTGGGCATGCCAACTGGATTTCTGTTTTGCGCTTGGTCATATTTTGAGACTTTCATATTAGTTTCTAGGAATTTCAGAATTTAGAAAATTAATCGGTTAGTTTTGATAGATTTGAAATTAATTTTAGAATAATTGAATAGTCAGTCTGAGAAAAGATCCGGTCAGTTTTGAAAAAATCTTGTCTGATTTAGAAGCTCCGATCAAGTTAGGAAAAGTGCCAGTATTTGAAATTTAAGCATCCTTGTATTAATGTGACTGAAAGTCTATTTTTAACTCTGGGGGCGCTGCCTCCTGCTCCTCCGCAAAGGGTGCTGCCTCCTACTCCTCCGCAAAGGGTCTGCCCCCTTGACCCCTACCCACTAACCGGCTAGCGGAATCGTCGTGCTGGCTCTGCATCTTGCGCTAATCTTAGCAAGTGTCTAGCTATAGTCGAATGATGAGGTTTAAAAATTAAGGGTTCACAGTATGAAAAACAGGAAAATATATTATATAGTATCATTCACAACTCTAATGCAAAAATACAACTTGATCATTGACTAGATCATGAAGCACTAGAGTACGGATCTGAATGGCCTGAAGAATACAATATCAGTGAACTATTAGAACAATTTTGCAAGAATTAAGTGAAATGAATATTCTAAGATGGCAGAGAAATCTATTGAAAATTTGGCAGAGTTTCTCTTATATTTAGGACTTTATCCAACTATGACAAAGAAACAACACTTCCAAATTATCAATGAATTTCCATATAATCAATCACAACTACACAACCACTCTTAGTCTCCAACCCAAGAACATCGCCATAATATCCGACTATTAGTTTAACTAAAATCAATCTACTCAAATATATATATAACTATAAACCTTTTTAATATTACTTTAGTTTAAATATTAATAATTCATACAATTTAATAAACTGCATAATATTTATGTAATGAATGTTCAATTTTAATAACCTTGATATAAATTATTTTCGTAAGATTAATTTCAATTGATTTATTTAATAATTTTTCAAAATTAATTTTAACTAATTATAACTAATTATCAAACTCACAAATTATTAGTAATGTAAAGTTAATCAATTTTATCATCAAAATAGGCGTTGGAAACTAATTTAAAACTGATGATAATGCTCACAGGAAAGGTCATCGGAAAGTTTGCTGGAAAATGTCAACGACAACCGATTGAGACAAATCTGACATTGATGGATTCATGTTGAAGTAAGGAACATGAAAATATTCAGGACTCTCCCTCGCTCACCGTAAATCACTGGAAAACAATGTCGGCAGCTAGCTTCTTCACCATATTCCAATTAAGTGAAATTATTTCCAAAATTCACAAATGATATGTCAAAATGAAACTCGGGAGAAGAGGATTCCATTAGTCCTTAAACCACCATGAACGAAGGTCAGGGTTGGCTAGAATGAGCATGAAAGTCTCACTGCCATCATCTCATTCTGGCAGTGCACACGGTGGTCTCTGGTGTCAATTGGCTAAGCTCGTGGTGGTAGACTCTTCGGCAGCTGGTCTTCCTCATGGACTGGCGCGTGATGGTGGTTGAATGGTGGTGATCTAGCAGCAGCTCCCTTCTCTCTCTCTCTCTCTTTCTCTGGCTTGGAAGGGCGGCAACTGAATAGTCTTTTGACCAATCAGATTGCCAACTATAATAATAATAATAATAATAATAATAATAATAATAATAATAATCTAACTTCATTCTAATTTTAAAACTTTTGAATGACAATTTAATATCTAGTATTTAATCAAATAATACACCTCAAAATATTTATTTAAAATTTAGAAAAATTCAAGATATTATAATGATAATAATCATACTAATATCATTTATATCAATAAGATAAAAAAATAAAATTTGACTTAATAAATATTTTTCCTGAAAATAACGATCATGATATTTTTATAATTAAATATATATATAAATATTTTCTTCAATTATATTCACATATGTAACATTTAAGTACAATTACAATTAATAATATATTTTTTAAATCATATAAATCTAAAATTCCATAAAAATGAAAATTTGAATTACACTTTAGTAAAAATAATTAAATAATATATTTCTGTACAAAACAAGAGTTTATAAAATAAACAAAAATTCAAGTTATTACATTATAATTCCTTAATTAAAATTATTATCAAAACAAATTAGGAATACAAATAAAGATAATAACAATGTCGACTTGAAAAATTAGATCATACTCGGTGACAAATGATAGTAACTTTTCGACTCTTCTGATGGTTTCTCTGTGAATTTAATATGGACATCAATAAATATAGATTCAATATAAAAAATAAAACTTGTAATTTTGATTGAACTATCAATCAAATAATAAACCAATAGAAAAAGAAAAATCTAATATGAAGAGGATAAAAAAATAAATGAACTATCAAAAGGCGAATAAAAATAAAAGAACATCAAAGCTCAAGTTAAAAAAAAATATGAAGATTATTAAATAATAGAATTAAAAATAGAATGAGAAACAAAAGAAAGTGATCCACCATCAACCTAAAAGGATTGGCAGTGGCCTGAAAAAATAATGAAAAAGAAAAAATTTTAGAGTAAAGGAAGAACTTCTCTCTAAAACCCCAGCTAAAATTAACTTTGAGTTTAAATTTGAAGTAAAGAATTTCAAAGATCCAAAAATTGTTTCAATAGTACTCATTTAGTTAAAATTGAAATAAAAATAACCTATTATACCTATTATTTTCTGTTCATTTACCACTAAATTCAATTTTCTTATAATTCTCCATAAATTTCTTTCTGATTGAAAAATAAAAATTCATTTCAGTTTTGATCAAATGAATATAAAAGAAATTATTTTTTTTAAATTATAGTATAGATGATATTTTAAAAAGTTTTGGCATATATTATAAAATTAAAAAATATTTAGATTTTTGGTTTTACAATTGGGTAAAAATAAAGTTAAAATTTCATGTAGGTAGTTTTACAATCTCTTGTTCAACAACGTTGAGTAGCTCAAACAATATTGAATAACTTTGTTGTTGGAAATTGTTCAAAAAAAATGGTTCTTTTTAATAAAAAGTTGTGTCCTTTTTAAATGTTGTATTTTTTTTAAAGATTATATCTTTTCAAAAAGTTATTTCTTTTTTAAAAATTGTGTTTTTTTTTTTGTGAAAATATAGTAAAATGCATCCAAGATCACTAAATTTTAGATTGTTTTCTAATATAGTCATTAATATTTAATTTCTTATAATTTAATCATAAAATTTTAATTTTTTTTCCACACGTAGGTCGCTAAGATAATTTCGGTGAAAAACACACTAGGAATCTAATGTGGCATTATACATTACTTGTAAATGATGACTCAATTTGACACGTAGGATGATATCACTGCCACATAGAAGTATATATTTATTAACTTTATTTCTCTAATAAAAAAATCAGAATACACACACACACAAAACTAAACATAAAAATAAACAAAATAATAATATGCCTTAATTTCTTCTCTTTGTCTTTCATTTGGCTTCTCTTCTTCACGCGAACCCTTTTCACCGCCACCTCCATCTTTCTTCGATCGAAGCCAACACAACCATTGTAAGAACCCAACTGTTGAGCTTGAGCAAAAACCACCAGCAACCACCGAAGGTGCGACATACTCGATTGGTGACTCCTAAAGTCAATTCAGCTTCTGCTGTCATCACCTATGGACCCTATCTTGGCTGTTGTAGGTTGAGCCACTTCGGTCTCTTTCAATAGCGAAGGTGAGTTTTTGCTTCACTATTTGCTTTTCTTGTTTTCGATTTCTAGATTCAATTAATGTGCTAGATTTGTGAGTTTGAGTCTTGCCATCGCTGTCCATGATAATGACCAACAATCTTAGCCTACTTAGTCACCAGCGATGAGGAATAAATGAGGATGAAATGGGCCTAGTTGTTTTAAAACTCCAAAGAAAAAAAAAGAGCCAATGCCAGAGCATTGAAATAGAGCAAACATGGCAGGATCATAATTGGGCAACAAAGACCAAAGATGGTCTCTTAAGGGTATGATTGCACTTGTTACTGGTGGAACCAGAGGCATTGGGTTAGTTGCTTCTCTAATTTATCTATTTCTTAATTGCTTCTTGTATTTATTTATTTATTATTATTTCTAGTTTTAGATTTGATTATGTATTTTGTGAATTAGATGTGCCATAGCATAAGAACTTGCAAGATTTGGGGCAAAAGTCCATACATGTTCAAGAAACGAGAAAGAAATAAATGAGGATGAAATGGAAGAAAATGATAGATAGATAATTAGGAAGAGTGGTAATAATGGAAAATGAAGAGAGAGTGGCAGTGATTTCAAAACTCAGAAGGGGATTAAGACAATGGAAAGGAGAATTTTTTATGATAACGTAGTATTAGATCATATAGGATGATAAGAAATAATGTCAATGGGGATTTGATTTCTAGTAGTAATGGAAATTTATTGAATAAGGATGAAAGGAGTGATGGAATGCCAGATTTGGGTTGAATGAAACACTGGATATGGGGTTGGATTTTTTTTTTTTTAAGTTTTTAATGTTATTATTTTTTATTTAAAAAATATAATTTTGTCTTTTGAATTTTTTTAGCATTTTTTATTAAAAAAAAAGATTATGATGTGTCATCCTATGTGTCAAGCTAAGTTATCGTTTGTAGGAGATGTGAAATGCCACATCATATTTCTGGTGAGTTTTTCACTAGAATTGTTTTAGTGATATGCTGATGAAAAAATTAAAGTTTAGCAATTAAATTATAAAAAATTAAAGATTAATGAGAACATTAGAAAATAGTCCTAAGTTTAGTAATATTGGATGCATTTTACCCATGAAAATACCTATAAATAAATATTTGAAATTAAATTATGATTGAATTCATTTTTTATTTTTCTTCTTTCTTAACATAAAAACAACTCTCCAAGTGGTTGAATTAAACTTTCTCTAATTTCTATTTGAAAATTCTTTATTGTTTACTCAATACATTTTTTTTAAAGGTTTGTCATATCCAATAAAAGTATTTGCATTAAATCATAACAATCTTGTTGAAAAAAATGTGCAAATATCGTTTTTAGAAAAGTGAATTTATATGTTTCAAATCTAAATAAATTTCCTATATTGTTGATCCTGTATTTATTATTTATAGTTAGTTTCCATAGTGTAATTCACTCTCTTCATTATTATATTTTCTAACAATCTAAAAATGATATTTGTAAGTTTGTACAAATTCACTATGGAAGCCACAAATACCATCAAGTTGTTGAATCAATATTTTGTTCATCTGGATCATTTTGATGGGACAAATTTCACTTGTTGGCAAGATGTTGATTGTTTTGTAGATTTTCTATTAGAATTGTTTTTGCTTTAGCATCAATTTTTGACCTTTATATTTATCAAATGGATGTCAAAATAATATTTTTGATGGAGAACTCAATGAGAAGGTGTATATGAAACAACCCGAAGGGTTCGTTCTAACTAGAAAATGAACATAAAATGTGTAAGCTTGTTAAATCATTGTACGGTTTAAAATATACTCCAAAACAATGGCATGAGAAATTTGATGGAACAATTATTTTTAATAGATTTGTTCACAATGTTGCAGATAAATATATTTATTTCAAAACTTGTGATAAATATATGGTGATAGTTTGTCTTTATGTCGATGATATATTAATAATGAGAAATGACATGAAAGGTGATGTAAAAATAGTGAGGTTTCTATCTTCAATATTTAAGATGAAAGATCTTAGCAAATTGATACCATACTAGGTATCAAGGTAAAAAGAAATAGCGATAGTGAAGAAATTCAGTCACTTAAATATTAAAGTGCATCTAGTGAAGTATACAATAAAAAGTCAAGACACGTAAGTCTTAGATATGATTACATGAGGAAATTAATCAAGAGTAGGATTATTTCACTTACATATGATTATATGAGAATCAAGATTGAGATTATTTCACTCACATTTATAAAAAACAAGTGAGAATTTAGTTGATCCATTAACCAAACCTTTTACAAGAAAAGTTGTAAAATCAACATCAAGATAGATGGGGCTGAAACTCCTTGAATAAAGATCTATAATAATCCAAATTTTTATTAAATTTTAAGAATTTTTATTTTATAAGAAAGTACA